>JADRCH010000112.1:2696550-2737070 GCA_019843965.1 Rhynchomys soricoides
TGAGTCATGGGCCAGCCTGGAGCTACACAGTGAGTCATGGGCCAGCCTGGAGCTACACAGTGAGTCATGGGCCAGCCTGGAGCTACATAGTGAGTTCTGCACCAGCCTTGGTGAGAAGGATGATGAGAAAAAGAGAGAGAAAGGGATACAGAGAAAGGGAGGGGGACAGACGAGAAGAGGGAGAGGAAGGGTGAGGGGAAGGGGGAAAAAGAGGGGGAGGAGACAGATAAGGAAGGGGAGAGAGGGAGGGAGAGATACACAGATAGACAGACAGACAGACAGACAGATAGTAGAGAGATAGATGATATACCTCGTAGGCCAATAATTTTTTTCAATACTGCCCCCTGTGTCCACTGAAAGGATCTGGTAGCCCTCGTTTTAAAGCTAGCTGCTGTGGCGTTTGTGTCTCGGGAGGCTCACAATCCAATTTGACTCCATTTTCACTCAAATCCTTAACAATTCTACTCTTGCAACCCACACCTTTATAAAGAAAGGTCTTTCTTTGCTAAAATGATATCTTAGAGGAAGCAGTGCTGTCACTGAAAACAGCAGGCCTTGTTTTGTGCCTATCAGTAAACAAGCAAGGAATTACAGGAAGCTAAGAGTTACATTAGGGCTTTGTAAATATATGATCTAATTTAATCCTTCTCTCTGCCACAATAACAAGGGAAGGAGATTGTATTAGTACAGTTTCTATCGCTGTGACAGAAAACCATGATCAAGGCAACTTATAAAAGACAAAGTTTATCTGGACTTACCGTTCTGGAGAGATAAGTGTCCATCAAGGCAGGGAATCATGTCAGCAGGCAGGGCAGAGGAACACATGAGAGCTCACATCTCAAACCACAAGCAGAAAGCAGAGAAAACAAACTTGAAATGGTATAAATCTTTAAGCCCTCAAAACTTGTCCCCAGTGACACACTTCCTCCTGCCAGGCCAGACCTCCTAGAGCTACCCAAACAACGCTGCCAACTGAAAACCAAAGATACTAATGCTCAGGACAGTGAGGGGTATCTCATTTAAACCAGCACAGAAGTTTAATGGAGTTAAAGATGCTTATGCTTCTCAAAGTCACAATGAAAGCCCCTAGTAACACCAACATTCCACGAGTCCCTTGAAGATACAGGAAAAAGTATGATACTCATGTAGATTTTTATATATGCAAGCACTGAGTAGGACTATCACCAGGGTTCCAAGAGTCATCATGTTATGCAGTTTCAATGACTAGAAATAAAAATACAGATGAAATCTATATATATCGAAAGAACAACACACAAAATTACCCTTTGTTTCATTTCATTATTTTCTAAGATTTACTTTAATTTTAATTATGTATTTGTGTGAGGGTATGTCCATGTGTAGGAGCAGGAGCCCAAGAGCGTAGAAGAGGGTCTGTGATCTCGGGGAGTTGGAGCGACAGAGAGTTGTGAGCTGTTTAGCTCTGATGCTGAAGACCATACTTGAGTCCTCTTGACTGCAGCCTTTGACTTTGCTGGGAATATCTGCTTAGCCAAATGACTCAATATCCATGTTGCCACTTACAGAATGAGAGTTTTTTTTTTAATATATAAATCTTATATATTTTAATATAAATCTTATATATAAATATATATATTTTAAAATAAATCTCATATAAAATATATGTATTTATTTTATAAATGTGTATTTTATATTATATATTATAAAAGTTCTATAATATATTGTGTTATATCATATATAATATTATAAAATATATTTATATATTATATGCTTATATAATACATACTTTTAAATATAAGATTTATATAAATATTATATATATTAATATATATGAAAAGGAACTTTATAATAAAGAATACTTATAACTCAGAAGTGAAAAGACAAAGTAAGCTAAAATATCCCAATAGGGTATTTTTAGAAATACTTACAAATGGCTAATCAGCTGCTAAAAGACACACATCTTTACTCACTGAGATGCAAATTAACACTTCAGCCAGAATGTCTTCTTCACCTCACTAGTGTGTTGGCCAGATTTCCAAATCTGAAACAAGCACCTGAGACACCCAGCCTCTAAAGGACAATGTCTTGTAGCGTCTAGTCCATGCCTGGTTTGCTCCACTGCTCTTGAGCCTATATCATGGTGGCAATGCGCAGCAAGATGGCAGAACCTTACACTTCATGGCTGGGGCCAGAAAAATAAGGAGGAAAAGACCACCGTCCAACAATTCCCTTCAATGGCACCTCCCACTCCAACTCGGCACTCCTCCTAGTGATCTAAAACCTCTCAATGAGCCCTTCTTCCTAAAGTGGGGGAAATCAAGTTTTTAATACATGGTCCTCTAGTGGATCTAAAACCTCCAAATGAGCCCTTCCTCCTAAAGTAGGGGAAATCAAGTTTTTAATACATGGTCCTTTGGGAGTTACTTATGCAAATCACAGTAGCCAGGATAGTTATCACACAGAAAAAAGAGAACATATATTAGGGAGTAGACAGTCACTGTATCTTCATGTGCATGTCCCTAATTTCTAAAACAAACAGTGGCTGGCAATGATACTTGCCCTTAATTAACAAATCAAAGGCAGAAAGGCAACTGGAAGTTTAATTGTTTTGTTTTCACGATTTCCAGCAATCTTTCTCCCAAAAGGAAGAAAGCAGATGCAGCTGGTAGCAGAACCCCTCTTCCAAGCGTAGCTTCTACCTGCACTCCATAAGACCCTCTTGAGTCTCGTCGGAACCTTGGAGAGGGAGGAACCTAGAAGTCCTAGATCCTGGAGAGACGACGGACTCTTGGAAGGAAGAACTTGGTATTTCACAGACCCTGACCGCAGGGCGGAGCCGGCTACCCGGACTTGGGAACGGAAGAGCTGAGCGTGTCGCTTCCTGCTTGCCGGTGGGGAGGGCCAGGGTGCCGCCGTGATGTTACCTTACACTGTGAACTTCAAGGTGTCGGCGCGCACCCTCACCGGGGCTCTCAACGCACACAACAAGGCGGCGGTGGACTGGTGAGGGCAGTGCTTCCGGCCTCGGCCGCAGTTCGCGAGGGGACGGGGAAGAACACCGGGCTTCCGGTTTCCCTCGCCTAGACCGCGGGGCGGGCAGCGTCCCACAGCTCGCAGATTTTCTTTTGGCTGAGACATTTGTGTTGTCATTTAAGTCGCAAATGCCCCGAGTGGGAATTTCCTCGGTGTAGACACAGTTTCCGTCCTGTGTTCTTTCTCCGCATCTCATTCTTTTACTGTCCTCATTTCCTCTTCCCTTACCTGCACCGGGGAGGGCTTCTCTCCACTCCCTGTCTCTTCCTGGTCCTGACTTTTTCTTATTAATTTATACTACTCTTTTTCACTTAGATCCATTCAACAATGCCCCAGACTCTGTCCTGTCACCTATTCCCACCTTTATCTTTACTGGTTCCTGTGAAGCACGGCCTCTCCACAGCCAGTTCTCTTTTCACAGTAAACACCCAAATTCTGAGAACTAACCATGTGAGGCTAATTCTATAGCTGTTGTGCTAGGAATGTTGCTGCGGAGGCTGAGACCTCTCATGTTTACTTTTTTATCTGGTTGAAAGGACTAAGACTACTCACTTACCCTAAGCACATTGTGAAATCTATGTTATAAAAATAAATGTTTGACACAGCATAAGGCAGGCCTTTGTGTACAAAACCAGCCCAGATTGACTTGCACATCAGAGCTCTGTGAAGATATCTTTTAGAACTGTCGGTCCAAGTGAAAATGAGTCTCAATAAATATTTGTAAACTTAGCTAGGGCTTTATGTAAATGGAACAATATCACAGCCTTGCATTTTAAGAATTACTGCTAATAGGGGTACATGTAAACTAGATTCATTTATGATAGGTAAGAGGAAATTTGAGTTGCTTTGTATTATATTTACATTTTAACACTGTTGTTTTACCAGGGGCTGGCAAGGTTTAATTGCATATGGATGTCATTCGCTTGTGGTAGTGATCGATTCCAATACTGCCCAAACTCTACAAGTTCTAGAAAAACATAAAGCTGATATTGTTAAGGTAAGTTAAATCGCACATTAGTCCCATAACCTCAAGTTTAATACATCATCAGGTTCTCATTAAGTCATAGGTATAAATGTATAAATAGGTATAAATTATTTAGGGTTGCCTAGCATTTACATACCCATGACTTAATGTCAATCCAGAATGCATTGTTCAGTGCTTGTTCTGGGGCACTTTGAAAAGGTGAGTGAAAATACCAATTCTGTCGTTTACCATATCACCCCCCTCATCCATTAGTTTTGAACACTGACTGCCATGTGCTAAGAATATAAAGTGTAACTGTCTTTGTGGGTGTGAGTCTCACTTGTTTTGATTTGTGGTTTCTTGGTGGATAATCATGAACATCTTTTCATAGATTTGTTGGCTATTTTCGTGTTTTTGTAAAAATTCTGTGATGGTTTGGTCCAGGGAGTGGCACTATTAGAAGGTGTGGCCCTGTTGGAATAGGTGTGGCCTTGTTGGAGTAGGTGTGTCACTGTGGGTGTGGCTTTAAGACCCTCATCCTAGCTGCCTGGAGGTCAGTCTTCCACTAGCAGCCTTCAGATGAAGATGCAAAACATTCAGCTCCTCCTATACCATGCTTGCCTGGACTCTGCCATGCTCCTGCCTTGATGATAATGGACTGAACCAATGAACCTGTAAGCCGGCCCCAATTAAATGCTGTCCTTATAAGAGTTGCCTTGGTCATGGTGTCTGTTCACAGCAGTAAAACCCTAACTAAGAAAAATACCTACTCGGATTCTTTGCCCATTTTGAAATGTGTTGCCAGTTTACTATTAAATTGTGACCTTCAGCAGTGTATTTAAGCATGAGTCCCTTATCAGACGCATGACCTGCAGATATTTTCTCTTATTATTTGATCTTCTTTTCATTTCTTTTGACAGTGCCTTTTCAAGAACAAATGGTTTTAATTTTGATATAGTTTATTCTTTTACTTTTCCATTTACTTGTGCTCTATCCAAGAAGTCGCTGGTTTCTCCAACATCAAGCCATTTACAAGTTTATTTTTAGCTCTTCATTTCAGTCCTTGATACATTTTAAGTTAATTTTTGTATTTGGTATGAAGTTGAGGGAAACTTTATCATAGGACATATTCACTTATGTCCTATGGTCTTGATAAACTCACTTATTAGAACTAGTTATATTGGGCTGGAGTTTTAGACATAGATATAATTATGACATCTGTTAAGGATAGCAATTTAATTTGGTAATCTCTACTTGCTTAATTTTTCTTTCCATATTGCATTGGCCAGGACCTCTAACTTCAATGAATCAGGATGCTAAGTGGTACTTATATCTCTTTTCTGAGCTTAGGGGAAGGCATCCAGTCTTTCATCATTAAGTAGAGAGGTTTTAATTTGACTTTTTCAGGGAGAGAAGCATTGTCACCCCTCTCCTTTCTCTTTCCTCTTTTGTTTTTTCTGGAGTTTCATTTATGTATAGATTTGGGCTTCAATTTGATAATCTCTTTTGCCTGAAGAAGTTACTGTAAGTTCTTGAAATGAATATCTTGGTTAATTTTACCTGCTTTTGCTGATGTGAGGATATACTTTGCCTTTGTTTTTGTTTTGTTTTAAATATTCTCAAAGGACATAAGACTTCTGGGTGGTTGTTTAATTTTCTAGAAGTAGTTTTAAGATACCACTTTGTTATCTTCTAGCTCACATCACTGGTGAGGAATTCTTTCTTGGGTTCCCTCCATGAACCGTACTTTCCTGTGTTCTCCTCTCTTTTTCAGTAGCTTGATGTGCATAGTTGGTTATTCAGACGTTTATAAGCGGCTTAGAATTTATGGAAATAGACCTCAGCTGCACTGCATACATGCACACACATTTCTTCTTATTCAGAGTAATTATATTCCATAATGTCATTGCGGACACGGAGTTGGGGACTACGAAAACCTTGCTTTCTAAGCAGTCACCTTCCTGTGAGCCTCTGGACACACATTGTATCACCTCAGCAGTACATAACTTTTATGTATTCCTTTTCTACTTAAATTGAATTCATTACCAACAGCTGTATCTCTGAACAGAGCTACTTCACACTTTTTTTCTTGTTAGGCACATTGTAACCTCTTGCATGTAGTCATAGTAAGGAGCAGTGTCCTAGGGACAGTTTTAAATAAGATAACCAAAGAAAAGCCAAAATATGGATAATAGTGGTAGAGCTGTGAGATGGACACTTATTTGCACTGTTAGGGCTGGAGTAGGGATTCCTTATTGTCCCACAGCTGGATACGTGCATGTATTGGTCAACTCTGGTTAGTTACCACTCTGCTGTTGTCTGCAAATGCCCTACAAGTATTGACTTTGAGGTTATAAACACATGATAGCAAGCAGGTGAGTTCACATTTGCAAATTCCATACAGTAAAAGTTCACTAGACTTACCTGTGTGTAGACAGTATGCATAATACACATGGTATTCAAATGTAAATTATACATATGTGCATACACACTATACACATTGATTAAGAAGAGTTTTACCTGAGGAGTTTAAAGATCAGTAAAATTAGTATTCAGAAAACGTTTATTTTCACCTTCTCCATAAATTCTACTGTAATTTGTTACATTTCTTTCCTACTTTGGCATTCATTATATATGACTGTTTATATATGTACACACATGTGTGATGACCTGTGTTTCTGTATATTTGAAGATTCTATGATGTTTATCTATTAAACACACTGAACAACAGATTTGGCATCTATACTGTGGTTAGAAGTGCAAGGCCTCTGGTCTGCTCTGTGGAGCTGTCCATGGTAATAGTGAAAGACGTGAAATATTTACACATCATACAATGGTAGGCTGCTGAGAGAGACAGAGGATGGTCATGGGTACCAGGGAGTAGCCAGGGAATGTTCTGGCTTAGGGTGATGACTATGAGATGTGCCTCTTACTCTATTTAATGTTCAAGGATGTAATCAGATTTACCTTATAGTTCTGGTGCGATTTTATTTTTAATTTGTGTTTGTGATGCTGGGTAGGGCCTTGCACAAGCCCACCCTGTATACTTCCACTGAACTACACACCAGCTCTTATTTTACTTGGTTAAAATTTTAAGACAGGATGCTGCTGCATTGCCCCGGCTGGCCTTGAGCTTGGAGTCCTTCTGCCTCAGCCTCCAGAGTATCAGGAATTATTAATGCACCAACAGGCCAAGTCTCATTTTTATATTTTAATGAGTTTGGCATGTTTATACATATTGTGTGTGCATGTGTATATTCATGTTTGTGTTTGGGTACATATGGTATGGGGCCGTCTTAGTTGGGCTTCCTGTTGCTGTGATAAAACACAACTAAAAGCATCTTGAGGAGGAGAGGGCTTATTTCATCTCATGGCTTATAGTCCATCATGCAGGGAAGTCAGGACAGGAACAAAAGGCAGTAACCATGAGGCAGGAACTGATGGCAGAGGCTATATAAGAATACTGCTTACGGACTTGCTTCTTGTGGCTTGCTCAGCCTGCTTTCTTATATCACCCAAGACCAAGAGCCCAGGAGTAGTGCCATCCATAGTGGGCTGGTCCCTACCACATAAATCATCAATCAAGAAAATGTACTACAGGCCAATCTGATGGGGACATTTTCTCAATTGATGTTCCTACTTCTTAAATGATGCAAGCTTGTGTCAAGTGGACATAAAACTAGCCAGCACAAGTACTGTGTGTGCATATATGTGAAGCCCAGAGGTTGACACTGGATGTTTTATGCAGTTGCTGTCCATCTTATGTATTGAGGTAAGGTCTCTTACCTCAACCCAGAAGTCATTAATTTGAAAAGTCTAGCTATCCAGCTTGGCCCCAGTGAGATCTCCTGTCTAGAATTGCAGGCAGGCCACCATGCCCACCCAGCATTTTTGTGGGTGCTGGGGATCTCTGGTCCTCATATGCAGCAAGCACTTTTCCTACTGAACCATTTATTCAGCTTTAGTTTTTAACTTTTAATATGAATTTTAATTATAGAGCATAAACTTTGACTTAGAGAAAGTGTTCTTTCTGAAAGGGTACGGCTGGAGGTTTGCGAGGGTGTTTATTCCATCTCCCTCCCTCTAGTTTTCTCCTTCTAATTAGGGTAATAGAATAAGGGAAAATGTCCTTCTTAGCCATTAGTGATTTTAGATGCTTGCCAAAATTCAGTTTTAGAGAAACTAAGTTCCAAGATGGCTTGGGATTTTACCTAGGCACTTGAGGAATTCTGTTGTTTTCATATCTGATGTTACCAAAGTAGTTATGCTCTGCCTCAGTTTTGCATTTACAGGCATTTCAATTTTTTTTTAAAATTAAATAATATATTTAAAAATAAATAATGAAGATGTCTAAGTTTCAAAATTAATATTAGTTTCCTACTTAGTCATAGCAAAGTTTTTTAATCATCTGAGTGGTTACTGTTCTGTGAGAGTGATGCCCTTGTCATTTGGTGCAAGTGAGATTGAGCTAATCTCTCCCAACACTAGGTCAGGTGGGCCAGGGAGAACTATCACCACAACATTGGCTCTCCATACTGCCTGCGCTTGGCTTCTGCTGATGTTAATGGGAAGATCATTGTTTGGGATGTAGCAGCAGGAGTCGCTCAGTGTGAGATCCAAGAGCATGTCAAGCCCATCCAAGGTGAGTAGCCCCCCTCCATGGTGCTTGTTCATGCCTTTACTCTCAGATTGCTCTTGTCTTTGTTTATCTTTACATGCGTTTGATTTTGTTATTGCCAGGTTAACTCTGGAAGGTGTTTAGTCTACCTACTGATAGGAATTTAACATTCTTTTCCTTCTCAGTGTACTTTTAGACATTATTGCCTTAAATTTTAACTGATTCTTACTATAGTAAAACCATTAATTTCAGTATCAGCCTTAGCTCATTGTTGAGATTCTTGAGATACCAAAGTATATCTACAAAGTATAGGTACACTTGTCTGCAGTTGCAGCAAAATAGCTATCAGCACTTAACAATAAAGCAGTAGAGATTAGCAAACTTGTATTCTTACATTCCTAAGAGTTGCTTATTCTTTTTTGTTTTTCTTTTAGTGTTATTCCTCTAAAATTATTACAATGTTCTTTAGACGAGTGTTTGAGAAGGTGTCCTGCTTGGTTGGGAAAAATGTGCTTATGCATATGTGAGGGGTCTGGGGGAAGTGGGTAGGTAGATTTGGGTGCATATGTGCATGCAGGTATATGCCTGCAATGTGGGGGACAGAGGACAATCTCAGGCCAGGCCTTAGGTGCCTTCCGCCTTTTGTTTGAGACAGTGTCTCTGGTTGGCCCGGAACTTTATCACACAAGCTGGGCTAGCAGGGCTAGCTGGCCAGTGAGCTTCTAGGGATCATCCTGTCTCTGCCTCTGTCTAGATATAACAATGCTACAATTACAGATATGTGCAACTGTGCCAGCTCTTTACATAGGCTCTGGTGATCTGAACTCAAGTCTCCATGCATGCAGGACAAGCACTTTAACTACTGAGCCATCTCCCCAGCCCTGAGTAACTTTTCGATTGATGATTTTAAAAATATCTATTGAGTACTTAACTATGTACTAAATACTAAACAACATTGTTGTTCTTAGATATTTATTGTTTTTGAAAAATCATGGCTTTGGTGGTATCAAGTAACTCCACAAAAGCATTAGTGAAGTGTAGTATCTTGGCTATGCCTAGGAAATTCTCAGATCCTGACTTTATAGTTTCAGGTAATGATCATTGTATAGTTTCTTTAAAAGGATATAATTTAGATGCGAACCAAACAACTTGGTTGTATATAAATTACCCTGATAGTGCATAGATATCACATTGGGGTATTGGACTTTAAGAGTTATGCACTCTGGCCACCTTGTCCTTGATTTTTTTCAGACATTTTGGAGTGACGTCCTGTGGTTTTGCCTTTACCTTTCTGGTCTTTACAGATGTGCAGTGGCTGTGGAATCAGGATGCTTCCCGAGACTTACTGCTTGCTATCCACCCACCAAATTACATCGTACTCTGGAATGCAGACACTGGCACCAAACTCTGGAAGAAGAGCTATGCAGATAACATCCTTTCTTTTTCTTTTGACCCATTTGATCCTTCACATTTAACTTGTAAGTATAATTATTTGTAGAAAATCAGTTATAGGAAGCACTACAAATAAAATTAGTGTTATGTACACAAAGTACACATTATATGTCCTCAATAACTTAAAAGCGAACACCGTGGAGAAGCACGGCATATCTGCATATAGCTGCAGTTCCTGCTCTGCATACGGAATCCTAACTCCACGCTGTTTGCAGGTACTTTGATTGTTAGAAATTACAGCAGCAAGCCATGCATACATTGAATTCATGGCTGAATAATAGTAACGGACTAGCTTGGGGCAGAGAGCTACTACATTATTCTAGTTCAGACTTAAGTAGACTTCTTAAGAACTTTAATCAGGGATTTCATTTAATCTGTAGCCCGAGTTCTTGCTTTTAAAACTATCATTCCAATTAATGCTATTTCATGTAAAAGATGGATTAAGCTTGAGAGAATTTTTTTTTTTTTTTCAGAAGTAGATTTTGCCAACACTTTGTGTTTTGTGGATCAAATGATCTAAAAATAAGATTTGTTTTAGACAGATTTTTGTGTAGTTTCATTATTTAGAAAATACTCCCTATGCTGTGATTCAACAGATCCTGCTTTAGCTAGTGTTACTATTCTGGGAAGCAAGTGGAGCTTCCCAACTTCATGGAGTAAGCGGTCTAGTAAGAGGCAGTCAGACTATAAACAGAACGAATGAGTTTGTAAGTTGTAGTGTTTTAGGAGATGTTAAGTGGGGCTGGAGGAATGGCTCTGCAGTTAAGAGGTGTACTGTTGTAGAGATCCTAGCTCAGTTCCTGGCACTCATGTCAATGGCTCACAACCTCCTGCAAATCCAGCTCCATAGGATTCAGCATCTGCACTCACATGGCGCGCGCGCACACACACACACACACACACACACTCAAAATAAGTCTTTAAAAGGTGATGAGTGATATTAAGAAGGTAAAAGCAGATGGGGGAGATGAGAAGAATGCGGACTAAGAGCTGTCAAGTTATGTTAATGGCCAGAACAAGCTTTATTTTAGTAATGATCAGAGGCTTGAAGGAGGCAGAGAAATGGCTGTGGTTTATAGTGTTTCCCCTGGATTTGTTTCAGAATTCTGATTTTATCTAACAATATTTATTGAGAGAGGCAGTGTGTGTGAGTGTGTCTACGTTGAAAGAGAAAGAAAATTAAAAGTTTAAATGGAGAACATGGCTATAAAAATAAAGTCGATACGTTACGTTCAGGCCTGTCTGTGTATACTTGTACACACATGCTTACTGGCTTGCTGACAAATTCAGGGCTGTAGGACACAGTCAGAGGCTGGCTCACAGTCAGTGGGGATAATGACATGAACGAAGGAAAGCAGTGAGACTTTGGCATATGAATTCCGGAACCCATAGGGAGACAAGGATTGGGCTGAGTTTACTGTGTTAATAGTGTATCTCTGGATTTGGCTGCTGGAGGCACTGTGTTTGTGCACATGTGTGTATTATGATTTTGAGAAAAGGTCCCCAGGTTGGCCTCAAACCCATGATCCCTGTGCCTTAGTCTCTTGACTGCTGGGTTTCTCTACTTTTCAAGTGGCAGCTGCTGTACTGTTTTGTGTTTAAACTGCACTTAAAGTGCCAGACTTGTCATAGCATTGCTTGGATCCCTGTGCCTACAGCAGCCTCACTGATGTCAGGATCTTATACAGGTGCAGTTCCCTGCCATCTACCCAGTATTGGCCAGTGGCTGGGGTAGATGATATTTCTAAGTCAAAATGATGTGTAAGTTGTGATAATAAATACGGTACTGAGATACTTCTGTGTCATGGACAGGAAGCTGCCCTTGGTATTCTGCTTTATATGTGAGTGCATATGTGTGTGCATGTGTATACATTTGTATATGTATATAAAATTAGGTATAGACATACAAATATAAAGAATACTTTTATTTCAAGGTTCAGGCTGATGTTTGAGAAGAAAAAAAATACTTATTAGACTGAGTAGCTCAAAATAGTCATAAAACTTTAGTATCCTTAAGTCAGGTATTTGAGCCTGGCTAATGGTTACACCCAGTTTCTTACATATGGTAGTTTTCCTATGTGGATTGCACATTCTGAGAATGCGTGGATTTTGGAAGTATAGGAAATAACAGGAAGGAAGGTCTATGCATAGACCGTCCAGCTCATGCTGAAAGCTTCCTTATCTTGCTTTCATGGGTTAGAGTGGAGCTGTGTGCTACTCAGCTAAGTTTTAATCAGAGTTCTTCTGCCTCCCTCTGTGTAGTACTCACCAGCGAGGGCATCGTTTTCATCTCTGACTTCTCTCCATCCAAGCCTCCCTCTGGCCCTGGGAAAAAAGTGTACATCTCTAGCCCACACTCCAGCCCAGCTCACAACAAGCTGGCTGCAGCCACAGGAGCCAAGAAGGCTCTTAATAAAGTAAAGATTTTAATCACGCAGGAGAAACCTAGGTGAGTCCAAGGGTAAGACTGACTAGAGCACACAACTCTCCTCTCTCACTTCTGAAAGCATTCATTTTTATGAACTTTCTCTTTGTCTCACCTTTTCTCCTCTACTAATTTTGAATTTAGTAAAGGAGGAGTCCTTTTTGTCCCCTCCCCTGCATTCAGTGTCCTCTTCATTCCACTAGTGTTGGTCTTCCTCACTGATGTTGCAGATTAAGATTTATCGCTTCCTAATTTAACTTGGGAAAATACGAGATGATTTTAAAGTGGTGGTCACTGAGCACATGAAGCCTGGGGAGCTGGGTTTTTCAGTTTGATACACTTCCTCACGCACGTGCTGCGCCCTCTCTGCCGTCAAGAAGAGGTGAATGTTTGTATGCAAGTGGAGGCGCTTGCTGTGCAGCCTGGCTGAGAGCTGGGTGCTGAGGAGTGTCTTACTGAGCAGATCTTTAGCTTTGATCAGAGCTTCCTGTCCCAGTCTTCGTATCAGGGTTTTAAAGTATTTAAAGGCTTATTCCGGAAGTGGACAGACACAGTGTATCTATCCAGCACTTAGTGTAGTGCCACACATGCCACATGCACTCAGAAAGTGTGAGCTCTTACTGCTGATGAAACTGCACCTGAGTAAAAATGGGATGAACTATTTGTGTGCATTACACATAGATTGCTGGCTTTTGCTAGAACTACAATTTTATATATTTTTATAGCTTTAGAAGTTTTTTTTTTGGTATTTGTTTTAAAATAGTCTTTAATATGCTAAGATTATTCTGCTTAGACTGAGTCATTAATTGACTTGTATGTCTAAGACTTATATGTAAAAGATTGTGCTATAAATACATTTGAATTTGTATAAATACTGTTTTTATATTATGCTATAGTCTGGTTAAATTTGCTGGTGAATTTATCTTAAACCCTATGCTGAGAGGGTTTAAGATTGCTTTTTAAGTGGCATAATAAAACTTTATATTTCTGTGGATTCCTTGTCACAAGAAAATAATTACTCATTTAGCAGACTGCATAGTTTTGTCGTGCTTGCTGTTTCTGCTATGTGATCTTGAGCTTTGGAAATGCTTCATTGACCCTTACATGAACTAGACTGAATGCTTTCATATCCACCGGCCCATAGTCTCTCCAGTCCTGGGCATCTATGCCTTTCTCACTGTACAGAAGAAGAAACTGGGTCCCAGTGTCACTCAGGCTCACACAGCTTCGGTTGGCAGTTAGGAGGTTAAAGTGATGTAGATTCTTCTCTTTCTACTCACCCACATTAACTTTTGTTGTAAACTTCCAAAGCTTTCAATGTAATTGTGTCAGAATAGTGAATGCTTAATAAAAGATACAGAAATGAGTCTTGAGACTCTTTAGCAGCTTAAAAAAATATTTGCATAGAAGAAAGTGGAAGAGAATAAACTGTCCTAGTTTGTTCAAGGAGGCATTAAACTATGGTGCCAGAGTAGAGCTGGTGTCTGCCCAGGCCACATGGATGGCCCAGTCCTTCTGGGTTCGTGGTGCTTGGTACCCTGAATGTTTTACGTTTCAATCCCAAGTCAGTATCTCAGCAGTCTAGTACTTCTCATTGCAAGGGGAAAATAAACCTGTCTTGTGAGTGTCAGTGTAGCCACCATGTCATCATTATCAGAAGGCTGTGCCGTGGGTCTGCTATAAAGGTTTAAAAACACTGGTATCTACCCGGCCCATGCAATATTGTTGTCATAATTTGGATTTTAAAAATAACAGAGGTCTGAGTTTTGGCTGCTAATCCATTTTGGTCATTTCAGGAAATAGTTGTTCATTCTTGACAGTTTTTATGTGATTGGGTCTTGATGCTGACATTGGTGCGGTTCATCTTTTGTTTTCCTCAGTGCTGAATTTGTAGCTCTCAATGACTGCCTCCAGTTAGCCTATCTGCCTTCAAAAAGGAATCACATGCTGTTGCTCTACCCTCGGGAGATTTTAATCCTTGACCTTGAAGTGAATCAAACAGTTGGTGTGATTGCAATCGAGAGAACTGGTGTTCCCTTTCTGCAGGTATCTACTTGGGTCAGCTACATGCCCCACAGTTACTGATTGGTCAGGCTTATCTAGAAACTGTCCTGACACTAAGTAAGAAACAAAAACGGAGGTGTATGCTTGTAATCCCATCACTTAAGAGGCTGAGACAGGAGGGTCACCATCTGGGTGACCAAGGCCAAGTCTGGGCTACATCGTGAGTTCTAGGCCAGCCAGAGTTATCTAGGAAGGCTATCTAAAACACACACACACACACACACACACACACACACAACCCTACTGCAATAATTTAACTTATATAGATGTCAGGGACAAGTTAATTTTAGGTTTGCAAATGGATTTTTAAAATGCTCACCTTGTTAACCCTTTATATGTATATGTTTGTATCCCCTATGTTGTCCATATCTTGTTCAAATGTGAGTTTGAGTTTCATGGTGTAGATTTAATGCTCTGTTAGGTTTTAAAAACCAACCTGTCTCTGTTTAAAGGTGATACCATGCTCTCAGCGTGATGGCCTGTTTTGCTTACATGAAAATGGCTGCATAACCTTACGTGTCCGGAGGTCCTATAACAGCTGTACTACATCAAATGATGAACCAGGTGGGAGCACAGCTCACAGACATGTTGATGGCATTTTTCTTAAAAATGCTTATAAAGCATCACATGGAATAGTGTTGCTGACATCCTTGTCTTGAGAAAGTGTTAGAATGTAATCACACGAGTGACATAAGATAGTGCAAACGCCCAGTGCCCCCTTTGTACAGGACAGGGATAGCACTTTGTCATTCCTTTTTGATACATGCAGGAACCAAATAGATGTAACCTGTTGTGAATATGTCCTCTGCTGTGTTCCTTTACCTTGCACACCTTGACTTTTGTGCTCTGGTAGCTTTCATTGTGAAGTGAGAGAGTTGGTTAGTCTCCAAGTCACTCAGTGTCAGATCTTCTGGGGAATATAGATAATGCTTTTGTGAAATGGTGTACTACACGTAGACAGAAGAAATTTTATAAAACCTGGCTGTTTTCAGACTTTTGCTAAGTATAGTCTACAGTGCACTATTTACTGATGTTCTTCAAAGCATTCTGCAAAAAATTAAAGACAAGGTATTGTGATCATAGAGATTACACTTACATACAGTTCTTACATGAATTCTCTTTACAGTGTGAAGAAATTAGTAATAGTAAAACATGACTCTAGTTTGGGCAGTTTGCACTAATGACAAAATGCTGTCCTTGTGGCTGAGGTTATTTACACTGACACGGGTGTTATTTTTTGCTGTACTTCTTCACTGGCATCTGAAAGAAACAGTTTTCCCTTAAGATCTAGATCCTGTTCAGGAGCTTACCTATGACTTGAGAAGCCAGTGTGATGCAATTAGAGTGACGAAAACTGTCCGCCCCTTCAGTATGGTGTGCTGTCCTGTTAATGAGAATGCAGCTGCCCTCATAGTGAGCGATGGTAGAGTCATGATATGGGAACTCAAGTCTGCTGTGTGCAGTCGAAATGCACGGAACAGGTGAGGGGATGCGTGGGGTTGTGGTCTGGGCTGGCTGCTTTCTGTTTTAATTACCAGAATCATATAAAAGGTGGAGGGCCATTTTTCTTTTTATAAAGCCATTTTAAAGGACAGAGGCTCCCAGCACTTGGGAGGCAGAGGCAGGCGGATTTCTGAGTTCAAGGCCAGCCTGGTCTACAGAGTGAGTTCCAGGACAGCCAGGGCTACAGAGAAACCCTGTCTCGGGGGGGGGGGGGGAGGAAGGGGACAGAGGCACTAGATCACTAGGAGATTCTGTTCTGACAGTTGCCTTCACTAGTGGCCAAGATTAATAACTGCTGCTATAAAAGAATGCCAGGCCAGGGTCACTAGCGCCTGGTGTGTAAAACTGGCTTTACATACATGTAACCATCTGACCTCTGTATCGTTGCAGCAGTTCCGGTGTGTCACCTTTATACTCGCCAGTGTCTTTCTGTGGGATTCCTGGAGGAGTACTACAGAATAAACTCCCAGACCTTTCCCTAGATAACATGATCGGTAAGCTTGCTTCTCCCCTCTAACTTGCATGTTAGATACTCTTTTTGAAGTGCAGAATTAATAGAGTGACTGACTTGACCATTTCTATAAAGTCAAAGTTAATATTCAGGAAAACTAAAATGTGAAAATGGTTTTGTTTTTTTGTTTTTTTTTTTTTTTACCTAAATAAACCACCAGAGTCTAAAATATTTAAGCATGAAGATATCTGGTGTGGCTTGGTTAGGCTCTGTAGTTGTTGGCTTTAGAAAGCTGTATCCTTGAAAGATTCTGATCTAAACGAAAGAGATGGCAGGAAAGGATCACGGGTGCCTGGATTCTGGGTTGAAAGGCTTGCCTTATGGCCTGCCCCTCCTCAGGGCCTGCATGTCCCTGACCACAGCTTGGCGTTAATTACTTGTAATCCACACTCCAGCTCAAGTGTTGTTCTTGTCTAAGCCTCACTTAGGCGCTCTGTTTTTACAGTCTCTGATACAGTGACCCACAGTCTTATAACTGCAGGTTTATCTCTCTCTCTTCCGCGGGTCATAAGTTCTACAGGAATAGGATAGTGATTCAGTTCTGTATCCCCAGGGCTTGTGCTCTGTAGATGTGCAGTGACGAGTCACTGAAGGAATAAGTTAGCTAAGCAACATTAGAGAAAAGGAAGCTTTTTGGTGGGCATTTTCTCTTTTGGAGATTCTTGCTTTCAACAGATATAAATGAAATATCTAGTCATTGCTGATTATGGAGCTAGGATATGAAAGGAAGAACATTGTTAAACATTATGAAACTTGAAATTGTAAGACTATAATATACCAAGCAATGTTGACATCTAATTCTTTTAAAATTATCGGCCAGGCAGTGGTGGTGCACGCCTTTAATCCCAGCACTCAGGAGGCGGAGGCAGGCGAATTTCTGAGTTCGAGGCCAGCCTGGTCTACAGAGTGAGTTCCAGGACAGCCAGGGCTATACAGAGAAACCCTGTTTTGGAAAAAAAAAAAAAAAATTATCAACATGGTTTATGAAGGATTTTCTGCATTGTTATCTTTCCATAATGTAAATGAGAATGGATATTATCTAGTGACTTGTTTTGTTTTAAACCCAGGTAACATACTTCAACAAACATTACCTTACTGGTCATAATAATCAACTGATACTCTTTTGTGTGCTTAGTACTACACTTAGTGCTGTGTCAAGTACACGATGCATCTTATAGCCCTACAGCATAGTTAATATGCCCCCATTTCTGTAGAGAATGGGTTACAGAGAGGTTAACACACATGCCCTTAACCACACAGCAGTAGTTGGGAAGCACAGGTAAACCCTGTCTTCCTGGCTCTAGAGGAGGCACTTAACATTAGTCTCCAGTCCTGTGTTCCCCTGTTGTCTGGGGAAGACCCTGACCTTGAAGACCTTACTTGCATCATGATTCATCCAGTTGTAGAGTCTTTTGTTCAGTTACACCATCTTTTAGTTCTGTTTATTCTTCCAGACAAATCCCTATGAGGAAGTTAGACAAACTGACAAGTTTTGCAGAATTATTTGATCATTAGCAACTTTCTGAGTTTATTGATTTTTTTATCTATTTTTAGTATAAAATATTAAAGTACAAAGAATTATGAATGTGAGTGAGCAAAACTAATGAGCTGCATGGGGCCCAGACCTAGGCGAGTTTATGTTGTTCATGTGCCTAAGTGATATAATCACAGTGTTTAAAACCAAAGATACAGACTGTCAAGCAGTTCATGATGCCTGAGTTTAAGTGTTAATAAAGATTTTTCACTTGAAAACTTTTTTTATTTAAATGATTTATTTATCTCTATCTTTATTTTATGTTCATTGGTGTTTTGCCTATATGTATGTTTGTGTGAGGGCATCCAATCTCCTGGAGCTGGAATTGCAGACAGTTGGGAGTTGCCATGTAGATGCTAGAGATTGAACCTAGGTCCTCTGGAAGAACATCCAGTGCTCTTAACCACTGAACCATCTCTCCAGCCCACTTGAAAACATTTTAAGTAAAGCTTTTAATTAAACTTTTAATTTGAAACTCACCATGTACTTGGCCAAAATGGAAAACAATTCAGTGAGATATGGAGACTGGCTTATGTTTACTGGGCTTCTGCTCATTGAGATCTAAGCTGTCCTACTGTGTGAACTGCCTCTTAATGAAAATGCTTGCGACATGTGACAGTTTCCAGAAGTCATTTCTAAGCTAATCCTGGAAGAGCTGTCAAGTCTCTGTTTTCACAACATTGCACCACTTGGTATCAATTGTATGGCCAATCCCAAGGGGTTGTTTTAACTGGAATAAATTAATGGGTTTTTCCCCTGTAATCTGTCTAGACTTCAGAATGGTATTACTAAGTTGATAGCTTTAAAAGGTTATACTCAGTCAGTCTTAGTAATTTAATCTCACAGTGTATATTTATGTTCTTTATTGTGTACTTTTGACAAATCCAGTGCATTTTTACTGAAGTCTTGATTTTATTATAGTTATTTTACTTATATTTTCTTAGTTTAGAATTTTATTGGAATCACTCAATTTGCATAAACAATGCATATGTAATAATACAACTTAATACTTTTCAAGCCTGTAATCCCAGACCTGTCAAATTTGTAAAATCCCAGAGTTAGGGACAAAAGGATCCGTTCAAGATCACCCTGGGCCACGTAGCAAGTTCAAGGTCAGTCAGTCTGAAGTCTCAAAAAATATCTACAGTGGTACTTTATATATTGTATATATTTTTACTGATATGTTTATTTGTTATTTTACATATTTAAATATAAAGTCTTGAACATTTTGTAGCTGTGATGATACATTAAGGCTTCTTATTAGAAATCATGAGTTCTTTGGGTGTTTTCTTTTTTTTATTCTTACTAATTTAATGTGTCTTACCTAGTCCCTCTAGCTGGAAAGTAGTCCTGCAGACAGGCAGTAAGAAGAGGATGTCTTGTAGCATCTCAGTCTGTAGACAGTGCTATAAGCCAGGTCTTTTGCTCTCTTCCTGAAGCCTTTTCTCAAGGCCTTTCTCCCAGAGCTCTTGTCTGAAGCAATGTTTCTCAGAAGACACAAGTCCCTGAATTCTGGGCAGCATGACCCTGGAGTAATCTGTTCTGAATCTATTGAAGTAAATCCTTGAGTTGTTACTGACCTAAGATCCATGGCAGCTCTAGGGCTGTTATGAGCCTGCACAGCCCAGTGGTTCTCAACCGTCCTAATGCTGCCTGCTACCCTATAATGCAGTTGCTCATGCTGTGACCCCAACCATAACATTATTTTCATTGCTACTTCATAACTGTAATTTTACTACTGTTGTGAATCATAATATAAATATCTGTGTTTTCTGATGGTCGTATGAAACCCCCGAGAAAGGGTTGTTCCATCCCCAAAGTGGTTGCAACCCACAGGTTGAGAACTGCTGCCCTAGAACGATACCGTACACCTTTGTTTCTAGACCTGGTAAGCAGATCCATTTATGGTTTTTATTACGTATCAGGGCAAAGTGCAATTGCTGGGGAAGAGCACCCCAAAGGTTCCATTCTGCAGGAAGTGCACCTCAAATTCCTGCTGACCGGACTGCTCTCAGGACTCCCTTCTCCTCAGTTTGCCATCCGGATGTGCCCACCACTGACCACAAAAAACATTAAGATGTATCAGCCACTCCTTGCTGTTGGTGAGTACTGGCCTATTCTTTTGTTAAACTTAGATTCCTGGTTTCTAGAAAGTTCTTTATTCTCTTTGGGGATGCTTTAAAAGAAGAAATGGGTTGGGGAAATTGTATAAAATTTTCCTTGAAGTATTTTTCTGTCCTGTTTCCTGTCTTAGTGAGCCCATGTGCTTGAGATTATCTCTGTCAGCAAGTTTCTGAAATATCAGAGACTGTCTGGGGCAGAAAAGGCTTAAGGCATAGCAATGGCTGTGGGTTGTTGTTTAGGGCAGTGGTGGCAGAAATGCTGATTAACCAGGTTAACACCAGTTACCCAGTGCTGTGCTCCATGCTTTGTGCATGTGTTCTCATCTGACCTCTAAAATTAGATTTTTGTTACTTTTAGTTTGAAGAGGTTCAGTAGCTTAAAAATGTAGGTGCAGTGTTGGGTAAGCAGCTCACCTAAGGTCTGAGCCAGAGTCTCTTTAACTTCAGAAGTCACATTTCACATCATAACATATTGTCTTACCATAATTTGTTTAAAGGAGACAAAACATAGAGTACTCAGGCTAGTTGCTTTTATAATAAACATTCTGAGTTTCAAAAATACCAACTTTCACATGTAGAAAAGTTTAAGTTATTATATATATATACATATATATATACATACATATATATGTATATATATATTGATTTATATTTTAAAATTTCATGTCTGTGAAGCTAGGTAATATGTTCCTGAAGATACAGGTCCCTGAAGTTAGGTAAGATTTCAGAGGACATGAGATTAGCCCCATTCTGATAAGGATGGAAACAGATTTTCCTTCCTTAATCACTTGTTTTTAAGTGTATAATCTGGACACTTTTGTAGATGATAAATTTAACAAAAGACTTTGATTGGAGTTGGCACCCCTACTAAATTAGCATCCATCTCTTCTGTCATTTTAAAGGTACAGGTAACGGTTCTGTCCTGGTGTACCACCTCACCAGTGGTCTGCTACACAAGGAGTTGAGTGTCCACTCATGTGAAGTCAAGTGAGTATGGCAGAGACATTGAGATTACAAACAGGATGTCAGAAAAACTCCACACACTGGGTCTCCTAGGCTTCTCTGCATTGATCTGCAGTGGCGAGTGCCATAGCGACTGATCGCTTGCATTTGTGTGACAAATGTGTATCTAGTTAAGGGTTCATTAGGAGTGGGTGCTCATTGTCTGTTTTGTGAATTTCTCCTAATTCCAGGTTCTTTTCTCACTGGAAATCACTGTTGTCAGGTTTTTATAGTTTCTCGATTTGATTAAGATCTGTCAGAACTGCTCATTTTTAATTGTTAGTTTGACTATCACCAGGAAAGACAGAAACTGAGAAGCATTTACTTGATTTTAAGATGCAGTCTGTATGTGAGTGCAGTGTGTGGCAGCCAAATTGGGGTCAGAGAGCCGTTTCAGACACACTCCACAGCTTTTTTTGCTGAATGCAGAACTCTTTCCCTTTTTGCCTGTGAATGATACATTACAGAAGTTACATGTATGTGCAATACGCCCAGTTCTAAAGAAAAGACAAGGAAGGTTCTCTGTGCTGCACATTTTGTAATTTAGTTTTGTGTACATTGAAAGCCTTAGTGAATCTAGTGAGCATACTTCAATGTAATGTTTTCTAGATAGAGCAAGACTAACCTTGAGTAGTACAGCTGGTGATTATAAAAGAAATGTCTTTTAAGATCACTGCCAGTGGCACAGCCCAGGTGACATATGTTGTTCCTCTCCAGCATCTCTGCAAACATTTACATAAATAGTAATGTCTTCAAGATGTTGAACTTGGGATCATGCAGCACTGTATCTCTTTGGCATCAAGACCTCAGCTGACCATCCTGGCTTTTCTTCCAGAGATCTCTGCAGCCACTGTTTTCTGTCATCTCTTTCTCTTCCTTTCCTGTCTACGTTTCCTCTTACCCATCTTCGGTGCATAGTCATTCCTTTTATGGCTGACATCAACCAATCAGAACTGCTACCTAGCACTTGTTCTAAGAAGATGATGTTCTGTGTCATCATGTTGTGTCAATCATTTCATTGACCTCACCACAACCCTAAAGAGTAGGCACTGTCACCTTTTCCAGGGACAGAGGAAAAAACTGAGTAATGCAAAGCCTCGGGAAAGGTAGATGGGATTCACTCCTGGCCTCTCAGGCATCAGAGCCTGAGTTCTGCACCTATAGTTCTGGTCTCCTGCTAAGAATGTCCATGGATGGACATGATGGCAATAGATTAAATGTTGACTGAGTCAAGAATTTGACACGAGCTTCCAGAGGATCAAGTATGTTGTCTTCAGTTTCTGGTTTATCAGAGTCGAGGTGTGCATAATGCCACATACTTGCACATACTGTGGTACTATTTGTGGCCCTAGTGGTCCTGAAACTGTTGAGTACTCCGAGGGATGTCCTGCTCACAGGACCTGTGAATGATCATATGCAGGTGTTCCACTTTTCATACGAACTTCCCTCTTTGTTGACATTTTGAAGGTAATTGACTTTATATTCAAAGATGTTACCCAAGAGGATGCTAAAATCCTGCTGTCTTTGTGTTTCAATTAGTGCAGTTTAGAATTACAATTAAAACCATTATGAAATTTTTACAGATGTGCTATAAAAAGTTCTGAACCAATTAGCAATAAACCTAATGTATTCTTGATTTTTCACATGCAAATTAAGGCTAACTTTTAGATAGTTGCTTCATGTACTTAAATCCTGTATAGGCAGACATGTTTCCAGGCGCTGTGTGATGGTGACAGTGTGTGAGGGTGTAGGGAAATGATGTCTCAGTGTTTTACAAGGGACGTTTCACAGACGCTTTTGAACATTTTCTGTAAAACTGTAATTGGAGGCTTTGGTGCTTATAACCCAGGGGCAGATACAGGAACTACAAAGTGGAATGGTTGACTCTTTTAGAATGTTAATTTGTATCTTTGTCCAGTGGGTCGAGTTTAGATCAGTATCCTGGTACTATGAAGAACTTATAAATAGTAGTTTGTATAGACTTGGATTAACTCAAGATTGCTTTGATTACATTGAGTTACTTGTGGAAAATGAAGTGGTCTCTCTTGTTTACCTGGACATTTGCAGAGCAATCACAGGATTAGTCTTGCAGACTTGTGTGCTCCCTGCTTTCTTGAGAAGTAGCTTCTGTGTTGTGTGTTCTGTAGATTCCTGGCATGCTCAGCCTGTGAGCCTGAAGCAATCTGATGATAAATTCTAAGATTACAGTTGTTCCGTGCCTAGGGATTCTACCAAAAAAGATCAGAGAAATCCTAGATCAGGGATGAGACGCTGCTCCTAGTCCTTCAGATATTAAGTATAGAATTAGAGTCAAGCCTGGACAACAGTGTTCTAGTCCCAGGGGCAATGTGAAGCTCAGCTGTGTCTGACAGGAGGTTTTAATTCTTTTCTTCTGACAGATAGATAACCCCTTCCTTATCTAGTCTGCTTTGAAATCCAGTTTGATTTTACTTTACTTAAGAAGATATAAGCTGATGCTGTATTCTGTTCAAAAGCAACATGGTCACACTGCCAGATTACAGATAAGCAGCCCCTACAGGTTCTGCTACAGCTCCTGGGCTGGGACCACTAGTAAGCAGGGCAAACACTTCATGAATCTGTGTCACACTGCTTCTTAACAGAAGAGAGGTGCTAGGCAAGATATCATGGTGCCTCCCTTAAAAGACACTTTAGGGTGCTGGGGGAGTAGGTCATTGGTAGAGTTCTTATCATTTGAGGCCCTGGGTTTAATCCCCAGCAACACACTACAAGCCTATTGCCTCTTGTGCTATTACCTTGGTTGGTCAGGCTTAGGTCAAATGGCACAGTTTCCAGAGCTGGTCCCTGAGGTCAGAGTATGTGCAGCTCACACATTTCCTGTTGAGCTTTTGCCATCTATTTTGCAGTAGGTATTGCAAAATATATTTGGACACTGTCCCTTTTCTGAGAGAATATAAGGTCCAGATGGACAGCGGGTGTGTCTATCTCATCCACAGCATCTCACATGGCCACTGGCATGTATTGGATACTTTATGGAGTCATTTTAGAAATAATGGATGAGAAGTGGGAAGGCAGGCTGCCAGTGCTCAGAGCCACTGACACCACCATACCAAGTGTAATTATGAATTAGTGAGTTGATATTGCCAGCAGCAGGACTTGGAAAATGGTCGTAGGGAATCTCTAGGCAAACATCTACTTGATGCTATCAGGCTTATAGACAGTAGATCAGATGCAGTGAGTTCTTCTTTTTACTCTGGAAATTGTGAGGACTTACCTGCTATGGGGAAGAAAAGAAAAAGAAGAGGAAAAGAAGAACTTTTATAGTGATTGGTCCAGTTGTGTGATAATCAGTGTGGTGTATTTATTTAAAAGAGGCCTGATGAAGACAACAAGGCTTCAGTTAGTTCCTGATTGCCTGTGCTAACCATGAGTGTGATAATGGCTAGTCCTTCTGGGTGTCCTCTGTACTATTGCTGTGTAACTAATGAGACTGAGGTGTAAAGCGTAAGTTCTAGAGTCAGTCTATCCACTGTGTCTGGAGAACAAAGGCAAGAACTTGAGCCAGGAATGGAAATTCCCAAGTGTGTTCATTCCCAGCAGCCCTGAGTCTGGGTGTTCGGTACAGCTTTGTTTTGAAATGGCTGTAATCCTAACTACCACAGCGATTGCTACTGCTTCAGCTGCTGTTTTGGGCTCTCTGTGGATTACGTGGTCCTTCTGTGAAAAGACGAGTTCATGGGTACACAGGAACCAATGTGGGAATGCTGGTAGTTAACACAGCAGATGAGAGTTGACTGTAGCATCTTACCCTGGTAATCCCACAGTAGGGAGGCTGAGGCAGGAGAATGACCATGGGCTACATAGTGTGCTTGAGGTCAGCCTAGAACACAGAGCAAGAGTATCTCAAAAAGAAAGTTAAGTGACTGCAGGTAAAGTTCTGAAGATACAGCAGTAAGCGTGGATGAGGCAAATGTCTGATGGCCTTGAAAGCTGCAAACAGGAACTTCCGTAGACACCAGAGATGATTGTACTGCTTGGGGAAACGTAAAACAGAGACAAAAAGAAGAATCTCGTGGAAATCTTGTGATTGCATTAAGATTATTATAGAGCAGAGGTCAGTAAACATTTTTCATAATGGATCAGGAATAAAGTTTTGAGGCTTAAGAGTTTAGATCCTGAAGCTTCTCACAGCTGCTCACGTCAGCCACTGTGTTGTGAGAGTAACCCTAGACTCTACCATTCATTCGAACTGCAAATGGCTGGCCTGTGGATACTGATGGACACCTGTAAATGGGACCCAGCTTTAGACTTTGGTCTTAGCCAGCTGCACTACATGGAAGAAAATGCATCACCACTGCTTGTGGGTCCCTTGTCAGCCCCATGTGGACAAGGCATCCATACTGTCCTGTTGGGTTTTTTTCTCTGCCTGATGGAACATTTGGAGTTTCTGTCTCCTCCATCTGAAAGCTGAAGGCAAGTTCTTTGCTCCATCAAATTTTGCTCTAGTTTTGCAACTGGGAATTTTGATAACATCCCTAGCAGTCACTTTAAGGAGTCATCTCTGAATGTTTCTGTGCTGCTTGTTTTAAACAGTTAGGTTCTTAAAAATTGTTGTGAAGTGTTTTTCCCTAGCTAGGTTTTAGTATCCATTTTAACAAAAGTATGGATTCTGATAACTATCTTGTCATTACACTTGGATATAAAATTTTAATTAGAACAAATTTCACATATGTCAGAGTATGCATTAAGGTAGCCTGAAAGGGTAAGAATACTTTATGTTACATTATGTAATAAAATGAGGCCTTGGGAAAACCCTAATTTTTCAAATAAACTTTTCAAATGAGGAAAGAATACAGAACTAAAATGTGTTTGCTCTCTAGGGGTATCGAGTGGACAAGCTTGGCCAGTTTCCTTTCTTTTGCTGCTTCGACACCAAACAACATGGGGTTAGTGAGAAATGAACTTCAGCTGGTTGATCTCCCAACAGGTCCGTTCTTACCTTCCGGAAAGGTTGGGTGGTGTATCATGCTGACGGGAGACACTGCTCACATTTCACCTTGATGTGTGTCCTTACACCCGTTTACTTTCTCTAGTTCTGTAATGATTGCCCTAGAAAAGCCACCGCACTGTTTCTATGTACACACACTAGTATAGCACAGGGTAAGTGGGAACCTTTAGCTGAACTCACAGATGCATGGCAAAAGGTGGGCTCCACTCTTCTTTTGCACAGTGTCTTATGTATAGCAGCACTCATGTAGAGGTCAGAGGACAACTCCTGGGAGCCAGGCCTTTCCTTTAGCCATGTCGGCTCCTGGGGTTGAAGTCAGTGAAAACAGCTGTATCCACTGAGCAAGTTCACTGGCTCTCTAAAAGATTATTTTTAAGCTATCTCTGTAGTTGCAAATTTTAGGTCATCTGCTTAGAATTTGGACCACTGTAGGAAGCCTTCAAAAATTGTACCAGTGAGTAATGATTTTTAAATGCTCAAATCTAAAATTTTTGATAGCTACAGGCTGATTGACTTAGGGAACATTCAGGGGTATGAATGTAGCTTTATTATTACAGTGCTTGCCTTAACGTGTGGCAGCCCTGAGTTCTAGCTCCAGCACCACACAAACTGCGAGTGATCCCAGTACTCAGAAGGAGGAAGATGCATCATACTCGGCTCATAATGAGTTCAAAGCCAGCCGAGGACATGTGAGCCCTGTCTCCTATTGAAAAAGGGGAGGATGGGGTTCTTAATTGGGGGATGGCACAGCAGGCGACCCAAGCGGTAGAGGAAGGGAACCGACCCCCACAGGTGTTTTTCTGACATCTCTGTATGCACACTCACAAAATCACAGACTCAATAAATAACTACATGTAATAGAAAAGAAAGCATTCTGGTAAAGTAACTCATTTAGGATTATTTACAACGTGGAACCTAATGAATTTCAGGAATGAAGAACTTTATAAGAGCACATGAATTTTAAAGACAGTGATTTCAAATATGTGAGTTTCTGCAAAATAATACCATAGCTGAGCATGGTAGCCAGAGCTCATTGAGTTCCAGGCTAGCCAAAACTACATAGCGAGAGCCTCTCTCAAACAAAACAAAACAATACAATACACCCAAACAAGAAAACAAGAGTAAAATCAATATATGCGTATGATTTTAAATAATAATAATGTGTAGAAGTAACAAGCGTTTGGTTGTTTTCCGTATCTAGTTGGTGACTTAAAGAATCAGACATGCCCACATTCCAGTGTTGCTATAATACCAGAAAGTGACCTGCCCAGGCCTGAAGGTCCTGGGTTCCAGCTTTCTAACATACTGTTTCTGACTTTCTCTCAAGCCATGTCATATCCCAGAGTTTGAATAAGACTATAATTAGTTATTCACTGTTTTAAAAATCCCTGTTTGTTTTCTACAGCAGGACTGTTGTTTAACTTAGAATCTTTTCTTGCAGATTTCTCTAGTCCATAATAATCAACAGTTGCTGATTTCCTGAAGAGAAAATGTGGGCACTCAGGTTGAAGGTTTTTGTAGCTGGAAGCTCTAGAGCAGTGATTCTCAACCTTCTCAATGCTGCGGCCCTTTTATACGGTTCCTCATGCTGTAGTGACCCCCAGCCATAACATTATTTCATTGCTACTTCAGAACTGTAATTTTGTTTCCGTTATGAATCATAATGTAAATATCTGTGTTTTCCTGTGAAAAAGTCATTCTCGCCCTAGAGGTTACTAGACTAACAGATTCTAGAAAGGCCCATTTTTGGAGCATAGATTGCACTTGCTGCCTGCAGGAGCAGAGTGTGTAGGTGTGTTCAGTTGTTTTTCAACTGTTATGTTCCCTCTTTAAAAAATAAAATTCTCACAAGAAGATATTAAAATATATTTGTCAGAATGAAAGGTAGAATTTTTTTTTATTTATGAGAACTTTTTTGGCACTTAACTAATACAGCATATAGTTATAACTCCCAAAATGCACCCAGAAAACTGTTTGGTAGTAATGTGCTCACGTATTTCATTTAATACTTTGCACATAGGATAAGAAATCTTCAGTAACCTCTTCATTCCAAGAGGTTTTTCAGTACTTGAAAACATGGGTGTGTCTTCTATGACTTTACATGCACAGTGACTCGCCACAGATGCTCTAAAGGTTTAGACAGCAGTCTCTTAAGTTTCTCAAATTGAATTACAGAATTGAAGAAACTATATAACATTAAAATACCTTTTTATAAAATAGTTATTTGGATATAAGTAATATATTTTTGTTTCCTTTTCATATTTTAAGAATATTTCAAATTTAATTATTAGAACTGGCTTTGCAACAGAACTGAGCAACCAGAAGGCAGAGGGCGTGGCTGGCAGCCCCAGGTGGTAGAGCTTCTTGTTCTTTTATGTAGTACATGCTGTTCACCTTCTCATTTTTCAATTAAAGGGAGGAGCACTGCTTTTCGTGGTGATCGGGGCAATGATGAATCGCCCATTGAAATGATCAAAGTGTCTCATTTGAAGTAAGTGTCATCTACTATACCATCTATGGTTGTATCTCAGGGGCATCTTACAGCTGCTTTTTTAACTTTTAAGAGAGTAGGGGTATGCTCAATATTCTTGAAATCTGTTAGTGACAGCAAATAATTACATGTGGCCAAATCAAAAAGCAGAGCTCGACCACCGATGTGAGACAATCTGGAGATGCTCTGCTCTCTTTGCCTCCCTCTTCCCTCCCTCCCCTGTTTTTACTAATCCTACTTTACATGCATTTTCCCTTGGAACAAAACATTCAAAAAACTATTGGAAACAAAAACCAAAATTGTACATAAAGAAAATATAGCTTTCACAGTAATCCCATGCTCAAAAGGTCACAACACTTACAGTACAGCAGTCTTTATCAGGAAAACATATTTTATCAATTCATAAAACTGGTTGTGCTGGCATCTGAAAGGAGGTAATGTCTATGGAGAAGATGCCTCCATAAGATCCATCTCTTGGGCGTTTTCTTAGTTAATAATTAATGGGGGAGGGCCCAGCCCTTTGTGGGTGGAGCCATCCCTGTGCTGGTGGTCCTGGGTTCTAATAAGAAAGCTGAGCAAACCATGGGGAGCAAAACAGTAAGTAACATCCCTCCAGAACTTCTGCATCAGTTCCTACCTCCAGGCTCTCCCCCAACCCCTGTTTGAGTTCCTGCCCTGACTTCCTTTGATGATGAACAGTGTGATATGGAAGTGTAAGCCAGGCAAAACCTTTCCTTTCCAACTTTCTTTTGGTCATAGTGTTCCATCACAGTGATAGAAACCCTAACTAAAGCATCTGGCTTCATTAATCTCATAACATGTTAAATTCATCCCAAAGTCATATCATTTTAGAAAACAGTTAAAAATGATTGCAGTTGATAGCAATGTATTTTGGGATTTCATATCAATTTTAGAAGCAGGTTGTCAGTCTTACCCAAAACATGTTCCAGGGGTTTTGATCTGAGTATCAGACTGGGGAAGAATAGACATGTTAGCAAATTTTAAAGTCATGAGTGTGGCACATGCCATTACCTATTTATGTCTTCTTTGTCCAGAAATATTATATATTTTTCAATATGGTATTACATGCAGTATTGTATATGATTCAATATGTAAGTCCTTGCATGTCATTAAACATTTTGTATCTTCTATAATCTAACTGGGTTTTATCTCGATTTTCAATATTTATTATATACTGAAGTTTCTGGTGGTGATCTTGAACCTTGTGACCATGTTAAACTGAGTTATTCTAGTAATGCTTCTGTTGGTCTCTTAGAAGTCTCTGTGTAGATAGTCTTGTTTGCTTATAAAGACACTTCTGATCTTTCTTTCTCATCTCCAGGCCATTTGTTTCTTTGTTGCACTGAATAGGGCTGGTGGTAAATGTTGATGCAAGTACTAAGAGCATTTCCCGCAACGAGGGCCTATATGCTTTTGATGCAGTATATTTTCATATTAGTTCATGTCATCCTTTCTTAACATTCCCTCAGCATATTTATATATTTGGGTTCCCCTCCCCCCAGATACACCTTTCTGTTATTTTCTAGTCCTTTGTAGGTGGAGAGCATGTTTGATGTTATTTCAGACTTTGGAGATTGAGTGTGACTTGTCATATGACTCAATATCTGATCTGTCTTAATGAATGTCCCCTGTGACTTGAAAAGCTGTTGTCATTACAGTCTTCTGTGAGTTGGTTCGACTTGGTTGCTCAAGGCTGTGTGTCCTTGCTAGTTCTCCTTTAAGTTATTCTGTGTACTTCTGAGAGGTGTGTGCTGACTTCCCCACCTTAGTTAGGAGCTATTTAGTTTTCTCTTGAAGCACTCAGGTACTTGTGGTAGATATTCTGAGCTCATAAATAGGCACACCTTAAGATCAGTGTTGTTCTGGTTATTTTTTATCATTAGGAAAGATCCTTTGTCTTGAGTATTCTACAGTTGGAAATAAGTCTAGATAGTCTGATAATGGAATAGCCTGTCCAATTTGTCTTGATTAGTAGTTATGAATCCTCATGTGTAGACTCTACCGTGTCTTCATGCTCTTCATGGAGTTCCCCCCCCCAACCCCCCGTACTGTTTGCTTAAGGGGTACTGAGACTCTAGCAGCTCAACTCAACCCTATCATTGGTAATTTCTCTTTCCCCAAAAATTATCTCACCATTTCGATGGAGTTGGCAACTTCCTGTAATATATTTTGTTTCTGATCATTTTCACTAAAACTGCGTCCAAGTCTGTGTCTCAGTGATGTTTCCCATTAATGTGGACTAGTCAGTGATAATCTTACCCTTAGCCCCCTGTAATGCCTGTCCCCTGACTTGTCAGAGTTCTGACAATCTCAGCTCCCCAGTGATTCATATTTAATGTAACTTTGAATATGACTTGTAATGGGGTCTGAATGTTAGTTTAATTGTTTATGCATGGGACATGCTTTCTGAGTTCCACCCTCTCAGCTTATTAACTAATTCATGCCAATTTTTGTTGTTGTAAAAAGAGATCTTTTTGATAGATTTTATTTTTTGTTGTTTCTTTTAGACAGTATTTGGCAGTTGTTTTCAAAGATAAGCCCCTGGAATTATGGGATATTAGAACTTGCACTCTTCTTAGAGAAATGTCTAGAAGCTTCCCTGCTATAACTGCGTTGGTAAGTCACGCCCATGAGCCGAGTCTCTTGGGTACTGAGCTATATGGTGGCTACTTTTCTGTAGCTTGAATTAACATCATTCCTGCCGTGGATTTCCTTGTTAAAATGTGTTAATGTTTGGGTATCTTGAGGAACATAAATATATTTATGAAAGAAGGTGGGCTTTAATCATTGTAGAAGTAAAAAGACATAAAGTTGGTCATGATATCTGGTATTAGTAATTTTAAAAAGTCATAGAAATAAAACCAATGTCCAGTTGCCAGAAGAAGAGGAAATAGATCAACATCAGAAAGAGTTCAGAACAAGCGTGAGGCTATTTGGGGTCCAAATACACAATGTAGTCGTATGCAAATCAAAGAGGATAGTCAGACCATTTAGTAGTCCGTGTGAGGAAACAGTCTTACCTTTTATTTTTTTAAGTTGACATACAAGTACACCTTGTATGTCACCCCCTCCCTTTTCCCTTGGACCTCTCACTAGTCCCTTTGTCCCTCTAGACAAAAGTTATTCAACTTTAGTAAAGGAAAATAAAAAAGAATAAGAGACTGGGTGGTATGTAACACAGCACTGTTTATGTGAATTAGATTCTTATGCATATGAGAATTGGCCACACCCTGAGATGCCAGTACTGCAAAGGCAGAAGTAGGAGGGCAGCACATTTCATACAGCCTAAGCTAGACAGCAGAAGAAAGGAAGACTGTCTTAGAAATATCCATGTGTGCAGCAGCTACATGCTAATAACTTGTATATGAAAGGGCTGAAGACATAGCTCAGCAGTTAAAGATTATTAACTGCTTCTCCAGGGGACTTGGGTTCAATTTCCAGCACCTATGTGGTGGCTCACAGCTCCAGTTTAACTCATGCATGTGGTGCACAGACATATACAGGCAAAACACGCACACAAATTAAACCTTAAAAAGGAACTTTTACATGAGAAAATATTAGATTAAGCTTATTAGACTGGGCGGAGGCGTGAGAATAATCATGGAAGTGAGCAGCTGTGTGAGCACCTATGCCTGAGAACGGGCCTGATGGACGAGCTTGATTCTCTAATCCTGCATGGATGGGAGTGCACAGGACTGCAGTGGACTTTGAGAAAGCATGAAAACCTACTTCTAGAAGGTTACCAGTAAACGGTGCTCTTGCTTGAAAAACCAGTGTGTGCTGATCATAAGTAGCTGTGCCCAGCTATTCTAAGCAGGCTTTGTTGGAAGGGAGCCTGGTATGTCTGTCTGTGCTGTGCAGGAGTGGTCACCATCTCACAACTTGAAGAGCCTGAGAAAGAAGCAGCTTGCCACTCGGGAGGCCATGGCCCGCCAGACTGTGGTCTCGGATGCAGAGCTGGGTGCTGTAGAATCATCTGTCATCAGGTACTAGGTCCTATCCCCTGTCAGTGCACCTTTGTGCTGCCTGTGTCCTGACAGAGAACCTGGCAGACGCAGATGACTAAAGCTCAGTTTTGTTGTCCCTGTGCTCAGTGTTCTCAATAAATCGCAGTGCTGCTAACCTGTCAGTGGCCATGAGTGTGGTCAAGTCAGCACCTTTAGCTGAGACTCAAATGAACACTGATATGGATAGAGACAGTCACCTTCACAGAGAATGTCGTTAAATGCTCTCAGACCTCCTGTAAATGCATCTATTCAGTGAGTAGTAATGGCTATCACTCTAGGGGGAAAATTATCTTTTTTCTCTATCTTAAGTTTATTACAGGAGGCAGAAAGTAAGTCTGAACTCAGTCAGAACATCTCTGCTCGGGAGCATTTTGTGTTTACTGACAACGATGGCCAAGTTTATCATCTCACTGTCGAAGGAAATTCTGTGAAAGACAGTGCTCGGATTCCACCAGATGTGAGTGTAATCCTCGAGTACATCTCTACCAAGAGTGTGACCAGGGATCTTGTTTATCCATATCCAGTGAAGACATAGTTAAGCCTAGTAAAATAAATGTTACTATTCAAGGAGAAGTCATTGCAGATTGAACTTGGTCCATACCAAGTTCATATACTGCAATGTAACATAGCCACCGCAATCCTAGACCACATGTGCTGTTCCATCCTACCACCGTGGCAGCCCACAGGAATTATCTCAGTTTGTTTATGAAACTGAGGACAGGAAGGGACAGAAGGTTCATGACTGAGTCATGGCAGCCATCCTGTTTCTATTCTGTACAGTTTCATTTGTTCTAAATATAATTAGATTGTAAGTGTAGTGATATTAATATTTACTCGTTTGTAGGTATCTTTTTTAGCCTCATGGAATCAATTATAGTTAATAATTGACATCAGCATACATCTTAGAGATTGTTCTTAATGGATGAATTAATAAACCGTTAACCAATGTAGATTATAATTAAAAGGAGACATTAAAAGGTATTTCAAACAATGCATATTTAATTAAAGTTTTCATCTAAGAATAGATGACCTAGTAAAAAGCCAATTCTCATATTTAAAGTGTCTCAGTAAGGATCTCGACTAGCTGAGGTCACCTAAAGTTAAATGGGACAGAGAGATGATCTCTGTGAGGGTCTCTCTTGCTATGTGATAAACACCATGACTGTAGCTGTAGGAAGAAAGGGCTCATGTCATCCTGCACCTCTCAAGTCACACTCAGTATTACTACTGAGGGAAGTCAGGGCAAGAGCTGAAGCAGAGGCCATGAAGGAATGTTGTTTATTAGCTCGCTCGCTCGCTATGACTTGCTCTACCTTCATTCTTACACAACCCAGGACCACTTGGCCAGGAATGGCACTGTCCACAGTGAGTTGGGACAGACCACATCAATAAAGGAAACTCACCCCAGTCCAATCTGCTAGAGCCATGTTCTCAGTTGAGGTTCCCTCTTCCCAGATGACCTTCTGCATTTACACAAAAACTAGCCATCATGTTTATCCAGTCCAGGGTGTGCTATCATGTGGCTCTTTAAAGTTAAAGCTGTGGGTAGTGGGAGCCAAGTGCTTCTTCAAGTGCTTCTTTTGTCGCCTCCCATCTTGGTAACTGACATCTCCTCAAGTAAGTGAGTTAGGAGAGCCAGGTCATATGGCCCTACTTTCAGAAGCGATGCCCTGTCACATTTGCAGTCTGCTGTTGGTCCTTGGATCAGTCCTACTTTATTGTGGGAAGTGGCTCCTGAGGCCTTTGAGTGGATGAGGGGCCTTTAGAGGCTAGCTCCCAAGTCACCCCGATTAAAAAAGAATTGAAGGCTTTTGTTTAAAACCATTATTCTAAAATCAAAGGTAGCATCACAATCTTTTCATATTATAGCATAGAATAAGTCATTCCTAAGACTATTTTTGAGTATATCTGATATTGCTTACATTTTTAATATGAATGTGGGAAGCTGATGTTTGATGTTTATAATAGGAAAGAAACTTTAAATGTATGCAAAGAAAAGCTGTTGTAGTAACGCTGCTAAAGGTTGGGGACCCATTGTCCACCCTTAGCCTCCACATAGCTCCTCCTATAGGGCCTCAGCAAAGGTGTCCTCTGGGCTCTTACAGAGTCACCTACAAATAATTTGGTCTCTTCACCTTCCAGTTGCTTCACACTGAGATTAGAATGTAAAGGGGCCAAAAACACCAGTCCTTCCAACTAAACCAAAGAAAAGGCTTTGAACTTTGGACATGACTATTCATTTTTTAATTTATTACATCATTATTTACAGTGTCCATTATGCAGTCACAGGACAACTTGTAGCAGTCAGTCCTTTCTTTCCAGCATATGGATCCCAGGTCTCAAATTTAGATTGTCAGGCTTGGTGGCTTTACCATCCAGGCACTGGTCCTCTCTGTAAATGGGTGCTCTTATAAATGCCTTCTCAGGGCAGCACACAGCTCAGAAGGTGGCACCTGTACTCTGTGGGGTCTTGACGTCAGGGTATAAGGACTCTCTTTATTCCACTGAATTTTCATTCATTTTGTTTCAAATGAATGAAAGTCTTTGAAGAAATGACTGTTAGTAAGCATACTGCTTCCAGTGGAACTGGTTTATGTTTAGGGGAGGGATTGATACTATATACTATGAGAGAATTGGGTTTGGTTTGTTATTCTTTCTGAAGCTGACATTTTTCCAGTGGCTGTAATATAGTATGTAGAAAACGGTTTTGTTTGTCTCAATCCAGTATTTTCTTTATTGTTCTTTCAAATGCAAGGTTCTAAACATTGATTTTGAGCTGGAATTTTTACTCTGGAAGTTGGCCCCAGACTGAGAAGTCTATGAATGGTAAAAGGAGAGCGAAAGCTGAGCACGTTGTAATCTCTCTCTCTCTCTCTCTCTCTCTCTCTCTCTCTCTCTCTCTCTCTCTGTGCCCCAGACTGAGAAGTCTATGAATGGTAAAAGGAGAGCGAAAGCTGAGCACGTTGTAATCTCTCTCTCTCTCTCTCTCTCTCTCTCTCTCTCTCTCTGTGTGCATCTGCTGTTTGTGCACCCTGCCTGGCATGTGGGCAGCACAGCAGCAGCAGTAGTAAGGACAGAGCACCACCGCAGGGTGTAGAGAGAGCCACAGGGGATGCACAGCAGGCTCTCCAGAAGCACCTTGCCATCCCCACAAGATTTCCACTCCCTTTGGCCCTGCAGGAGGGTGTCCACATAGTTGAATTAACATAGCAACACTAATTTGTAGATTAATTTAACATAATGTTCTCATTTTAAAATGTGAAAAGGAAACTAAGATTTAAAATGTTAAAATGTGAAAGTATTCAAGACAAAGTAAACTTAAAGGCAAACTCTTCTTAAACATCCCATTCAAATTTCAGAAAAATGGAAATAAGATCTGAGAGCATTGCACAGAATCTCATGTACTTAATGTAAGTTTTGTTGTTGTTCTTGTTGTTAAGTTCATTGCAATATTGAATTTTAATTATGATGTGGTTTTTTTGTTTGTTTAGTTTTGGAATATTACCAGGATTATGTAATATTTAGAGAGGCAGTTGGTCATTTTGTCAACCATTGGCACAATCTTGACCTAACTGTAGAGACCCTCTTGAGTATTCTTATTGTTCTGTCATTGAGTGGACCCTCTGAATATTCTTACTGTTCTGTCATTGCAAAGCAAGGTTTCTTTCCATGAGTGGAGAAGCAGTGAGTAGCAACAGCATTTAATACTAACACGAACTGTGTTTACAGTGTGGCAGACATTACTTTCCGGGCTTTAGCTTTATAGATTTATACCAGCACCTGACTCCACCAGCAATAGGCCCAAAATATGGAAAGGTTAAGCAGACACACCCTGTGAAGATGTGAAGCTGGGGCACAAGCCTGGCAGGGCGGTGTGATGTCAGGGTATACTGGGCCTGACCCACCAGCCCCTCTGCTGGGTTACGGTTCTCCCATTATACTCACCTCCTACACTAGTGAGTCAGCAAGTTCATTCTTCCTATAGACAGACCATTACACAGCTAGTTGACGGTGATTGAGTTCCCCTAGAATAGGTGTATTAACCTTTACAAAGAGATAATTAGAGATGATGCTCTAGACTACAGTATTTTGTTTTGAGGGGTTTTGTTTTGTTTTGTCTTTCTGGAATTTTCCTTTTCCTAAAACATTTCTTCCTAAAAGACACGTCTTCTCCATAGATGTAGTTTAGATGACTGAATGTCCATCAAATTGAAACATCCCGTTTCAGCACCGTTAAAGCTGATTGTAGTGGCTCTTTCAGTGTTCAGGGTTTTAGGGTGCGATGGCATTCACGCTAAAGTGAGCACTTTATAAGTAAGACCTTTATTATTTCCTGTGGTCATTACAGGAAAATGTTGCTGTCCTAAGGTGACTCAGCAGAGAAGCTCACGTGTGGTTTTGTTGCTCTTGCTTCTAGGGCAGCATGGGCAGTATTACCTGCATCGCTTGGAAGGGGGATACATTAGTGCTTGGAGATATGGATGGAAATTTAAACTTCTGGGACTTGAAAGGCAGAATATCCAGGTAAGAGCCAAGAGAAACCTTCGTTCATTTGTAGATAGGACCAATAAACATGAGTGGGGATTGGAGCTTTGAGACCCTTGACACCTAAACTCTGGAGGAAGACAGGTCATGCCAGGCTCTGGCCAGTCACAGTAGACCCTGACCTGCAGGCAGCCATGCAGAAACCTTGGGATCTTGCTCCAGCAGATATTAATGGCAGACCTACCTGTCAGATGGCTCCCAAGAACGTAAAGCGGTTCTCCCATCCCCACACCTGATCATAAATAGTAAACACATTGTTTCATCTTATATCCTGTTGGTGTTTTTATTTCTTTGTCCTCAGAGGGATACCCACACATCGAAGCTGGGTGAGGAAGATTCGCTTTGCCCCCGGCAAGGGAAACCAGAAGCTAATAGCAATGTATAATGATGGTGCTGAAGTGTGGGATACTAAAGAGGTAGGCCCAGCTCTGCAGCCTGCCAGTGAAGCAAAGGAAGTGGTCAACCGTGGGAACTGGCTCTGCGTTCCACTTTGTCTGAAAATAGAATCTCCAATAAGTATTTCCAGATTCTTATAAGAAATTATTTGTTAGAGAATTTTGCTCTCAGAGTGTTTCTGTTGTAAGCGAGACAGTGTAACAGATGATTGATTGACTTTTTGGTGTCATTGCTGTGATTGAGGCCTGTCGATAGAGTGCATTCTGCATGTGGGGATGGGCTGCCAGTGGCTATTCATTTGCAGACATACTTGGGCTTCTGTCACCCAATCTCTGACCATTTAATCTGGAATGGTAAACAACTTTATTTTCTGTCAATCTTTCTTACAGGTTCAGATGGTGAGCAGTTTAAGAAGTGGAAGAAATGTGACCTTTCGGATTTTGGATGTGGACTGGTGCACATCAGATAAGGTGATCTTGGCATCTGATGACGGGTGCATCAGAGTCCTGGAGATGTCAATGAAGTCTACGTGTTTCAGAATGGATGAGCAGGAGTTAATAGGTAAGGCACACTCCTGAGAGGGTGCTTGCTGCCGCAGGATATGGTCATCTACAGAGATTACAGCTACTGCTTTATTTCAGAGTACTCTTAGAAAACATGAATCTAATCACTTTTCAATAATAAGCTTTATGTATCCTACATTGTGTATCAGTGGAAATCCACTGTGTATCATGATGTTTGAGTTCTGTCTGTGACTTACATAATCAATCAAAGCTAAACTAGGTGATTGTTTTTGTGGTTGTTTTGAGGAGTTTTTGTTTGTTTGTTTTTGTTTCAAGTATCATTTCAAGTATAATCTTATTAATAATTACTGATGATATTTTTATCTTTTTAAAGAAATTCTTAAGATCTTGTTAGTATTGCAAAGTAAATTGGGATAGCTGTAATTCAGAGGACAACTTTCCAGCAGAAATATTTGAGCCCTGTTTAGATTTTGTAACATTTCATGTGAGCAGTAGCTATGTGTCTGAGTCCCTCCAGATCTACTCCAAAGTGACATAAGGACCAAGTCAAGTATCAGGACTTTTTAAGTTATTCATTCTCCTCATTACACTGGCCATCTTTCAGGTGCTCAGTAGCTGTGCATGTAACTAGTAAGTATCTTTCATACTAGATGGCACAGTCTATCATATATTTGGGCCATTTTAGCTAATTATATATGTTCAAGGGACAGGAAGGAAAGGCTCCATAGGAGCTGGAGAGGACTGGGGACTGAAAGCCAGTGGGCACCTGGACAGTAGGTCAAAGGTGGGGAGCCCAGTGGAGGGAGATGCTGAGCATAGCTGCCAGGTAGTAGAGCCTCTGGCCCTGCTTTCTTTCCACTGGAATGTATTGAAATCAGCTGAGTCTTACTTGTTTTGTAGTGTCCAAATAAGCAACTGCTGCATGTTGGGCTGGGGTGGGGGCCGTGCCTGTAGGAAGTTATCCCATATTCCAAAAAACTTCATAAAAGCCTCCTGAGGATGCCAGACATCAGGGTCTCCCAATCCCTTCAGCGACAGACTCCTGATGGGTGGGTGGACCATGTTAGCTTAATAGTCTCAGAAAACCAGTAGAGGTGGTAAAAGTATTTCAGGTAAATGTAATTGTTTTTAACTCTTTTTAAAAAATGAGCTTTATCTGTATGTGTTGAGTCATGACATTGAGTCTTTTATTCAGTAGTACAGAGCTTTGTACCATTCCAGATACTTTAAAAAAGAGAAAGAGAATGTACTAATCAAACTGGGTGCAGAGAATCTCAGCTCTGGAATAGACTCCCAGTCACACTGGGTTTAGGCATTGCTCTCTGCTGACTGCCATGTAAACAGTCAAGCTGAGATGTTGTTGAGGTATGAAAGTTTGTTTTATTGAAAAGCATTCCTTTGCTGTCTAGAGCCTGTGTGGTGCCCATACCTCCTTGTTCCAAGGGCTGCCCTTGCCTTGAAAGCCTTCCTACTGCACCAGCCTTGGAATGGGCAATATTCTCTGGACATTTCTCACCTGTAAGTTACTTCAGTCTTGTTTTCTTTGCATAAATTACTCGGGGTTGAAGGACACTCATGAAACTGAGCTATGGATCACTGTCCAGAGCTTAAAAAGAACGAAACCTTAAAACCAATCTGAGCAAAGGCAAAGACACTAAGAGGATATTGTTTTCTACCCCTGTTTGCACCACTGTGTGGCCTTTGTGGAAGAATGGGTCAGTGAGGAGCTGCAGGTTCATAGGATGCTCTCGGGACTGGGAAATCATCAATCACATGGGTGCATCATGATAGAGGGAAAGAATGAATGTGAAGACGGCCAAGAGATGCTGGAGTCGAGGACAGACTTAAGTCTTTATAAGGCAGAGTCAGAAGTGTGTTTACAAATCAGTGTCGACCTCACTTGAAAAAAGTCATCACAGAAACACATTAGCAATTATTAATTAATTTACTGCACTTACTATGTGCGATGTACAGGCTAGTGTGGGATGAGTTTTGAGGCTGTTAATTTTAAGGCAGTAAACATCTGTTGCCTAAGAGCTACCATGTCCATTCTATAGGGCAGAGGGAGTGAACCACTAGTCATTGTTCACTGTAGGCTCTTTGGTAAAAGCAACCCAAACCTGATCTCTCTTAGAGCCAGCAAACCAATTGTCTCCTCTTTTGGAAACCTGTGGTTTTCTTTATTCATTTCCTTGTTATTCAGTAAGGCATAGTCAGCCATGAAAATGGTCAGTGAGTCTCAGGCACATTGTTACTACTTTGATCTGTAGCCAAATTTTTAAGCAGAGGTTATAAAAAGGTGAATGTTTTATTAACCCGACATTCTTCAGTAAAGAAATGC
>JADRCH010000112.1:2737080-2755547 GCA_019843965.1 Rhynchomys soricoides
GATTCAGTAAAGAGATGCAGGACAGTGACTGCAGAGGCAATGATTCAAACATTTTTCTGCACAGTGATTATCCAGAAAATGAAGAAATAAAGACTCTCCTTCGAGAACAGCTGCATGCATTGTCTAAGTAAGTAACTCTGTATTTCATAGAAGATAAGAACACAGTAAAGTGACACACATTAATTTGACTTTTTAAAACCAAAAGTTATTTTTCTAAGTGTTCGTGGCCCACAGACTTTCCCTTGACATAGGTTTGTTCCTCTTTGTTGCCTTGTTTGCTAGAAGGACCATCTTAATAATCACACAGATAGAGTATTGGTCTCCATCCAGTTTCTAACTCTGAGACAACTATGTTCTGACAGGAGCAAAAGTGAGGCTCCATTGTGAACGTCTCATGGTGCTATGCTAGAGAACATAGGCAGGTGACTCTGAAACAGCCTGTGCCAGATCTGTGAGTGTGCAATTCTGGCTAAGAAATTGATGTTTCTTAGAGCCATGAGCATTTAAAAGTAAATATTGAGAATTATATAGCAAAGGGTGGAGAAAAATAGGGGTCTGCATGAAGGTTTTGGTTCTTAGAGCATGGTTTTGCAGTCTAGACTCTGCCACATATCATCATCATCATCGTCATCATCATCATCATCATCATCAAAAGTTGTAGTACCTGGCTAATGGCAATTTCAAAATAACTATTCACTTTTCTTCAGTTTCCAAAAATTAGCATTTGTATTTTGAATTGGGCAACTGTTGACTTTAAGAATTCTGTTAATGTTGACATCGTTCTTCTTTTTTTTCTTTTTTTTTTTTCGAGACAGGGTTTCTGTGTGTAGCCCTGGCTGTCCTGGAACTCACTCTGTAGACCAGGCTGGCCTCGAACTCAGAAATCCGCCTGCCTCTGCCTCCCGAGTGCTGGGATTAAAGGCGTGCGCCACCACTGCCCGGCGATATCATTATTCTTGTAGTCAGGTAAACTCTGCAAGACTACACAGCAGAGGCCTGGCCCTGGTGCTTATGGTGATTGATGGTACCCTTCTACTTGGGAAGTTGGGAGCCAAGACAAAGTAGCTGTTCTTACAAACTCTGACCTTGTATTGTTACTTCTCTTTGCTTTTGTTTGGCTGGAAATGTTTGTCCTACCTTTGTCTGGGTTCCTGTCTGCAGCGACATAAAGAAACTCCTGCTTGATCCTGAATTCACTCTCTTGCAGAGGTGCCTGCTCGTTTCCAGGTAATGCTCTCTGAAGTAGAGTGCTGAATCTAAGCGATAAGTTCAAGTTAACTTATTTTATTGAGGCTTTGTAAAAGTTACAACTAAACATGTTTTGAAAATCTAAGCTCCTCTTTTAGATTTGACTTATTGTCTAGTTTACAAGTACTAATATAAATAACCCCAGAAGTCCAGCTACGTCTCAGATGAGATCTGGGCTTTCTGTGCTGCAAGGGCTTTCAGCTATAGTCAGCTTTTAAAATATGAGCAACAAATTCTGTATTTATAAACATACTGATGAGTTACTTTAAAAGCAGTAAGCCGTACTTCCCTAGTGCTCAGCAGTGTCCTGAAGACATTCCCTCCATGTTCTAGAGAACAAGTAGCAGATTGTTTCGACACTTTATCCAGAGGCTTTTACTGTGAAGCTGATGCCCAAACAATGCTATTGGCAAAGCAGGCCTGGAGAGCTATTGGATGTGAAGGGCTGTGTGGCCAGCCAGGCCTTGTGCTGTTGGGAACCCAGTAACCAGGCTAGAGGGCTCACTGCTTTGTGATTTCCCTGGCGCACTCTGAGGTGGGACACTGTTCCTGGTGCTGTGGCCACTCGAGGCAGCCTGCTCAGGCCTGGGGGGTGAATTACAGAGGCCTTGCTTTCCTCTTCAGGCTTTACGGCGATGAGTCAGAGCTGCACTTTTGGACAGTGGCGGCCCACTACCTGCACAGCTTGTCCCAAGCCAAGTCTGGGGACACAGTGGACACCAAGGAAGGTGCTCCTAAGGACAGGCTGAACAACCCACTGGACATCTGCTATGATGTGCTCTGCGAGAATACCTATTTCCAGGTGCCGCTGCTTCTAGAGAAAGGGCCCCCAGATACTACCTTTGTTTGGAAGTTTCCTGAGTATCTTCAACTTGGGAAACTTTCAAGCCAACTTACAGTCCACATCCTAGAAACAAGTGTTGTGCCATAGCTGTATGAGAAAGGCCTGCTTCTATGAAAGCTTATAAACACCAAATGTTAACGCACATGAAAAGTTTTATTAAAACAGTCTTGATTTTTGTCTTAACATTTTTAACTTGGAAAGCTCAGTTTAATTAGCTCACTCCAATTTTCAATAAATCTCAGTTTTTCTACTTGACTTAAAAAGTTTGATCTAAATTTTCTTCCTTTCTTCCATTTCTCTTTATCTTTTTTCTTCTACCTCCTCCTTCTTTCCTGTTTTAGAAATTTCAGCTAGAAAGAGTTAATCTACAGGAAGTAAAACGGTCAACTTATGATCACACGAGGAAATGCACAGACCAGCTCTTGCTGTTGGGCCAGGTATGTCAGTTTTGGTGCCTCGAGGAGTGGCTAGTTGAACATTTCAGAGCATTGCTACACATGCACACTCTCACTAAGGCATACGTGTGCATATACACACTTGAAAGCTTGCCCTCTGCACACACTTGGGCTTTCTTTACTAGTGTCAGAGCTTGTGAGGTGCACACCTGCAGCTAGCATTGCAGCTGTAGCTTCTGTAACAGAGCAGCTGTTTGGTTTGCTCTGCTGCACTTGGTGATACACAGCCGAAGTGGGTAGTCCCCAGCACCTCTACCAGGCTGGTCTTTTGCTGGCCTTAGAGATGAAGTGCAGTGCTACCATCAGTCCCTTACATGTTGATAAGAACATCCGGAGCACGTGTCAGAGTGAGTGCTGCCTGGGGGCTGTAGACTCGGACCTCCCATATTACACCTTTCAAAAGGCTGGGCTGGAAGAAGATGTCTCTGTAACTAAAGGGGGCATTTCTTCACTAGACAGACAGAGCCGTGCAGCTGCTGTTGGAAACAAGTGCGGATAACCAGCACTACTACTGTGACTCGCTGAAAGCTTGCCTGGTCACCACTGTCACCTCTTCAGGCCCTTCTCAGAGCACAATTAAGCTGGTAGCAACCAATATGATCGCCAATGGCAAGCTGGCAGGTAAGGCACTTTCACTGCAGCTGGCAGTGCTGTGCTGGCTGTTAGAGACATGTCTCTTTATATACGCTACAGAAAACCAGCGCTGCTTGTAGGATAACCACACTCCCATTAGGCCCTGCAGATGGGTGAGGTGCACCATCCTGAACCATGCTCTAGGATGTGTTCATGCTTTCTACCCTGGTTGCCTGAGGGGTAAGGCTATAGAGCATTATCTAATACTTCATTTGAAAATTCAGTTCAGCAGCTTCCCTTTAGGTCCCATTTGAATTTGAAATAATTAAGTGTGCTCACCCTATATAAAAAGTACAAGTCTAAAGTCAAATGTGGCTTTACTTTTCAGTGATTTGTTAGAGAGCACTGAGGGTCAGATGACTGTTCTTCTGTCTTCCAGAGGGCGTTCAGTTACTCTGCCTGATAGACAAGGCTGCGGATGCCTGTCGATACCTGCAGACATATGGCGAGTGGAATCGGGCAGCATGGCTTGCAAAGGTGGGTGTTTCCAGTCTGTGTCCTGCTCTCTTCCTGCGAAGCTCTCTACTGTTTACTTACTTGCAGCTCCTCCTGACTGAGTGTTAGCTGCTGCTACTTATTGGAAGACCGCTTTCATTGGTGCAGTCAGGTGAAAGCAGCCGACTCCTGTCTGCTGGGGTCTGGTGCATCTAGGTCCCACGGCAGCTTCTGGGCTGTGTCACAGCAAAGCCTGGCTCTTTGTTCCAGAGAAGCACACTTACTTTGTTTCTCTGTAAAGGATGTTTCTGTTCTAACATGGACCTCTTTCTCAGGTTCGGTTAAATCCTGAAGAGTGTGCAGATGTTCTGAAGCGTTGGGTTGACCACCTTTGTTCTCCACAAATCAACCAGAAGTCCAAGGCCCTCCTGGTCCTCCTCTCTCTGGGTTGCTTTGTCAGCGTGGCAGAGACGCTTCACAGGTAAGTCATGTGAGCCCTGGCCACTCAGGCTGTGCTGGGTGAGCCATTCCCAGCACCTCATGCTCTGATGGTGGAGGTGGCACCCGGGCGTGATGTGAAAGGAGAGCAATAGATACAGTTCAGGTGAGTGAGACATCTCTGCTCGTTAGTTATTTGTTCTAGGGCCTGTAACATTTGCCACCAGTATGCTTGCCAAACCTAAAGGGCATGTTTTAAAATATAGCTGTCTTTAGACAGTTGGGGAAGGTTGAGCCTTGGTAGAGTACTGAGCAAAAGCCCTGGGGCTCTAAGAATCTGTAAGTATGTCAAGGTGGGGTCTGCCATGAACATCTCACTCTAGTGGGAGACTGATTTATTGAGACCTAGAGGCAGTAAGTTGAGACAAATTTGACACATGACATAATAACTCTGGGCAGTGGGTGCATAATTTAGAAAGCATGTGGTCCTCAATTACAGTGGTTTAAACTCCTTAGCACCGTGTTCTACAGTATCCGCCATGAAGCTTCTGCTTAGAGAACTGTGCTCCCTTCTCCTTTATAAACCAAGGCTTAGAGGGCTATGGAATCGCTTACGGAGCAGTCTATCTCCACCGGAAATGTATACAAAGCTCCAGACAGAAATGCATGCTTGTTTTCACCCACCTGTAGCAGATCTTGAGAACTAACTGTTTTATTTTATTTATTTATTTATTTATTTATTTATTTATCTTACTTTAGTTTTGAGAACTAACTTACTTTGGTTCTGTTGACAGCATGAGGTACTTCGATAGAGCTGCCTTGTTTGTGGAAGCCTGTCTCAAGTATGGTGCCTTTGAAGTCAGTGAGGACACAGATATCCTTTGCCAGGACATGTGTGCTCAGTGGGGGAGGTAGCATGAGTATTATATCGAGAGAGATCCGTGTTCTGGGTCACCAAAGCCGGAAGAGAAGGAGAAGGGGGAGGAAAGAGAAGCAGAAAGGGTTGCTGCACTGCAGGTCGGTTAGAGGAGAGGTGAGGAGAGGAGGACTGCCCAGTGAAGGCCTCAGCGTCTGTAAGATGTGTTTGAACTTAAAAGAAGGGGTGTGGTCCTGGGACTTTAAAATAGCATTCTTTCAAAATGAGACATTTTGTGGAAAATGTTTTATATGTTTACCTTGAAAATACTGGCTAAAAAATTGAACATCCCCCCCCCCCACCCCCCCCCCCCCCCCACACACACACTATATCCAGGTGAGCCTCTGAGGCGGAATAAGACAGAGCATTTGCGATGTACCCTATAGTCAGGTGCAGTGAGCTGCCCATGCCCAGGAACTCTGAATTTCTACTAGCCATCACTGGGGGCAGTTCCTTTTCAAAAGAGTGGCTTCTAGCTATGGCTCCCAGGTCCTCGTGTGTCCATAGCTCTGCCTTTTCTTACTGCATGTTTTCATGGGCTTCTACACTTGGCCTCCTTTCTATATGTTGGCCATGAGCTCTGTACATATTCATTTTTTAAAAGTTAAACTAAATCAATTTTTTGAAAAAGTAACTAACGTCTAAGGTTAGGCAAGGCCATGGACCTAGTTACTGGTGAAGCGGGTCTGCTCTCAGCTCTTTTCAGAGCATGACAGAACAGGGCTATCAGTGCCCAGCTGTCTGGAGCCTCTTCCCTAAAAACATGTTCTGCTCTGACTGCCAGGCTCTGAGAAACTCCCACATGGAGTGAGGGTGTGCTCAGGTTCTGTCCTCTGCCATTCCTATTCCCGACCTCAGAGGAGTGGGCAGTGGGAGAGTCTGAGGGTGCCGGCTGGAGTCTTCTCAAAGAAACATCACCTCAGCTGGGGCAAGGTACAGCGTGGTTAAGATGGAGGTTCTGCTCGCCCATAAAGAAGTGCCTATGCTCATGACATGCTGCTCCCCATGGCTACCAGGTGCCCTGAAGCATCTGGCTTCAGAGCCTGTGAGGAGCCACGCACTCCCCAGGCTCCTTGTGCTCTTCAATTCCTTAACTGAGGCTTACAGAAGCTCATCACTGCCATCTATGTTGACTATGCCCGAAGCCTGAAGAGCCTCGGCTTTAAACAGGGAGCGGTGCACTTTGCTTCAAAAGCTGGAGCGGCTGGCAGAGATTTATTGAATGAGCTTGGGTCCCCCAAGGAGGAACTAACAGAAGGTTGACAGGGTCTGTGCAGGAAATCTGAAGTTGGAAGCAAGGTGTGAGGAGAGCTGACCTGACTGTGCTCATGGTCACAGTCATGGTCAGTCCAAACCGATGTGAGGACTTGGTCCTTGTTAGCTGTGACACCACCTTCTTAAAGCCACAGGTGCTCAGCAGCATGGGCACATTTACTCTAGGAGCCAGTTCTGTGTCCCATGTGACCTCAAAACAGGAGACACACAGTGGGAAAGTGTATAGTGTTTATACTTTTGGAAAGTGCTTTTAAGATCTCTGTGAATACTTTTCAATTTTTGTAACTTAAAATTTCAAAAGACTGAATTACTGTCCTTTCTCATTAGCTAATTTGACGATATTTAAGAAGTCTGTAGCAAAAGAGATTAGGCCACTGATGGATTTCAGATACATGCTGTGTGTGCCTGTGTTGCTAAGCAGTCATGTAGGACACAGCAGGACAGCAGCATTTGAGGACAGCCCACCACAGCTCTTTCTTTATCTTGAGAAAGAACACAGTGTGTTCTTTGCTTCGGGCATTTCTGACTTTTATATTTGGGATCCATAGTCTTCATGGAGCACGTCTAAGCTCTATGTTTCTTGTTAGTGTTCTCTGGTGGTCTGAATTCTAACTCCCAGGATACATCCCAGTAACCTCATTTCTGAAGCCTCTTTTGTACATTTACCGCCTTTGTTTTCTTCCACTAGATGTAATTATTATAAATTATTACTCAGAACTTAAACATCTGTAACTATAAAAATGATAAATAAAGGAAAATCCCAGCCAAGACTTGGTTGTTTGAGCTTTCTCTCTTTGAGATGGGGTCTTTGGGCCCCACACAGCCACATGAACAACAGCTTCACCCCCCACTTGACCTTTTCAGGGCTCGGAAACACAGCGTCAGGCCACTGGTTCCCAGCAGCTTGGGGTGCTTTCCAGCAACCCTGTCTTCCGTTGTGAAAGTTAGGGAAGTCGGAATGCGTCAGAGAGGTGGCTCATTCCAGACCCCGTGTGGGACCTTGGCAGAAAGACTGGGTGTGAACAACAGCTGTGGGTCTGAGGTGAGGTGAAGACAGCTTACTCCGTGCTCTGTGGTGTAGCCGGAGGTGCCAGCTTGCTTCCTGTAGCTTCAGCATTTGAAGAAATGAAACTGGCTGGTACGGAGGCTGGAGAGGAGGGCTGGAACAGTTCGGCTCCCACATCTGCCGATTACTGTGAGTGAAGCTTCACTGGTATCTTATCAGGCCCCATGTTCACTGCCTTTGGTCTCTCTGGTTGGAGGACTGATAGGGTCCATGTGACTGAAGGCAGGTGGCTTGAAAGACCTAAAATGTTACTGTCCTGCCCTTGATAGCAATTTTATGACTTCCACTTAGTGGCCAAATTGCTGCCTTGTAAAGTCTCTGGGTCCAACTGGGACAGACTGGCACTCAGTCCCTTGTTACCGTTACAATGAGTGCAGTAGACTCTTCCCCTAACTCCCTGAGCTCAGTCAGGAGAATGTCAGAATGCTCTTCCCACCTGGTACTTTGCAGTCTCAGGTTCTCACGAGAGAGGCTCCAGGAAATGCCTGTGAGTGGCCCAAGCTGACTGCTGTGTCATTTGTGGCAATTCTCAGATAAATGGCCTCATGATACAAACAGAAGGATTGAGTTCAAGAGTGTTTGGAAACCTGTGAAGCATATCTGTTTTACTCCAGACACACCCTCCCTTCGTTTCCATCTTTGGTCATTCTCCATCATTTTTAAGCCAAGATCATAAAGGCCAGAAGAAAAAAATTAGTTGTGTTTGAAGCTAGTGGCGTGCATGCCTGTTGCATAAATAACTTAAGGAGCACAAGCATGTGCTCCCCGATTGTGGAGAGATCCTAGGCTGAGGAGTCCACGTGCTTGATGGCTGGAGCTCCATGCAGTCTCACAGAGCCAAAGCAGCAAGCAGAACCATCAGAACTCACAAGTCTGAAGTACAGCCAATGGGACAGGGTCAAGGAAGAAACTGACACCGTACTGCACAGGCCCCTGTGCAGGGGGCAGAAGCAGACTCATAAAGACATGGGGAAAGGCTCATACCGTTTTCTCAAGAAGCATCGGGTTAATGTTTGAGTGCTACTCGTTAACCATAGTGTATGATTACTGACCTTTCCACTGATCTCTGATTTACCTGAGGCTGAAAAGCAGAAGACATCTGGCTTTCAGTACTTAGAAACCAACCATGATGATTAATGATGTCTGATCCACCGGGGTCCTTCTGACGGCCCTCACAGTGTCTGGACTGCACCAGACACAAATGCTAAGTCAAAGAATGTCTTCACTCCTTGCTTCTTTCTAGAATCAGCTGGTAACTTTTGTGAACTAGACTGGGACTATTTTATAACCAACATGCCTAGCACCTGTCAGCTGCTAGAAACTTTGGTAAGTCACCACTTTGGGACTAGACTCCAGAATACATTTGATTGTCATAACTCTGGAGTGGGCATCTAGCTTTTCAAAAACTTGCTGAGCCCGAAAAGTCCAAGTTCACAGGGCTGTGGCAGAGTTCTGTTGTTTCATGTTAGTTAGCCTACACTTACTGTGTTGTTAGTGCTATGTCTTAGTGAGGGTTTCTATTACTACAACAAAGCACCATGACAAGAAAGTAAGCTGCAGAAGAAAGGGTTTGTTTGGCTTACCCTTCCATATTACAGTTCATCACTGAAAGAGACCAGGACAGGAATTCCAGCAGGCTAGAAACCTGGAGGCAGGAACTGATGCAGAGGCCATGGAGGAGTGCTGCTTACTGGCTTGCCTCAGAGGTTTGCTCAGCTTTGCTTTCTTACAGAATCCCTGACCATCAGCCCAGGGGTGGCACCATTCACAATAGGCATAGCCCTCTCCCATCAATCACTAATGAAGAAAATGCCTTACTGCCAGATTTTATGGAGACATTTTCTCAGTTAAGGCTCCCTCCTTTTAGATAACTGTGTGTCAAGTTGACATAGGACTAGCCAGTACATACCACCTAATGTATGTTACTAGAAGAAGTATATCTAACTACCCCTCGACACACAGGAACTGTTGAATTTGAGTCCTGTTGATTCCTCCTTCCCAGTGCCCTTTTTGGGATGTCCCTCAATCCAAAATGTAACTTAACTGGCAGTCCTCTGCCCTGGCCTGAGGCGATGTTATCCACACCATGTGTGCTCTCCCTTTTGAGGACTCTCAGATCCCAATAAAAGGATGAGCTAAATTACATACTTGTTGGGACTGGGTTTATAGGGAACTGGGCAGAGTGGAGCAGGCCTCTGAATCAGGATTAGGACACTCAGCTGATAGGTGAGGGGCCTCTAATGGGACTGTGCACTTTGGCCCCGGGAGGGCTCACCTGAGCTAACTGCTGAAAGCGGGGCATTTGAGATCAGCCAGCATCAGTGCAGTCTTACACAAGGTAATAGAGCCTTCCCATTTGACTGGGCTTTGGTAAGTGTTCTTTGACTTGGCAGAGCACTTATAAATGTATAATCATATTTCAGAAGACTCTGTTTTCTCCTGGCTGGGTAATCATCCCTTTCTCATCATTTCCTTTACCAAATGAGCATAGTATTTTATTGAAGTCAGTTCTCAGAAAATATAATGCCTGGTCTGCTTAGTTGAACAGCATGCTGCTGATGAATGCAGGGATAGGTACACAGAAGGAAATGATCTGTCATTTTATGCTTGCTTCCCTGAAATCCATGGAGAGGTATCAGTTCCTGCCTCATTGCTATGACAAAAACCTGATAAACAACTTATGGGAGGGAGACTATGTTGGGCTCACCGTTTTGGGGTACAAAGGCATGAGGCAGGAGGTTACTGCATCTATAGTGTATCTAGTGTAGACAGGAAGTAGGATCCCATTCTAAAACTTAAAGGACTTCCCCCAGTAACCCACTTCCTCCAGTGAGATTCCACCTAAAGGTTTCACAACCTTCCTGCAGTCTGTGCCACAGCTAGGGACACGGTCTTCCAACACAAAAGCTGATGAAGATCACTTCATATTCAAACCAAAACATCAATTTGATTTTTCCGAACAGTCCAGCCAGTACTGAATCTTCCCACAAAGTCCTACAGAACATTCTCAGTACCTCTTGTCTGAGATAGCCCTGCAGACTTCAGAGTAGCGTGTATCCTGCCTGGTCCTGACCTGTATGCCCTGTTCCCTCAGCAGCACTGCATCTGTCCCCTGCTAGGAATGCACCCAGGATCCAGAGTCTCCTCTCAAAGCAGCTAGAGAAGAGAGGAGCTCCAGGGGCGTGGCAGGAGATCAGAGCAGGCAAAGGAGAGTTGAGCACAAGTGAGTGCATCCTGCCTGCCCCCTAACCTCAGCCTCTGAGGCAAAGCCTGTCCCTGTATCATCTGACTCACACAGTACTGTAGTGTGAAGACACACAGGTGACACACTGTGCTGAATCCTCATGTTGAGTTTCTTGGGACACCAGACTTTCAGTCCTAAAATTCAGATATTCTCTGGCAAACAGGAGTGGTCAGTCACCCTACTGGTAAGGAACAACAGGGAATGCAAGACCTGATACACTCCACACCCAGCTCTAGCCATCTCTACTCTCCAGCTCTCTAAAGCAGGGGAGCTTTAGGGGGTCTGAATCAGTGTTCTCCTTTGGGGAGTCAGTTGAGGAAGAAGCAAGACGAGGCAGTCTGAAGCTGGCTGGGCCGGGATGTAGGATTGCTGGTCAGGCATGTACTGCTGGCAAAGCATTTCTCAAACCTTTGTGTGGCAGTTTGGACATTCCAAGACCTATATGCAAAGCAAAACAACAGAGACCACTGTGGTTTGGGTGTTCTCCCGCGTGCAGAAACCACTGAATGCCCATGCTCAATCTTCATCCTTATTTATCTTTCAGATAAGTTCCAGATGTTTAGAGAGCGCTGGAACAGTACCTGTTAGCTTAAAAACCACAGTATTGTTCCTCGGGGTTGGCTCTGTTCCTTGGTCAAAGACTTTGGACCTTAGTTCTTTCTCTGCGATTGCAGAGTCCCTCTGTTTCCAATTACAAAGTCAATGAAGGATGGCAAAGGGGCAGCATGGGCCATTTTCCCCTTGGGTGGGGCCGCAGTGGCTGCCAGTCATTCAAATCCTGATCTCTATTCTTAGGCCCAGGGTCAACTTCCACTTTGGAATCCTGGTAGGTATATGCTCTGTAGACAACCTTAGCCTCACAAGCAAGAGCTTGGTCAGTAAAGATGGAAAGGAGATGGGGCCAGTGATCTATGTGGACCATAGTCCTTATGAGGAGAGAGATCATGAAGCTCTGCGAGAAGAGGCCTTGCTGTGACAGTGAGCAAGACTCATGGTGTACTGTTGGGAGCCAAGTAGCACCATGCATATCAGAATAATCTAGGAAGAAACAAGGAAGGCACCTACGCAGGGAGCCCACTGTTCACTCCAGCTTCAGACTTCTGCCTGTAGCATGGTGAGGCTAGGTTCTGTGCATTGAAGCCACCAAGTTTGTAGTCCTTTGTGATCACGCTCTTAAGAGCTAGTCTACCTCCACTGATCCACAGTAGGTTAAGTGGAATGCCTCAGAACCTTCAGAAGACTGATAGTTCAAACACTTCTGTCTCCTGACTGAGGGTGGGAGGAGGCCTCTGCTTGGCCTTGCTGTGGTCAGTGCAATTTTCCCATTTTTTTTGTTAGGGGAGGGTGCCAGGATAGAGCCCAGAGCCTTCTGTATATCAGGTAAGAGTTCTACCACTGAATTAATGTCCAAACTACACTATTTTTTTAAAAAGTGTGTGTGTGTGTGTGTATGTGTGTGTGTGTGTGTGTGTGTGTGTGTGTGTGTGTACATGCATGTGTGCAGAGGGCCAAAAGAGGGTGTTAGAATGCCTGAACCTTGAGTCACAGGTGCTTTGAGTCACTTGTGCCATGAATTGAACTCTGGTCCTCTGCAAGAGGAGTACATGCTCTCAACTGGCAAGCCATCATTCCAGCCCATGTGTGACTTTTTTGAGGCAGTTTTGCTTTGTATCCCCTGGCTGACTCCAAACTCTTGGTAATCCAGCTGCCTCAACATCGTAAGGTCTGAGATTGCAGGCATAAGCCTCCAGGATCATCCAGGAGAAAACATTTGTGACAATGAGATAGGTGACCTAGAGGGCTCAAATTCAGTGCTTAGCACCCTAGAGATGAATAAACTGTCACCAGAGAGGCCACAGGAAAGGAACTTTACTGAGTGATTACCTGTGGTGAATGCCCTGTCGGTGTGCTCACTACAAGCATGGCAATTGTGTCTGGCTTTTACCCCATGGTAGACCTCTGGTGATGGCATCCACTCATACCAAAGCTTGGAGAGTCCTAGGCACTACTCAGACCCTCTGTAGACACACTCGCCCTCCTTATTCTGAGCCCTCTCTTTGGCAGTCTTCACTGGGAGAGCAGAAAGAACTGAAGAAGCCAAAGTGGACATCTTTGTTTATCTTTGTTGTTTGCTTCTGAGGTCCTGGGGGTTGAACTTGGGGCTTCTTACATGGGCAACAAGCGCTTTACCACTGACCTAGAACTAAGAGGTTTGGTGGTTTGGTTTTTTTTTTTTTCCGTCGTGGTTGATTTTGTTTTGTTTGGTTTGGTTTGGTTTAGTTTAGTTTGGCAGTCTCCAGACATGGCCTGGCTGACTTGGCCTGGAACTCTCTATGTACGCCAAGCTCCAACATACACTTTTTTAAAAAAAGATTGCTTCCTGGTAGCCCTCTCCACCTCCCTCTCCCACTGCCATTTGCAACAGCTCCAGTGCTCTGCCCACATGTCCCCTCCTGCCTTCTGCTGACCAGAGAATCATGGAAACCAACCGTGCAGACCCATACCCCAGGATCCTGTTTGTCAGAACCTTTGGAGCCACGACAGTGGCTGGGAAAAATCCAGTCTCTGGTTTTAAGCTTGTCAGCCTTCTGGATCCAAGAATACCCTTTCCTAATCTGTGTTCCCTGGGCTCATGACAACCAGTGAGGTATTGAATATTTCGGGCATTATCATGGCCAAATAAATTTAGGAGATGCCAAAGCTCAGCATGTTTCTTTGTAGCAGAAATTCTCAAGGCCTTTATAAGACAAATTAAGGTGCTCCCCAGAAGGAAAGCATAGGACATCAGATATGCTTCTTTTTTTTTTTACTTTTAATAATTAAAACTTGATTGCAAAGAATCGTGTGTGTGTGTGTGTGTGTGTGTGTGTGTGTGTGTATCACAGTGAGATTAGCCAGACACAAAATCCGTACATTTCTCCCTCTCTCTCTCTCTCTCTCTCTTTTTTTTTTTTTGGCTTTTCCAGTCAGGCCCTCAGGTTAGACTATATTTTTTTTTCATGCTTTATTTACATTTCATATGTTTCCCCCTTTCCAGATCTCCCCTTTGGAACCTCCCTATTCCCTCCCCTCTCCCCCTGCCACTATGGCGGTATTCCCCCACCCACCCACCCACTCTCATCTTCCCTCCTTGGCATTCTCCTCTACTGGGGGATCTAACACCCTCAGGCCCAAGGGCCTCTGCTCCCCCTGATGGCTAACAAGGCCCTCCTCTGCCACATAAGTGGCCAGCGCCATGGGTCCCTCCATGTATATTCTTTGGTTGGTGATCCAGTCTCCAGAAGTATCAAAGGGTCAGGCCAGTTGCCACTGTTGCTCCCTACCTGGGGCTGCCAACTCCCTCAACTCCTTCAGTCCCTTCTCCAACTTTTCCATCTAGGACCTGACACTTGGCCCTATGGTTGCTGTGAAGTGACTCTCGGGTATTCTGAACTTTTGGGCTAATAACCACTTATCAGTGAGTACATACCATGTTCATTCTTTTGTGACTTTGTTACCTTGCTCAGGATGGTATTTTCCAGTTCCATCCATTTGCCTGCAAATTTCATGAAGTCATCGTTTTTAATAGCTGAGTAGTATTCCATTGTGTAAATGTACCACATTTTCTGTATCCATCCCTCTGTGGAGGGACATCTGGGTTGTTTCCAGCTTCTGGCTATTATAAATATGGCTGCTATGAACATAGTGGAACATGTGTTTTTATTACATGTTGGAGCATCTTCTGGGTATATGCCCAGGAGTGGAATAGCTGGGTCCTCAGGTAGTATTATGTTCATTTTTCTGAGGGTCTGCCAAACTGATTTCCAGAGAGGTTGTACCAGTTTGCATTCCCACCAGCAATGGAGGAGTGTTCCTCTTTCTCCACATCCTCGCTAGAATCTGCTGTCACCTAAGTTTTTGATCTTAGCCATTCTGACTGGTGTGAGGTGGAATCTCAGGGTTGTTTTGATTTGCATTTCCCTGACGACTAGGGATGTTGAACATTTCTTTAGGTGTTTCTCAGCCATTTGAGTTTCCTCAGTTGAGAATTCTCTGTTTAGCTCTGTTCCCCATTTTTTGGTAGGGTTATTTGGATCTCTGGAGTCTAGCTTCTTGAGTTCTTTGTATACATTGGATATTAGCCCTCTATCAGATGTAGGATTGGTAAAGATCTTTTCCCAATCTGTAGGTTGCCATTTTGTCCTATTTACAGTGTCCTTTGCCTTACAGAAAGCTTTGTAATTTCATGAGGTCCCATTTGTCGATTCTTGATCTTAGAGCACAAGCCACTGGTGTTCTGTTCAGGAACTTTTCCCCTGTGCATGTGTTCGAGACTTTTCCCCACTTTCTCTTCTATTAGATTCAGTGTACCTGGTTTTATGTGGAGGTCCTTGATCCACTTGGACTTGAGCTTTGTACAGGATGATAGGAATGGATCAATTCGAAATCTTCTACATGTAGACCTCCAGTTGAACCAGCACCATTTGTTGAAGATGCTGTCTTTTTTTCCCACTGTATGGTTTTAGCTTCTTTGTCAAAGATCAAGTGACCATAAGTGTATGGGTTCATTTCTGGGTCTTCAATTCTATTCCATTGATCTACCTGCCTGTCACTGTACCAATACCATGCAGTTTTTATCACTACTGCTCTGTAATACAGCTTGAGGTCAGGGAGGCTGATTCCCCCAGAAGTCCTTTTATTGTTGAGAATAGTTTTTGCTATCCTGGGTTTTTTATTATTCCATATGAATTTGAGAATTGCTCGTTCTAGGTCTATGAAGACTTGAGTTGGAATTTTGATGGGGATTGCATTGAATCTGTAGATTGCTTTCGGCAGGATGGCCATAAGTTCTAGCTAGAGCAATCAGGCAACAAAAGGAAATCAAAGGGATACAAACTGGAAAGGAAGAAATCAAAATATCACTATTTGCAGATGATATGATGGTATACTTAAGTGACCTGAAAAACTCCACCAGAGATCTGCTATAGCTCATAAACACCTTCAACAAAGTGGTCGGATATAAAATTAACTCCAGCAAATCAGTAGCCTTCCTATACTCGAAGGATAAACAGGCTGAGAAAGAAATTAGGGACAAACAAGATAAAGTATCTTGGTGTGACTCTAACCAAACAAGTGAAAGATCTGTATGACAAGAACTTCAAAACTCTGAAGAGAGAAATCGAGGAAGACCTCAGAAGATGGAAAGGTCTCCCGTGCTCATGGATTGACATCAGATATTCTAAGATTCTTGGTCTGTCAAACAGTTTTTTATTTGTTTGTATGTTTGTTTGTTTGTTTGTTTGTTATTGTTGTCTGGGGAGTGGGGGAGCTTGTCCCACCTCCTCTACATTTTGCTTACTTCTGTCTGTGATATTCTGAATTTCCTCAGTAAAGATATCTCTTTCGTCCTTTTTCCCTAAGTTTTAGGAAGCTCATCTGCCCTTCCTGTCTGCCTTACACTCAGTGGAACAATGCAGCATCCTTAGCCAGCATCCGTTCCAGCAGCAAGCTCAGTGGTTTGGCTTGGTTTGGTTGGGTTTTGAGGCATAGTCTCATGTATATGAGATTAGTCTCAAACTTACTATACAGAAGGTTGTGAACCACCATGTATGTGCTGGGATTCAAACCCAGGTCCTCTGGAGGTGCAGCAAGTGCTCTTAACTACTGAGCCATCTCTCCAGCCACACAAGTTCACTTTTGAGTGGCATAAAAGACTTCTATAATCCAGGACCAGACCACTCTCTTCTCTTGGATGCTGTCACATGCCCGTCCCCATGATGGGGTCAGCCAGAAACACTTGTGCTTCTGAGTAAACAGTAGTCATGTGTTGCTGTTGCTCTCTGGTACAGCTTTCCCTTTGTGAGTTCTGGAAAATGGCATCTATGCCCTCCCTCAACACCTCACATCCTCAACCCCTCCCTGCTTCTAGACCAGGAGCCCACTGTGGATCTAACACCATAGTAATGGACCAGTCGATGGGCTCCAAGTCTGAAGCATCAGCACTTTCTCCCCAGGCACCAGATCTTGACTCCTCCAGTCAGAGTGCAGGACATGTCCAGACCATGGTTAGCTAGAGCCTGAGGCTGGTCCAGAGATGAGACTCCTGGGCCTTAGGCACTACTGACTTCCACACTCACTGCTCCTGCTCTGTGTACTTAGCATGAGGAGACTATTTCCTGTCCCCTGTGGTTACATTGTTAGTGTTTGCCCTTCCTTTTCCTCATGGAAGTTCCATGTCTTCTTACCTCCTGGCCAGGTCCCTTCAGTTTCCTCTTCCAGCTGCTGCATCCAGCCATTTATAAGCAAGAGTGTCTACCATATGTGGTTCTGTGGGAATCTGTAACTTACTCTTTGCTTTCTGTTTCACTCTCCTTTGCCCTCCTTTTGGATTTACATTTGTTTATTATCCCAGTTCCCTCCTTATTATGCTGTTTATAGCATCCCTTTCTACCTACGCACCTATAATCTGTATGGTTACACCATTTGCCTTTGACTTACACGCTAACGTACATTCGTGCTTTGGCCATTTGGTCCTTAGAGCATCCTCTTCCCATTATCCCTCTCTTGGTTAATGCCCCATTATTTCCATGTATGTCCCTTCTCATCCCTCATCAGGACATCTGCCATGCTGTCAATATCCATTTAAATTCAGCCATATCAGTCAGTGCCTGAGTCCATCCCTAGCTTTGAGATCTTAGACACTTGGAACATTTCCTGTTCGTTTCATCCATGTAGATATGAACTTTCATACACTGAAGATATGAACTCTCAGTTCCTACAGCCACTACCATGCCTGCTATGCTCCCCCCTCCCCCCACCATGGTAGAGACTCTTACCCTTTGGAACCATAAGCCCAAAGAAGCAGCTTCTTACATAAGTCTCCTCAGTCAGATCCACACTAATATTTCCAAAGTCTCTCGTTAGCTCTGCTAGCTCTCCACTGCCTTCTGAAGGGTCCACTTCAGTGCCCAGCTTCTCAGTCACCACTTTAAAACCCAATACAAACCCTTTGACCACTTTCTGCTGCAGGTGTCAAGATAGCAGAGGCCCTGAGCTCACTTGTGGGCCCACAGCTGTGCTGAAATCCTTGAACCTGCCAAAGGAGCATTCTCCTCTTAGTTCAGCAAAGATGCCAGAGGTGTTCATACTTGTGAGCTCCAGTGAGCAGAGCAGCAAGCAGCAGCTGAATGGGGCACTGGGAGACAGACAATGATGGTGAGGTCAACAGTTGAATTCTTTCTAGATTCACTTAATGGTTAGAGTACCTGTGAAAATATAAACATACAGTATCGTTGTAATTTTAGTTGGGTGGCTGAATGGCTTGGCTGGCTCCTGGGATAGAAGGAGTGCATTGTCAGCTCTCATATCTGCTGATTTTGAATCTGTTGGTACTGACCACAGATGGGAAAGCCTGGAAAACAGTAGCATACTGTTGCCTGGCATGTCCTGGTTAGTCAGGCCCATTGAACATGGCAGACTGCATTGAACATGGGCAGACTTTCTTGCTCAGGGTGCTGTTCTCTGGGACACAGGCTCTGGATGTTTGCATGAATATCCACATGAATTCACAGTGAATTTGGTATTACGAGGACTGTAGAGGTGATTTAAAAGTGTACAGGGGTGGGATCCAGCAATGGCTCGGTGTAATGTGTTTGTGGGCCGAGCATGAGGACCTGAGTTCACTAGGGTCTACGCTATTTTTACAAAGCAGATACAGCAGCGTGCACCTGTGATCTCAGCCCTGGGGAGGTGGCAGATCTTCAGCATGCTGCCAGCCAGTCCAGCTGGACGGGTTACTCCTATACTCCTAGTTCAGTGAGACTACTGCCCAAAGAAACATGGTGAGGACTGGTTAAAGAAAATACTTAGCATCTACCGATGGCCTAAACACACACACACACACACACACACACACACACACACACACACACACA
>JADRCH010000112.1:2755557-2813611 GCA_019843965.1 Rhynchomys soricoides
ACACACACACACACACACACACACACACACACACACACACACACACACACGGGGAGGGTAGGGAGGGGAATTTCTGGAAGTGCAGGAGTTGTATGCAAACACTACTGTTTCCTGACTGTGGTATCCATGACTCTTGTGTCTTGAAAGCAGTCACTTTGAAGCCTGGGGTTCATACGAACTCGATTTCTGTGGCCTGATTAAGGTTCCAGTGGGTCCAAACCCTTCCTTTTATAGACAACTATAATCCTAAGCCTCCAGAGCTAATTAGAAACTCAAGGGCTTGCAGAGGAGAGCAGCCCTAGTGTTGAGAACATGGCAAAGGTGTAGCACCTCTTCCCTCCCTGCTTGACGGTTAGTTCCTGGGCCCAGGGCTTTGGGCTCTGGGAGGAAGGGCAGTAACAGCCACTCTGCTCCCGTGGACAGCACAGCAACACGGGAGACCCCGTGTGTCAGATCTTTTGATCTTTCAAAGGGGGCTGAGAGTTCAAAGAGCGATGTGCTATATCAGATTTTTAAATACTGGCTTGACTAAAAAGAACCCAGTGCAAGCCAAACAAAACACATCTCTAAGCCAAGATCAGCCTTGCATGGACAATCCGTGCCTTCTGTGATCATAAAAGTCAGAAAGCATAGGCATCAGGCTTCATCTTGCATCCCTGTGCTGCTACACTCTGAGAAGTAAAGCATGCTAATTCACAGCATCCCGCTGTTGCTGAACACACTGGGCACACATGGGCTTCTGCTCCTAGCCACCTGAGCTCTACTGGGTCTGATTTTCTAAGCTAAAGTCATGGGAGCTACAGCTTAGACTTCTGGGGTTTATACAGTTGCTCCAGTTGTTTTCGTGTGCAGCCACGATGAAGTGTTTCTTTGTTTTCTTGTTACTCCCCTTTCTTCCCATCAGCACAGTGGTGACCAAGAACTGCTGTGGCCCCGATGGCTGCCTCAGTAGTCAAAGGCTACGGTGGCTTAGAGGAGACCATGCAAGATGTCTGCAGACATCCTGGCTCACACTTTGGACCCATCTCAGGGACAAGAGTTAGGACATGCTATCTAGCATCAAAAATCTTCCTTTTGGGGGCTGGAGAGATGGCTCAGTGGTTAAGAGCACTGACTTCTCTTCCAGAGGTTCTGAGTTCAATTCCCAGCAACCACATGGTGGCTCACAACCATCTGCAATGGGATCCAATGCCCTCTTCTGGTGTGTCTGAAGACAGCTACAATGTACTCATATAAATAAAATAAATAAGTGTTTAAAAAAATCCTCCTCCTGTCCCTTCCTGGGTAGATTAGAAACTTCCTGACTTGGGCTGTATCTCTCCATCATTCTTGTAGAATGAAAAGCAGAATTCTATGAGTGGTTTGTCTTTTTTTTCCTTCATTTTGTTCATTGTTGACCTTCATTGGAAGGAAAGGAAAGAAAAGGAAGGAAGGAAGGAAGGAAGGAAGGAAAGAAGGAAGGAAGGAAGGAGGCTTTGATCTGGAGGGATTTTTTGAGGGTACTGTCTATCATGGTGGGGGAGTTTAGTAGCAGGAGCTTGAGACAGCCTGTCACTTTGCATCTACGGTTGAGAAGCAGAGGAGAGTACACATTGTCTTTCCATTCAGGTCAGAACCACACCCCATGGGATGGTGCTGCTCACAGGTAGTGGGGATCTCTCCATCCTAACTAGCTCTATCTATAAACTTCCTCACAGGCATGTCCAGAAATTTTTCTCCTAGTGGTGTCTGATCGTGTGAAGCTGTCAGTCAATGCTAGCCACCACACAACTAGCAAGGCCTGTTTTCTGGTTGTTCTTGGTGTCCACATTTCTGCGAGTGCCTAAGAGTGAGTTCTGCTCCTCTAGAAAGCGCCAGCCTCAGCTGATTCATTAGTCCTGGTCCTGGAGTCCAAAACCTTAGGGCAAGCTCCCTCCCTGTACCCTTCCCTTCCTGTGTCACCAGAGCTTGTAGACAGCACCATAACCCTTTATGATGAGGCCTGGGGCCAGGTTTATTCTAGAACATGGAGCTAGCACATGACTCTGAGTGCTTACTACCATAGTGTGTAGAAAGGATTCTTTGAAGCCCAGTGTAGTGGCTTCTATCTACAACTCCTGCATTAGGAAGGCTGAGGCTGGAGGATTGTTATGAATTTGAAGCCATCGTAGGCTATAGAATGAGTTTTTGGTCAACCTGGGTGGAATCCTGCTCATAAAAAAAAAAAAAAGAAGAAGCAGAGAGAGTTACTGGTCCTTGCTGTTGACATCAACCCCTTGCACTGCTTGTACAGTAGGCAACAAGAGCCAAACCCCAGGCCTGTTGCTCCCTTTCAGGGCCCTCCCTGTTTGCCCTACCCAGTGTTCACGCGCTATCTTCTTGCTCTTTTTAAGTTAGGCTCTTCCCACATTGAAACACTTGTCTTCTTTCTGCTTGCCCTGAGTGTCCAAGTCCCAAGGTATTGCCATCCCTGTCCCTGGGACTTCACAAGTATACAGAAAGCCTCTGATGGTTAATCTTCATGTCACTTTGACTGGATTGAGACACTTGGGGATTAGTAAAATATATTTCTTGCTATGTCTGTTGGTGTTTCTCGAGGTAACTAAAGGTGGAAGGAGAGCCCTGCAGGTATGTAGGTAGCACCATCCTGCAGGCAGGGGATCAGGAATAAGAGAGAAAGAAAGAGGACAGCTGCGAGGGTGATAGAGTCTCTCTGCTTCCTGAGCACCGGAAGTGAGCAGCCTGTCCCCCAGAGACTCTGCCTCACCTCCTTCCTTAAACAATGGATCTAAACAAGAAATCTCAGAACCTGTGAGCCAGAATAAACTCTTCTGTAACCTGTGAATGTCAAGAATTTTTTCACAGTGACAAAACCACCAAAACAAAGTTTAAGAATATCACCACCATCTTCTCAAGGTGGCCATGTTTTTATTAAGAAAAACCCAACCCAGGGATCTTCTAGACCACTGAGTTCACTTAAGAGCATGAAATATCCCAAAGGGGTAACCTGTAAGCCAGCCCCAGTTAAATGCTGTAGTCATGGTGTCTCTTCACAGCAATAGAAACCCTAACTAAGACACTTACTTATCCTTCTTTACTGTCTAGTTTATGGCTCTACTACCAATCCCTGCCCAATGCAGGCACCAGAAGCATCTTCTACTTCCAGAGCAAACAGGAAAGTATCTCAATTGCCCTTCTGCCTCAAACCGCCACTGTCTGTTCTCTTTGACTGGAGCTCAGGCTCCAGGTGCTCTGTTATGCCCCCCCCCAACAACGGCAACTACTATAACTACTTCCTCCTCCTCTTCCTCTTCCTCCTCCTCCTCCTCTTCCTCTTTCCTATAGGGAGCTTTACTGACTGAGCTGTCTCTTAAGACCTATATAAAGTCTATCAGTAAGATCATCCTATAATGAAATAATTTAACTCTAATTGTAAAGACTCTGCTTCCACGTCCCCAGTCACTGTTCAGTACCTTCTCAGGACTGCAGCTCGTCTGGGCAGGGTGAACACTGGGGATTCTTCACGCTGTCTAAAACCCACTCTCTCCATGCCCTCTACATGTTGGGGCATCCAGAAAAACTTCATATATTTCAGCCACAGCTTGTTTGATTAAGCCAATTTATTTAAAGTGAGATTCTGTCTTCCTCTGGATTACAGGTCCAGTGAGAGGCCTATTTATCAAGTCCCTGAGTGAAATGTCGCTGTTAGTACAGAAGTAACCTCCTTGCTGATGAGGAGGCAAGCTTAGGGCTGATTCTGTATGACCCAGCCCATTCTGAACATCAGGTTCCCCATCTCTCAGGGCTGCTGTGTCTGAGATGCATGGAGCTTATGTCTTTGTGTCTCAGCCAGCAGTGGGCAGCAGAGGGCAGCAGAAATCAGTACATGGAGTTTAATCACTTCCCAGAAAAAGATCTCTAGTCCACTAGTAACTCTCTTGGTAGAACCCCTGCTGGATGGTTCAATACTCCAGAACCATTAGCCAAAGGAGCAAGGTAGCCCCTGATCCCTGATCGCTACTTGATTTTTGTGAGTAGAGAAGCTTTCCACGGAGTCTCACTTCTCTGTGGAAATCAATGCCATAGTCCCTCTGCCTATAGGGAAAGGCCTGTCGGGGAAGATGTGGCCTGTGGCAGTCACATGCTGGCAGCAGGATCAGGGCTGGGCACAGAATTCCTTATGCTACCCCTTTCTAAGTTCACTGTCTCTCATAGGAGTGAAGTGGGCCAGTGCCTTGGGGACAAGGCTTCCTTCTGTGAACTGAGGGGCGTGGGAGGACTGTGAGGTGCATGAAGGGCAACAGTGTGCTCCCATTCGGGTCTCAGGCATTCAGATTCCACTCCAAAGGCAGCTGAAAAAAAGAGCCTTTTACAGATCCAATCAATAAGCTTCCCGTGGAGTCAGGGTTTCCACATCCCTGAGTTCTGGATCACATGGGTAAAATATGCAGCTTCCCTGGCACCACCTGCAGCCCCACACTGCTGATCTCAGTGGCACTAAAGTGTATATATTACAGTCCCCTAAGATACAAGGATGTGTTCTCATGTACAGTGTGTGTGTGCATTTGTGTGTGAGAGAAAGATAGACAGAGACAGAAAGACACACAGAGAGAGACAGACAGACAGACAGACAAACAGACAGAGGGAAGGAGAGAAAGGGAGGGCGATCCCATTAGGCCCTACTGCCCAAGTTCTATACACCCCATGCTGATTAATCTTTCTTGCTAACTGGATTTGAAATCACTTGGGAGACACAGCCCTTGGGTCTAGGGAGGTTTAGCTAAGGTAGGAAAGTCCATTTTGAAAGTGGGTGGCACCGTGCCTTGGACTGACATCTTAGACAAAGTCAAAGAGAGAAAGCAAGCTGAGCACCAGCGTTCATCAATGTTTCCTGTGACAATGGGACAACCTTTATGCTCTGCTGCATGCTTCCCCGACACAAAGGACTATATCCCCTCAAACCGTGTGTCAGAAACAAGCCTGTCCTTTCCTTCCTTAAGTCACCTCCCCATGTACCACAGCAGCCTGACATCATCGCCGTCACACTTACACGAGGTTGTCACCTGCAGGACATCGAAGGGATCCAGGGAGAGGCACACAGACCTAAGGTTATATGGGTGCCCATGGAGGCTCCAGATACAAGAGCACCTCCTGGTCTGCAGACCTCCACAGACAGGCAAGGCCCCGAGGAAACAGTACAGTTTCTACCACTCTCAGCTGCTCTGCCAACTCCCCCAGTCCTAAGATCTGGTGACTGTATTGATGGCTGTGACCCCTGCAGGATCCTACAGGCCCCAAGGACTCTGTTTAGCGCAGGTGCACTGTCATCCAGCTGGGACTCACACCTGTGACCGACCTGGAACACAGGAGTGTGTGACTGCAGCTGACTCCTGCAGGCTGACGCTCCATCCTTTTACTGAGGGCACAGAGTATTCAGGGACCGTCAGGTCCTGGGCCTTGGCAGATATCTAGAATGGGTGCAGGTTGGGCAGGGTTGCTCATCAGCCACTCAGTTGCTTGATTTTTGGCCTCTTTCCAGTCAGACAGCAGCAGTCTGGGGCCCAGTGGCCTGCTTGGAGATGGGGCATGAGACGGGGCTCGTTATAAAGGAAGGGGGCGTCGGGAGGATAGGAAATCTGTTCAAATGGCATTTTCTGGGCACAATGCCACCTTTTAGAATCAGTAGAGGCAGGAATCTACAATTTAGCCACCCTCAGTCCCATGGGTAACTTCCACTGTTGGGCTATGTGTGAGAGACACAATTTAGAAATAATCTTTTATTCTTGCAATGGACAGATATTTACAAAGCACTTCCTCCCTTGGCACGGTTCCATTCCTGCCCCTGACACTGTGGCTCAGAGGCAGCTTTCCCGGGCAGCTTCCCAGAATTCCTCAGGCGTCAACCCCACCTTCACTTCCTCCTTTGAAGTCATCCTTTCCAAAATGGCTGCCACCTCCAGGTTCCTTCTTCCACAGTTCTTTCTTGGAACAGTTCTTCCCCACAGTTCTTCCCACAGACACGCATGAGCTTCACTGTGCTTTCAGTTGACTGCTCTCAGTGTCTCCCCCTCCCAGATAGAAGCCCCTCTCAGGCTTACCCTCACCTCTTGGGTGATGCTAAGATCAACTCTTTATCTTCAGGGCTGCTAGGATGTAACATGCTCAAGAAATACTCGTGGACTAATAAGGGAGGTCACCCTCGCACTCTCTTCCCTTTGGGGCAGGCACCTGTTGAAGAAAGAGATGATTTGAGAGGAAGGGGTCAGTGGGGGAAAGCCTTGAAGCTCAGAGACCGGCATGGTGTGCTGCCCACCCCCATCTATGAAACAAGAAGCCCCTAGGTAAGGCTAGCCCACTCGCAGCAGCATCTCTGATGAGGAAGCACCAGTGTGGAGACCAGCATTCTTCCTGGGGCAGCATCTGTCTGCACAGGTAGAAGGGAGGCCCTGGTGGGTTCCTGGAACCTCTGCAGAGCATGCTTGTATGTACTTGCTCGGCTGGCACGCCATGAATTGTTTTGGGGCTGTCTTGTTAGGAGATTAAGTTTTCTTTTAAAAGGACGGAAAAAAGTCTCTAGCAGGGGCCTGAGTGAAGCTGACCTCTGAGGAGGAGATGGCGGTAGAGTCTGACTGGCACTGCGTTTGTCTAATTAATCTTCTTGTCAACAGAGTTGTTCTCTGCTGCTGCCAGCCCTGACATCATCCCGCAAGCTTGTCACACCGGTTCTTATCCAGCTACAAAGGCCTCTTCTTGCTCCCTGCTCACACCAGCCAGCCCAGCATGGCCTGCTGTATTGCGTATATTGGCGTGGCACCATGGCTAGGCTGGATCTCCAGGGAGGAGACAAGGACCTTCCCCAGCCTTTGACTTAGAGGGGCCCTGTAGATCACGGCTGATAGGAAGGCTGGTCAGGGAGCATGGAGGTAAGGGGCACTTCATACTGGAAGGAGCCAGGTCACCACATGGAGGTAGGCACTGGCCTTCAGGCAGGGTTACACTTCAGGGGAGCAGAACTCAGTGGTATAAGGCACATTGCTCTGGACTTCACTGGGTTGTCCCCAAAAGAGCCCTGGAAAATGTGGGTGGTAAAGCTGTAACATATGCCTTTAAGGATCCAGGTAGGGATGTCAACCTGACCCAAGCTTCCCAGGTTGGGACTGGTCACAGTGTGAGTTTAGGGCCCTTAACTCAAGACTCGGCCTTACAGAAAGAATGCAGGGCTCTTATGCTGAATGGGGCTTTCTAGGTGACCATGTTGTATCTCTGTAGGGACTTCTTAAAGTCAAATTCAGGCACACAAGCCCTCCCCATTGGTGTCATTGTCAGTGTGTAACTTGATGTCCCTCAAGCACACAGCACCACCTTGCATGCCTGTCTACTCATTTGCCAGGTAGAGATGGTACCACGGCTTTCTCCTCTCTTCTCCCCCTCCCCTATCCTATGCCGTTCTGGGAATTGTCTCCAGGGCCTCTTGCATTAGGCTAGCCTTCTATCACTGAGATACATCCCAAGGCCCCTTTGTTCATTCATTTTGTGACAGAGTCACTAGATTGTCTGATCCTGTAATCCTCCTGCCTCGGCCTCCCACATGACTGGGATTCCAGGCCTGTGCCACCATGCCCATTCCACTGGGCTTCTTAACCAAGAAAGTCTGTAGAAACAGAAGAACAGGGGAGGAGGGGGCTGAGAACTAGAACAAAGAAGCATGACATCATTATTTTCACTCACCTCTAACTGCAGTTTAGCAGTTGATTCAATTCCAAATCTAGGCAGAGTGCCTTGGAGTATTAGCATCGCCGGAGATGTTTTCTTTCCCCCAACAGAAATCACAGCTACTTTCATGGCATATTACAGTTGAGGCACTTTTCTCAAAATATCATCTGGACTCATCACTATTTTGAGACGACTGTAGTTAACAGGCCCAGTCTTCAGAGCTCGTTAACTCACAGTCTAAAAAAGAACATATATGATTATTTCACAATTTTAAAAGATTTGAAAACTGTTCTGAGTGCCGAATGGGTGTGCTTTGCGTTCCTCCTGTCTTTAAAATGCTTTTTTGCAAACACTCTGAGTAATTCAGGGCTTCTCCAGATTATCGAGGGGAATCATCTGACAGCAAGCTTCTCTCTCTCTCTCTTGTTCTCTTCCCTGTCGTCAACGCACACCTCCCAACCTGATTGATGCACAGTAGGTGTTCAGCACAGTTTGCTGACTGAATAAATGAATGGAAGCTAGTGTCTGAGCCTGTCTTTGTTCTGAATCAGGAAACCATGTGTCTTTGAAGAAGCAGCAGATTCTGGACACCCTTACAACTTAGGTGCTTCAGAGAGAAACACCATCCATCCCCAGAGCCCAGGCCTAATCAATCTATTTGGCCCATTCCTTTACCTGATGCAGCCACCCAGGCCTCCAACTCCCTGAGCTTCAGACTGGGTGCGTCTCAAGGAGATGCCTCTGTAATCCCAGGCTCACCTGGTTGGTCTGGGAAGATCACAGGGCACGGTCCTACTGCGCTGCCCGTTCTTACCACGAGATGGCGCTGTGCACCAGGCTGAAGATCCTCGCAGTGCCCAGCCGAGCTGAATCTCTGGGAACCCTGCAGGCTTCAGACTTCAGGCTTTCAGTTTCCATCTCTGTGACCACAGGGCTCATGGCCTTGGGCCTCACTGCAGCCCCACTGAGGTTAATCAGCAGCTGGTCAGTTATCCATCAATCCCTATCAGTTACTCATCATCTCCAGACTGGAGGTTAGAGATCATTGTGTTCTTGATGCCCTGGGGTCAAACCACAGGATTCCCCACTTTGGCACTCAAGTTCGACATTCACACACCTCTCATTTCCTCATATTGGGGCTTAGCATAGGGCGCAAGCCAGGTCATGACTGCCAGATGGATTCGAGTTCTAATTCAGCCCTGTCTTGCTGACATCATTTTTTTCAAAACGTGGGTGAAAAACACCCCGGGCAGCCCACAGGTTTGAAGGAGCCAGTGCTTCTGCAAACCAAGAACACCTTAGCTGGCATCTGCTGCATGCTCACCAAATGCTCCAGGCCAGTCATTGTCTGTGGTATTGATTTCTACAATGCCAGCCTCACTATCTGTCAACCAGAAAGGGCAATGTTCATCCCACCCACCCTCCCCCATTCCTTTGTTCATAGGATTGTTGTGGAATGAATGCCTACGATGATGCTGTACCCAGACCAAATGAGGGTCAACCCTTGTACTGATTATCCTGTAGAGGACAGACCAGAGTGGGCAGTTTAGCACCTGGGCCACCTCTGCTGCTCCAATCGTGTCTTTGCCCTAGGTCTCAGAGGATTACGGCAATGGGAGGGTTCTATGCTGGGCCAGAATCTTCAAGTTCTAGATAAAACCTGAGCACGGAGAGTCATCCGTAGAGGGTGGTGAACATTCATACTTAATTCCCTTAAGAATGACCAATCGACCCCTGGAAAGGCAAATCCTGGATTCAAGCTGAAAGCACTCAGTTGGCCATGTTCCCCATTTGCTGAGAGCACAGGGGTAGCCCCACTACTCCACTCCCCAGCACTTCTCCAGTCTGCATCTTCAGTCTGGATCTCTGTCATGTCTCTGATGCACCTGGTTCCTAGCCTTACCTGGGCCAGGGTCCCTAGCCACCGGGATGTGAAGACCTCAAGCAGGCTTCTGTAAGCTGGCTACAGGCCAGGGTGACCATAATTAAGAGACTCAACGTGAAAGTAGATTCTTGTGGTTCTCAGTCGGGGCAGAATTCCCTGGGTATCTGGGGACAGTTGCAGGCTGAGGGAATGTGGAAGCCAGTGTTACTGTTTAAAGTGTTATCAGCTTAATGAACTGCTTACGAAGTGTTGAATGAGTGTAATGAAGTCTCAGCATCTGGACCTGCTTTTATTTGTAGACTTCAAGCTGGGCTCTTAGTGTTTGAAACATGCCAATTAATGCTATCAATTAGCATTTCTAATGAGGACCAAGGAGAATCTGTAGTCTTACCTGAGCTAGTCCAAAAATGTACCAGAGACACAGGGACAAGCGCATGCAACCACAGAGACTTCAGAGATGATTGTTACTATTTGAATAGAAGAGGAGGATATTGGGGGGAGCATTGTTCTCTGTGGCATAATTTGGTAGACTCATTCATTCCTTCATTCCTTCATTTCTTTCTGCTAGAAGAAAGAATCAAGAGTTGCCATCCACATAACCTTTCCGGAGCTGATCTAGGAAGTTTGTTGTTGCTGCCCATTTGTTCCAGGTCAGAAAATAGACTGTTGAGGAATATTCACTGTGCTTCCACGAGGAAACTTTCTGAGCCACCCTTGAATGGAAGTAAGCTGGATTGGGGGAAGCTGGAAACACTTTAGAATCGCTCCCTCTCTCCCAGGGTTTGTGAGTCCTCTCACCCATGTGAAGTCAGCCCTGCTCGTCAGCAGCCACATTTCTTGCCTCAGAAACTCAGCAGCATTCCCCTAGCAGCAGTATTCCAAGTCAGGCTTTTCAGTTTCCAGGTAATGTGGAGCAAACGTTTAAATCAGTCGAAGTTAAACTACTGAGAGGGAGGGAGAAATGAAATCCCCAACTTTCTTCTTGTCTTGTACAGACACTGCTTTTAATCTGCTTCATGCTTTGGGAACCCTTTTATCCCCATCTTGAAAGGACTGTTCACAAAGCAGGAAAGCTCAGCAAACGCAGAGGTATCTGGAGATGGTGCTCCGGAACAGCTCTGACAAACTTGCTTGGAGGGGAAACAAAGGCAGGCTGGGAGGATTTGGGAGATTTGGATGGAGCTGCCTGAAACCTGACTTGGAGCTAGAAGGATGCCCAGGATAAAAGCTTCATTTTGCAGATGGTGTGCCAGCAGCCCACTCAAGATAGCCCCTGAGAAAACAGTAAGTGGAACCTGTTCCTCAGCGAGCTGACAGGTCCTTAATGAGCAGCTAGTAGTCTCATTTAGGGGCATTCCCCGGCCTGGGCACAGTGAAGATGACTAAATGAGAACTGGCCCTTTCAGGCCAGTACCCAAGGATACTTTCTAAAAAGAGAGTGCCTGCACAGATTAATTATGGACCAAGGTGGCCTTGCAAGGCTGAGTCTCTTCCCTCACTCTGCTCCTGCTGCTTTCTCCACTGCAAAGCACCAGGTGGGGATGAGCAGGGGCAGAAATCAGAGCAAGAATTTCTGGAAGGCACTCTGTGGCTCGATTATTACGGCAAGACAAGCCGGCTGCCTTGGGTCAGTGAGAATTATGTACAGAGCAGGCCTGTAGTAGCCTGCAATGTTCCTTTTAAGAAATTTCTGGTAGCTTGATCCAGCCCAGAATATCTGAGAGAGTATGTTTAAAGTATTCTATCATGGGGGGGTGTGTGTATCATAAAGTGTTGGTGCCAAAAGAAACCACAAACAGATGGGCCAATGGACCTAAATGTCTCGAGCACAGAGATGATGGATATAAGAGGTTGCTGTGTGGTAAAGATCCATGGAGAAAAGGAGATTAGGCAATAAGTGATAGGAGAACCAGCCATGTGGGAGAAATTAGAGCTAATCCCCAGCTTTCTCCACAGATCAGAATAAAGTCCACATACTTTAACATCAGGTATGCCTCTGTTCTTGGGGCAAGGACTGTTCTGAGAGAAATGCTTAGAAATGGGTCTAAAACTAAAAGATTTGGGGGATATCCCTAGAAATACTGACACTTTAAGATTTCACAGGAAGACATCTGAGATATCACTAAAGGGGGCTGCCCGCCCACAGGGTGGCTTGGTGGGTGAAGGCATGTGCCCAGGAAGCCCGGAAACCTGATTTCGATCCCCGCAATAGACATAAAGTTGGAAGGTGAGAAGCGACTCCACGAAGATGTCCTCTGACGTCCTCTCATCATTGGATGTACCCCCTCCTACACACTCATACTCTAATATTTTTTTAAATTTAAAAACATTGTGAGTAATCTTATTTTATGTGCAAGGTTATTAGCAAACAAGAAAAGAGCTGGCACAATAGTAATAGGGGAAAGCCTGAGTCATAGCAGAGATAGAAACTTGGAAGGAATGTGTAAAAAACCTTTAGACCTGTTAATTAAAGCTATAAATCAAAACCAGGTGTAGTAACTTATGCTTGGACTCCCATTTGGAAGGATCAGCCAGAGAGCCAGGGCAGCTTGGGCTACACAGCAAGACCCTGTCTCAAGTCACACACATATACTCACATGACCTCATGATAAAAGTATAAATGAGCATTCGATCCACCCATCAGAGCTCTGCAAAGTAACCCATTCTCATCCATTGCTGGCGGGAGCTCACGCTGCCAGCAACTTCCTCCTTTCCTGATGCCATACACATACGTACCACTCTTTGGTCAAAGCTCCCCTCCCCCATTCTCCTCTTCAATCCCTCTGTTTTTGGGTGACCCACTGAAATTAATTAGGGTTACCTGCATGAGCACAGACGAGAGGTTATTGACCTGAGCAAGATCGATGGGCAAGTGGACACACACCACTAAGGGATATGACTCCCCCTTAGCTCACCATAAAAACAACAGCAACAACAAAACACACCCCCCCCAAATCAAACCATTGACTCATCTCTTCAAAACTGCTTAACAAAATTCCAATGTGTTTCAAAAGTCCAATGTGTTAATAAAAGTTCAAGTGGAGGACTTGAAGTCTAACTGAAAATGTGCCTTTCTGTTAATATGTGGTTTTGTGCTAATCTTGTTCAAACTTCTTAAGTCGTGCACCTGCTCTCTTGTGTCCTATTGATGGAAATCATAGAGCATAAAGGGTAAGTAGGAACCATGGGGACAACTCCAGGGATCTTTATGACCTTTAATTAGCATAGGTGGACCAATAGACTCATTTCAGTTGGACCATTGGTCATTCTCTTAATTCCCATGTGTTCTTTGACTGATTGTCTGTATCCTTCAACTATTTATGAAGATCCTAGCCTATTTTGTTACCAGGACAGAGATTCATACAGAAGTCTGTATACATCTGTGTCTTCTTACTAATTAACTGAAATTCATCAAAATTCAGTTCTCTCCTCACCTAAGATGGAGAGTATTTTTCAGTAGGACTCACCACCATAGACACATTGATGCTGGTGTGTGGTTGAGGTGATGGCTCTTGTTTACCAATGTCATGTTTGATATTCCTATATTTTCTGGCCTCTTGGAAGATGGTTGGGGCCAGTTTGACTGGGTCTGACAACCAGCTGTAAGAGGAAGTGGTGTAGTTAACTTCCAGGTTGAAGCGTAGCCCCAGGTTGGGGTGGGATATCTCTTTCCTTTTCATGGTAATCATCAAAGCCATAGATTTCAGAGGATTCAGCTCTCAGAGGATTCAGTTCTAAGATACAGAATGGGCCACTAGCCCCCATCTATCAGCAAGTGACTATGTGGATTAGAGCATAAGCCCCATGCTATCCTGCAGCCCTGACCAACGCACAATGGGCATAGAATAAGCCTTTGTTATCCTTAGGCTCTAAAACTTCAGGGTCTGTTAGTTACTGCAGTTCACCCAACCTGGCCTCATTGTTAAGGACTTCTGCATCAGTCATGGGCTGGAGCTGACAGTGTTCTCACAGGAGCAGGCTGGGTGTCCCATCTTTGCAGGACATCCTTTGTGTGGTCCAGCTGTAAGACACCACTTCACTGGAAGAAGGTGTTTCCCCCTTTTTTCTGCTTTAGGGAAAATAGACCATCAATGGCCAGTAAATGATGTTTCTTTTGGACACACTAGGTACTTGATATACATAATCATTGTTTGTTCTGGGGTCTATTGGTGATTTCAGGATCATGAACATGCATGGAGTGTCTAATGAGCTAAGGCCATGCTTGTCGCTGATCCTGAGATGAATTCTGCACCATTGGTGTGTAAGTTCAGATGGTGTATGCTCATAACCACCTATAAGTTCAGAGCAAGGACAGATAAAAGTAAGAGGGTTTCTGTCTGCTGCATTTTGTGGTTACTCAGTGGCTCTACTCTGAAAACCGATATCAGACCATAACCCTTTTATAAGCAGGAAATGAAGGGAGCCAGGAAAGCTCCCCAAAGAAGGCCAGTCTTGTATTGAGATATTGGGCGCAAAGAAGAGCTGCTACGGTGCTCTGAATGCTAGCTGGCTGGTGGAGAATCTTTGTTGTGGTGTATGACTTCAGATGAGTTGGGAAGAAGAAAAGCAAGGGGCTCATTTTCTGTCCATCTCACTGACCCAAGAAGACAGTCTCTGTTGTGGAAACAATTCCCATGCTGGAGTAATTAGGTTGAAAAGAATCTCTCTAGAGAGCTATTAGCAAAGGCAGGCCATGGCTCCCAGCAGAAGTGTGGGGCTAGAGGTTCCTCTGAGCCTCTCCTCGCCACACTTTTGCCCACTGATGAATATCCAGGTTTGCCTTCTGCACGCCTCTATTGAAGGGCACCTTATTTAATATGTACTCTTTCATTAGTGCTGAACTCAAGGCCAGAGGTGTTATAATGTGTGCCTGAACAAAGCTTGTGTAACACATGTACTTTTTCTGAAAGTCGCTTCAGAGTCTTGTTGCACCAGGAACATTAGAAAGCCCTTCAGTGGGAGTGGGTTGACATGAGTGTGTGTGTGGGGGGGGTTTAGGGACAGGCCTTCTCAACAGTGGAATTGCCAGTGGAAAATGTAGGAAGTATATGTCTGGCTAGAGTGTGAAAGGACACTTAAGAAAGCCGCAGGGACAGGACTTAGTGTCACTTCACTGAGTCTGTGCCAGCCGTGTGTGTGCTGGTGGCCCAGAGTTCTCATTGTTTTTGCTTGAGTGCTATTAATTATGAAAAAGTCCTGATTTTAAGGTTGCAAATTAATTATTGGGAGTAAATGAATTTGCAAACATGGATTCTACAAACAGTGAGGATCAAGCACATGTTATTTTTGGGAGGAACCAGAAGAGACCTCAGGGTGAAAGCCATCCCTCCTTTCTGGGAGTGGAGAGTGAATTGCAACTAAATGAGTTAATGATTACGTAGAAGGATGCTCACTGAGCTGCTGCATATAGCACGATGAAACACTATTGCAGCCACGAGAAGAACAAATTGATGCGTATCTACTAATACAAAACATTGTGAAATGCACTTGTGCATTGAACTACTCTATGTCAAACATAGTTGAGGGCTGGGGAGATGGCTCAGCAGGTAGAGCATTTTCTCCACAAGTGCGAGGACCTGAGTTTGTTCGAATCCCTAGAACCCACATAAAGCTGGGGATAGTAGCATACATCAGTAATCCCACAGTAAGATGGGATGGGGAGATGGGAGAATCCCCGGAAACTCTTGAGCCAGCAAGCCTGGCATACATCACAGTGAACAATCCAAAAGAATCCTTGCGCTGGTGAGATGACTCAGTGGATAAAGCTGCTAGCTGCCAAGTGGGATGACCTAAATTTGATCCCTGGAACCCCCATGGTGGAACCAAGAGAACCGACTTCCACAGACTGTCCCCTGACCTCCACATGTGTACCGTGACACACACGCATGCACACGCGCACGCATGCACGCAGAAGCACTAAATGTAAAATAAATAAAAAGATCTTGTTTCAAGTAAAGCAGAAGGAAAAGACCAGCACCTGAGATGTCCTCTGTCCTCTGCACATGCACCGTGGCACACATGCTAACACTGACATAGACACAGACACACATCATGCACACATAAAAATTTTGAAAAAAAAAAACCTTGCAACTGTATTGAATATATGCACATATATTTTTTTCTTCTTAAAGACCAAAATGCAATATCTCTCTAGCACTTATATTGCATGAGTCACTATAAGCAATATAGAGATAATTTATAATGCACGGGAGGGTGCATGCAGATTATATGCAAATTAGATGCAGTAAATACCGAGGAGTAGCTACAAGTTAGTGTACACACACACACACACACACACAGAGTTCCACCTCTTTGTGAGTAAAATAAGAGCTTAATTAGGATATGTGAGGCAGACACACTTGGTTTATGAACAGAAGATTCCGGAAGATATATTTTAATAAGGTACCATGTCTAGGAATTGAAATAGCAGATGAATTCAACTGTGTCCCTTTACTTATTTGTGTTTTCAAAGTTTGTTTCCAGTGAGAGCCCCTTCCATAACTAGGAGAATGTTATTTTTATAATGAATATTTCCAGGACTCTTACTCTATGCCAGATACTGGTCTAACTTGTGTGTGCATGTGTGCAGATCCCAGAACAGTCTCTTCTGTTGGTCTCTACTCACTATCCTCCTCTTTTTGAGATGGGGTCTCTCCTGGCATCAAACTTTATAAGTTCAAATCTCCATATCTCCAGTCCACTACAGAATTATTAAACTTCTTGCAATAATAATAAAAACAGAAGAAAAGAGAAATCTCCAGGTCACCTAGCATCTTTCCATAGACTCAGAACACCCTGGAGGCCTGTTCCCTCTGACACATCTTGCTGCCATTCTGAGACCAGGAATGTGAGGTGGAGTCTCTGGCCCAAATCTCCTTTGCTCAGAAGTGCTGAGATCTTAGTCTTCCCAGCCAGGACAGAATTCCTGGGATTTGGCCACAAGGCCACAGCTAACAGATTCGGGCAGGAATTTTGTCTGTCTCCTTCTCTGTTTTTATAAGAAATAAGCCCCTGTCTAAGCTGGATTGAGCCTAACATTATCTGGTTTTCTTCAATGCCTGAGCAAAAATTGCGTGGCTACTCTTTGGCAGAGTGGCTGTCTGGGGAATGCGGTCTCTGGGAGAGCACGTACTTTGCCCAGAGCTTGCTTGGTCCATTGTCAGCAAGGCCCAGGGCTGTGTGGGATGAACTTAGCAGATGTTGTCTTGTAGGCAGGAAACATGCTGCTTGTAATTTTGCTCTGGTTCTATATGCAACCTATATTCTCTAATAGTAAACAAACTAACAAAAACCCAACAAAGGTGCTCATGGGAGCTGAGTTCAGGCCCCACTCCTTTGCCAATAGCGTCCTTTCCTGGTCTCCGCCTCTGTTGGATGAGGCTTGACAAGTCTGCATCTGTTTGGCTTATTCCTTCTAGGCTGCTGTTTGAACACTGTACTGTAGAAGGCACAGGCTGGGATGCTCAGTCGACTGGGCACACCCGTCTTTGTAACTGCTGCATTATTGATCCTTCCTAGCCTATGTGTCACATTGGAAAGTTGGATCTAAAAGTTAAGATTTATCAGCTTAAAAGAGTGCGTGATGTGGGATTTTGAGATGGCTCAGTCAGTAAGTGCTTGCCTTGCACACACAAGGACCTAAGTGTTCAATGCCCAATTCCTATGTTTAAAAAACTAGTTGAGCATGGTGGTACACACTTGTCATCTCAGCTCTAAAGAGACAAAGACTGTGGATCCCTGGAGCTCACTGGCTAGCCAGCAACCAAACTGGTGAGTTGCAGGTGAAAGTGAGAGGTTTTTTTTCTCACAAAACAGGATGGATCATGAGGATCTACAGCTGAGGTTGTCCTCTGGCCTTCACAGACACATATGTACTCACACCTACACACAGTCATGCACCTGCAAACACACACACGCACACACACGCACGCACACACGCAGACCAGGGTACATCATTTAGGTCCCAGGTTGGATATCAGACTACAACTTTTCCTACTATCTTGGATGGCAAAGCCCCATGCTTGGAATGTTTTGACACTCAAGCAGAGAAAGGCGCCCAAAGTACCACTGGGTTGCAGCATCAATGTGTTTGGCTAGGGAGGAAGGCATCTCTATGGACAGAGGCAAGGTGGCCTCCCCAAATCACACTTGGCAAGATATCCCTTAAAGCACTAAAAGAAAGTCAGCTTTCTTTGGGCTGGGGGACATTGGAGCTCCTAAGACCATGGGGCAGAGTCAGGCAGTTTTCAGTTCCCTTCCAGGATGATGAATGATCTTCAACTATCATGTACACGTGAGTGAGTTATGTGGGAACCTACCAGGGAAGCCATGATCAGCTTTTCAACCCTCTCCTTCCCCCCACCCCCATTTCCTCCTTTCTCTGAGTGCTTAAGGTGATGCTGGGATCAGAGAGCATGATTACAACCCAGCTGGGGCTCTGGGAGGCCTACAACTTAATTAGCTCTCTTCCTTGCACCATCTCAGTAGCTCTGCCTCACACTCATTGGGCACAAGGGGCTTGTCTGCCAACGAACTCAGAGTAGCATCCAGTTATATTTCTAATATGGTGTACATTAACAGGCTGGCTCTCACAAGAGGCAGCAAACAGGTCCAGCCCAGGAGGACAGGCCTGAGCTGCTTGCTTCTGCTAAGGTATGCAGAGCTAGCTAGGGGAGCTGCCTGCCTGGGCCAGCTGGGAGATGAAGAACACAGGGATGCTGCTGAGCAGTGATAGGTGCCAGAGGCTGCAACACCTGCTGGGCTCAACCCAGGTCAGGAGACTGAGGGCTGCAGGAATACCTCCAGGGTTATGCAACAGGACAAGGGGGCAGCCTAGTAAGCCCCTGGAGCTAGTGTATCTCGTCATAGCCAGTAGCAGCAGACAAGAGGATTATCTGGAAAGATAAGGGCTCCCATGAGTCCCTAGAAAGGACTTTGGACTTGTGCAATATCACATACAAAAAATCGCACAATCTCACCTAGAGAGTCCCTCTCTAGAAAAAGAACAAATCCCGGAACTGACTTCCGGGACCTTGTGACTTCCTGGTGTCTTAAAGCATGGGTTTATCAGTGACCATCTAGCTTAAGGAGTATTACCCTTCCTGAAAGTGAACTCACTCTCTTTTCACCTATAAAGGAGGAAAATGGAAGGAAAGATCCTGAAAGGGAAAAAGAAAGGCCATTAGCTGGCCATAGACTTAACCAAGACCATAACAGGAGCAAATAGAAGGGCTTCCTTCCTGCAGGGACCCCCTCCTGTTCTCAGACAGCTTGGTGAGCACAGGCTGATGTGGGAATCCAGGCTTTACAGAGGGGTAAAGACATGCTCTTCTTTCTCAGAGACAAGTAGTGGAAACTCTTGACTGCACGGAATTCATGTTGAATTCAATGTGTTTACACACCACAGTATTCTGTCTCAGGGTCAATCCACAAACTTCTTCATCCGTTCTATAAAAGTGCAGAGCCAGGTGTGATGGGACATGCCTAGGATCCCAACATTTGGTAGGTACAGGCAAGGTGATCAGGAATTCAAGGTCATCCTTGGCTACATAAGAACTGTGTGGTCAGCAAAGGAGAAAGGTGTTCCGGTGGTAACTGGAATTTATTTTAAAGTTTTTATTACATATTTAGTCTCTCTCTGTCTCTGTATCTCCCCCCCCCCGTGTTTGTGTGTATGTGTGTGTATGTGTGTGTGTGTGTGTGTGTGTGTGTGTGTACACGTGCATGCATGAATGGGCCACAGAATTAATACTGAAGGTCACAAGACAATTTATGGGATCCATTTCTCTCCTTCCACCATGTAGGTCCTGGGGATTGAACTTAAGGTGTCAGACTTGACAGTAGGTATTTATCTGCTGAGCTATTCTGCTGATTCTGAAATGTCTTTTAATGTAGTTGATAGAACAAGGACTGGGCTTGCCAAAAAAAAAGGTCCATGAAGCACTTGACATAGACCTGTTCCCTATAAGAAACACCCACCACCAATTCTAGCTACAGATGGGGAATAGAGGAGCACTGCCCAGATGGTTCTCTAATGATACAGAGCTCCGTGGATCCTGGCCTGCAAGAGGAGGCAGGGTGTGGGATGGTGAGCAGGACCTCAGAGCTGCACTATGACCCTGAAGGCCATCCTCAGAAGAGGAAAGAATGCCTTGTTAAATCTGGGAGCCACTGGTCAATCCTACAAGTGGGGTTTGTGCTTTCTCCCTAAAGTAGGAAATGGCTGCAAGGGCAAAGGGATCCTTCTCTGCTGAGAAATCTCATCCCCATTTCCCAGTCGCAGCCATGGGGTGATACCACACACACACACACACACACACACACACACTCACATGCACACTCACATTCACGTGTGCACACACACACATGCACACAGGGCCCAGAGAGCCTTCATGGTGGTTCTATCTAGAAGCCAGGGCTATTCTCATAAAGACCCCAGGTCTGGGGCTGGTTGGGAACCCACAGGCCTTGTTACTCATGATCCAGTTCAAGGCTTGGTGACACTCACAGCCCAAAGGCACTTACGGCAAAGGTGGTCACAGTACCAGGGCCAATGAAGCAGGAGCCATGGAGGATGTCATGTCATGAGGTTTCCTGCACTGAAGGACCACTGCCAGGGCAGCACTGCCTGAGGAAGGATGCCTCTACTCAAGCTCAGGCTTGGGAGGGTCCTAGAGGACCCAAAGCAATCCTCTCGAGGTTCTGAACAAGCCTTCAGCTTGGGCGTCTTTAACACACCTGGCAGGAGGCCAACCAGTCAGGCTCGAGGTTTTCCAGCACACAGCAGCATCAAATGAGCAGGTAGGAAACAGGACAGTCCAGAGTGCAGGTGAACCATTCATGCCATGGCAAGCTGTGTGGGTTCCTCTGAGGAAGTGGCCCACGCTGGTGAGTCACAGGCCTGTGCCTGCCCATACTTACATTACCTGAGATTATCAGGATTTTCTTTCTACTTGGTCCCAGAAAAGAGCAGTCACACAAAGAGTTCAGCAGAGCAAAGTCACTGGTCTTGAATTTGGATAGAACAGTATCCACAGAGGCAAATACTGAATGCTGCCGCCATAGCGGCTATGCCAGCATATGCGTGTAGAGGAGGGACAGCCCAACCTGCCACTGCCGTATAAAAGAGCATCTCTAGAATGAAAACAGAGAGAAAAGCTTGCCTCTCTTAGCGATGTGCAGGTACACTGTGAGAACATTCCCTCACATTCATGACCTTGAACATTTGAAAATAATAAAGAAAAAATCCCTCTTAATTAAAATTTAATGTGGAGTCTGTCTGTCTGGGAGGACCTGGCTTAGTGGGTAAGGCTGACACCAGTGAGGCTACAAAGGTAGGAAGAAAGGATACACCGGCAGAACCGTGTATGAGGAGAGACCTCTTCTATAGACCAGCGTGGCCCGGGGGCTCTCCTGCCAGTACTGGACAGATACTGGGATACTTGAATGCTTCTAGGAGCATGCTGAAAGATTCTGGGACCTGGGCTACACTACAGACCAAGCTGACTCTCTGGGGTTGGGGCCAGTAAAGAAAAGATGCTGTTAAAGGCTTGCTATGTGAGCTTCATATGATCCCAGGCCTGAGAACAGCCAGGTACAGCCAAAGACTTAGAAATGGAGGAGAGGGGGCAGCAAGGAGACTTTCTATACTGTGTTGGGGACCAGTACAGACTACAGGCTAGAGCAGTGACTCTTAGTAATCACCTGCTTGTGGATTTTACTAACCTTTGAGGGCTTAGGATGCATAGGGACGTCCATCCATGGAACTTACCAGTTAGGCTATGCTCTGACACACCTGCCTTCCCCACTGGCCTCTGAGCCTGGTCAATGCTTCCTTTCTCTGAGCGGCACATGTCCCTTCTGTCAGCAGCACGCTGCCTTTCTCCAGCATCTTTGCTGACCTGACTTCAGGTCAAGCTGTGTATTAGGTTTCTGTTGCTGATGTAATAGAAATCACACAGGCGTCATATATCCAAGATAGCAGTAGTTTACTGGCTGATGGCTCTGGAGGTCAACTGCTGACGTCAAATCGTGGCCAAGTCTACATTGCTTCTGGATGGGAGAGAGAGAGCAGGGAGCTGGCACGTTTATGCTCTGGGAGGTGTCTTTTCTTTCTTTTCTTCTCTAGTATTTAGAAGCTGGCTGCCTCTCTTGCCTCCCAGTCTCTTCCTCTAGTCACTCAGACCTCTGCATCTGTCTCGTGTTTTCTTCTTTTGGGGCTTCTTCCAGAAATGAGAGTCTTGGTCCCATCTGCTAAGTCCCTCTAGCTATGAAAGATCACATCCACAGATCGTGAGATTTCTATGTGGACATCTTTGAAATGCATTTTCCTATCTCCCACACCCTGACAAGAGCCATGAGAATCATGGTGCAGCATTGCACCCATTTGACAGATGAGAACATGGATACCTAACCCGACCCTGGCAAGTCCTGGACAGTAGAGGTCACCCTGCATCTGACACCATCTCTTGCAATCCCTGACTTCTCCCCTGCCTCCATGAAGCACCAGATGACTGATTTGGGCCATCCTAAAGGTGGTCATTTCCACATACTTATATTGAAAGTTGCTGCTCACACAGACTCACCGTCAGGCATAGTAGTGGACCCAGAAAGGCAGGCAAGGCATATTCAGGTTTCTCTAGGTTGGTAGCCATGTTGCTTGGACTTCTCCAGTGTGCTTGACCTCACACCCCCAAATAATTTGAGCAGATGTTTCATCTCCATGCAATTTATCTTAATGCTATCATCACCAGCTTTCTTCTGTCGTTGATCTTGGTCTTTCCTTCTCAACCCCATGAGTCCATAAAGTGTACCCATTTCTCCTCACAGTGCAGAGTGTCTGTAGTGTTCACAGAAACCCAAGGCTCACAGCTCCTCCAAGCTGTAGCTGATGGCGTGAGTACCTTTGTCCATTTCCTTCCATACATCCTCATTCACTGAGATGGGATGGCAAGGGTACAGCTTTGTCTTATCGACGTTTGGCCACGTAACTTGCTTAGGCCAATGGGTGGAGAATGGATCTGGCAGAAGCCATGTCTGAGCTTTCCTGAGCATAGTTACATGGGTGGGCTCCATTTCTTGTTTTCTACTCCCCCCCCCCCAGGAAAACACAAGGTGATCCCTCAACATGTGTCTCAGAGTGAAAGGAGAAGGGGACTGTAGCCACCGTAGAACTTAGAATCTGAACAAAATTGGAACTCTTGTTGCAAGAAAATAAGACTGGGGAATGTTTGTTACTGCTGCATCACTTTGCAAGTTCTGACTAATACTGAAATCATTGCCAGACATCTCAGGGCACATTCAGCTTTTCTTCCTCCCAAACCTGACCCTGGCCCTGACACCTGAGGGATGTGTGATTTTTTTTAAAAAAATAAAAATTATTATTTCATTTTAAATATATTTATTTATGTGTCTCTGCATAGTGATATGCACTTGAATGTAGGTCCCATGGATGCAGGAGACATTGGATCTACTGGGGATGGAACTATAGGCAACTGTGAGCTCTCTGATATGGGTGCAGGAGCAGTTTCTACTGAGCCTTCTCTCTAGCATGTTTGTTTGTGTACTTATTTATAAGAAAATGATGAATTCTTTGAAAGAATTTTTACTGTGGTCATTGTCCATGGTTATAGTGTACATGTGTATGTATGGTTTCGTGCTTACCGCGGCATATATGAGGAGGACAGCATGTAGGAGTTGGTTCTCTCCTTCTACAGTGTGAGTCCTGGGGATTGAAGTTAGCTTCTTGGGCTTAGCAGCAAGCATCTTTACCTGCTGAGCCATCTCACTGGTCTCATCTCATCTCTTAAGACAGAGTCTTGCATTGGGACTTGAGGCTTGCTGATTAACCTAGTCAGGTTGGCCAGGGATCTGTCTGCCTTTACTTCCCCAGTGTGAGGGTTACTAGTGCATGCCACCTCACCTTGCTTCTTATTGTAGGTGTTGGGAATCAAACTCACGTCCTAGTACTTGCATGGTAGCCACTTTACTGATTGAGCTCTATCTCTGCAGCCCTAGATCAAACTTCTTTAGCAGATTAAACTTCCAGCTGTCCGACTTTTGCACATTATGCTCTGAACTTGTATACTTTAAGGAAAGGCATGAAAAGTCTGTAATGAAGATATCACAGAAATCTGTACACAGATATTAATAGTAGTAATATTTACAATCATGCCCAAAGTAGAAAGGGCACAAGTGTCTATCAACTGATGAATGAGATGCTATTCAACCATTAAATAAGTGGCATGTTGATGCTGTTACACTATGAAGGACCATTAAAAATATGAGTGGAAATGATCAGTCACAAATTGGCTCATATCACATAGTTCTGGTTGTACCGAATGCCTCAAATATGTCAGTCCAGAGAGATGGGGAGTATGAACAGATGGCCAAGTAGCTGGGAGGCTACAGAGAGTGGGGAGGCTGTGGAACAAGGGCTAATGAGCAGGGGCTTCCTCTGAGGGCAAAGTGTTTGAAGTTAGATAGGAGTAATGTCGCACAACTGTCTCAATACTCAAAGCCAGTGATGGTTGCAGCCGACTACTTTATGAGATGTACACGTTTTAATGTAGGTTGTATACTATGTGAACTCTGCCTCAATACTAAAGAAAACCCATCTGAGGGGTGTTGGGGATGAGGAGCCGGGAGAGGAGCCGTTGGTTTGTGGAGGGATCTGGCCACCTCTTACGCTTTGATCTTCTAATAAATGTCTCTTCTCTTCTGCTTATGCCACATGCCCAAGGAAAGAGAAAATTCCTTATTGCTTAGCTCCAAGTAGATGGTTGGGATCTTTTTCAAAGATCATTTTATTAAAAATATAGAAAGGAAGAAAGGGGTAGTGGGAAACTACACGAGTACACAAAGGCAGAACTTGTCCTAGAAACTGAATCTCATGCCCGTGGGCCCCAAGTCCTGCTTAGCACTGTCTAGATTACTCAGCGCTAAAGTCTTCATTTGGAAGCTCTGGACAATATTTCCTATTTTCTTTCCCTTTTGAACTGGGCCAGGGCCACAGCTGGCCAGAGCCTGGTAAGAATAGATGGCAGGGGGTGAGTGGTCCTTTCAGAATAGGTGATCTTTTCATCCCTTGCCAGTGAAAGAGACGTGGTCGAGGGAATAGCTGGGACACCCATGAAGACTCATGTCTTCTTTCCATGCCACATGCACCACCAGAGGAGAGGGCTGCCTCCCAACAAGGCAAATGCTTGGTGATAACACACCAGCCAAGATAGCAGGAAATCCTAACGTCTCCTGCTTCCTTCCTGTACCTTATCTTCAGCCTTCGGTTTCACCGATCACCCAAGCAACTATTGGGGTGTCTTAGCCAAGAGAAGGGAATGGTAAGCACACCTCCCTGGTATTGTGCAGGCAACTGTAGATCTTAAGATCAGGCTGAGGAGATAGCTCACTTAGTGAAGCGCTCACCGTGTCAAGCTTGCATGTGTCCAGAGTCCACCTAGAACAACTGGGCACGGTGGCACACATTTATAATCCTAGTGCAGGAGTGGTAGATACAGGTAAACACTGTGGCTCACTAGTCTACCAGTCCAGCTTAATCACTGGGCTCCCAGCAAATGAGAAACCTTGCCCTGAAAAGAAACAACAGAAGGGACTAAAAGATAAAGGGTGATGGATGGCATACATGTGATTTGCCCTCTGCCTTCTACGAGTTCAAATACATGTGCATGCTTGTGTATATATGCAGACCCAAAGACCTCACAGTGCTGTTCTGTGCTAATTTTGTGGTTTGAGTCCACTAGTACATAGGAGACTTGAGCTGATGATTGCAAAGGGTCCACGCATGCATGAGGTGACAATCACATAATCACTGGGGTAGAGGGTACTTAATTTTCCCGGCCAGTTTTCACTTCCCTATGAGGAAGGAGGTCTGGTGTTATCTAGAGAGAATTTAGAACAGGAGAGCCTTTTCTTAGGGTTTTAGAAGCTTGTTTACCAAGCCCTCCAGTTCCTGGCTTGAAAGGCTCAGCTAAAGACGTGAGGGATTCTCAGAACAATCCAGGGCTCAGTCAATATTTATAGCCAGGGGCTTCGGCTCAGGTGGCTTCACCAGGCTGTTTGAGCCCCCACTTAACCAGTGTACATTGATCATCTGCAGGAGACCTTTCGCCTGCTGGCCTCTCCATCTTTATTATACTGTGCAACTGGGACTCCACTTGACTTTCAAAGGTTCAACTTGTGCCATTCAAAGGGAAAATTTCCACCTTCATTTTAAGCCCCATCTTGTTCTCCCTCGGTCTGAATAAATATTACTCAACAGCCGAAGTTACTTAAGCATCAATCATTTCTACTTCAAGGAGGAGGTAAAGAGAACAAAGATGTAACAGCACAAAAAGATTGAAATGTAACCTCCAGGGCTGGGTGGATTCCAAGCTTGTTGAGATTAAAGAAGCCCCAGAGAGCCGATGTTACCTCAGGTTCACCGGTGTACTCTTTCTCTCAAGGATTACACTTGACAATGAAGCAAGGTACCCTGGGCAGGTGGATGGCTAGGCTGGTGTGGGAGTGTTTACTCTCTCCCCTCATGAGAAATTTCCACAAAGCCTTTGGTCCTTCTCCACATGGCACACCCGCTGCCCCAGATGGCCTCTAGGCCGCTTCCCCTGTGACACTCTCCAACGCAATCTACCCCACCGCCTCCCTCTTAAGTCCTCCCTCAGCTTCCTCTATACCTGTGGTTTTCAAACTGTGGATCAAGACCGCCTCAGGGTCAAATGACCCATTCACAGGGGTTGCCTAAGACTGTCAGAAATCATGCATATTTACATTATAATTCATAACAGTAGCAAAATAACAACTATGAAGCAGCAACAAAAATAATTTTATGGTTGGGGGGGGTCCACACAACATGAGGAACTGTATTAAAGGGTTGTAGCAACCTTCTTCAACACGAGGAATGTTGAGAGCCACTGCTCTCTAGTACCTTGAAAAAGAGTATAGAATGCCCTGTAGAGAACATTTGGTTTCTAAAGCAGCTACTTCCTCTAATCCCGTGAACACTCAGTTTGGGACTCCAATGTTCAAGAGCTCTAGAGGGCAGCCATGTTTTTCTACCTGTGCCTCAGACTACCATTTTTCTACTCACCTGGGAAGCCAGCTGAGCACATACATCTTGAACCCTACCTATCTCTACTGAATCTAAATGTTTTATACACTCCCAGGTAGGTCTCCTGCCCTTTGACATTATGGGTCTGATATGACCAAGGGACTGACATGTATTTGGAGTTGGAAAAAATCCTGATGAATCATGGGGTTTGATCTTTGTGATGCAATGCTTTTAAACACAGCTTTCTGGAAAGACAACACACTGTGTGAAATTCATTCTTGCCCATGTCCAAGCTCAAGGTTCCTAGGTCACTCACAGAGCTATGCAGTGATTTCTATAGTCAGTCAGTGTAGTGAACATGTTTACAATCCCAAAGGAACATTGTTTGACCCTCCCTCCTTTTTGTTATGACAAGATATCTAATGATGAGCAACTTAAGGGAGGAAAGGCTTATTTTGGCTCCATCTGAGGACATCATACATTGCGGTGGCCAGAAGTACAGGCCACTGGTTATGTTGGATCTGTACTCAGAGAACAGAGAGGGTTGGTGCTCAGCTTTCTTCTCCCTTTTACGCAGCCTGTGACCCTAGCCCATGAAACACGCGGTCCATCTTGAGATCTTCCCACCTCATTGAACCTACTAGAGACCATCTCACAGTCATGCCCAGAGCTTTGTCCCATGGTGATTTTAGAGCCTAGCAGTAACAATCGAGATCAACAACCATATTCTCCCCTTCACTCATAATGCTGCTTCCCAGCTTTAAGCAACCACTAGCCAGTCTGTAGACATTTCCATATCAATTAATCATGCAGCATGTGGCCATTTGCCTGGCTTCTTCCACATGGGCTTATGTGTTGACATTTATCAGCACGTTATTTATTCTAGTAGTTGAATCACATTACACCGAATGGATGGGCCACTTTTTAATTAACCCATTAGCTGATTGGACATTTGGGTTATTTCTGTTATGGAGCAATTATGAATTGGGCTCCTGTGAGCATCTGTGCGTGATGTTTTGTGATACTTGCTTTCATTTCTCTTGATTATATGCCTGTACATGGGTCTGCTGGGTCCTGTGATAAGTCTACTGATGACATTTTGAGAAACTGACAAGTTGTTTTCTGGAGCGAGGGTACCATTTCCTATTGCCTCCATCAGTGTGTGGAGATGAGAACTTCCCTGCATCCTTGGCAACACCTGATTTGATTTTTTTTTTTTTAAATCACACAGTGGATGTGAAGAGCTATTTCTCTGTAGTTTTGATTGGCTTACATTTCTTTCATGAATGTTGACACCAAGTGTCTTCTGCAGTCACTGGCCATCTGTGTGTCTCTCTCTGATTGTCTACATTGCTTAAGAAAGCATTTAAGCTTTCTGAGCTTCCGTGTCCTTGTGGGTAAAATGAAGGTAGTTGGCAAAGCGACTCATGTGACTGCAGCAAAGGAGCCACAGTTGTCACATAGTAGGTATTAACAATGTTACCTCCCCACACCACTGAGCTGGCAACCATAGTGAAACCGTCACTCCCAGAATTTCCTTTCCTGTATGGTCCTGCTTGAGATTCGCCACAGGAGGTACCTACAGGGCTTGGCACCAGTGGCTTGACAACTATTTCGTGTGTTCACAGTTGGTAAGGTGTCCTAGGAGCTCATGAATGTGGCCCATGCTCCACCATTCCACCTTGTCATCCTAGGATGTGAGGTACACTTGAAACTGTGCCAAGCCCGCCCAGGCATACTCTTCAGCTTCAACTGAACAATTGTGTACACTTCTGTAGCAAGAAGCACATGTCACTCACACTACCACTGTTAGAGGGGACCCCAAGTTGGGTACCCATTAGTCCTTGTGGATTCCAGCTCATCTTAGCTCTCCTATTCACATTCAATGGTCTTCCCATCCTACCCCACCCCTGCCTCACTGCTTATCTGGACAAACTAAACTGACTTCAAGCACAAGAGCAGAGACAACCTGCTTGCAAAGAATTTTATACTTCCTTCTTGGACTGTGTATGACCCACTTTCTAAAGAAATATTGAACTTTACACCACCCAGATTGATTCTACCTCTCAGTTGAGTCTATGGGATGCCACAAGGGACAGCTATGGTACCTTTCTTCTCAAAAACCAAACCCAGAACCCTGGACATTTGATCTCCCCAGATAAACTAAACATGGTAAAATGGGCTTCTTCTCACACTGGTAACCCCAGTTCCAGTCCCAGGAAGCCCCTACTTGCTCCACTTACATAAGTGTTCTGTAACATCAGTGTCAAAGGCATCCCTCCCCAAGTTATGTATTACCTTATAATACATAAGGTCTTTAGATCACAAGCCCAAATGGGTCTCACTTGTGTCTAAATTACTCTGGCATTCATTGTCCCAAGGAAACAGACTGTTTTCTGGAGATGTTGTTGGGCAGGAGTTTTGGAGGCAATTTTTGTACAAATTCCTGGTCCAAAGCACAATGGACCAGGAAGCTCCATTTTATCTTCCAAGTTATGTGGGCATCCTAGCCAAGATTTTCACTCCCTCTCCATCCACAAGGCTCTTCTTGGCTACCTCTCCAGGTGGAAGTCCTGGCAATAGATGTGCCCCAGGCAGGACTTTGTCCCACTTCAAGATGCTCACACTCAGTCTCACTCTCCTCCCAGGCTCAAGTTGAGACCAACTTCTCCAAGTTTATAACTTCTGCATCTGCTCTTCTCTCCATCCTAGCCCCATCCTTGTCTCATCTGACTGTCATCTTCTGTTCCCTTGCCCTCTCTAAAGCTAAGAGGTTCCTTCTCATCAGCTCCACCTCGCAAACAGAAAATGCTTGGGTGATGCTCATACACTGGACAGTGGGTGACAGTGCAAAAGAGCTAATTCATGGAGCCACAGAAGGATGGGCTGTTCAGTGTCCAGGGCATTTATCACAAAGGGACACAAAGCTCAAAGTTTCTGTTGATGGAGCTATTTCCCAATGTACTTGGAAGGGGTAACTTTGACATCCCTAATGAGCACCCGATTTATGGTGATTTAGGAACAAGGTCAGGGGAGCATTGGCTGGCTTACTCTGAATCCTAAGACATCTCTATCGAGATTGGTAGCCAAGATGGAGGTCACAGGAAAGGGGTTTAGATTTAGTGTCTAATGTTCCTTCTCCCTCAAACAGGCCACCTCCCTGCTCTGAACTTGGCTTTCTGTGTGTACTTTCTGCACAATGAGTGTGCTTCTAGGCTACTCCAGATCCACTAGGGAAATCGCAGTGCATTTGAATGCAGCAAATTCAAGTCAGATCTCCTCAGCCCTTCTCCGTGCATCTTGTCACCATCATGTCTGAACTATTTGTCATATCGTAGCTGTCCCCTAGCTCTGCCTTTGAACCCTCCCCCTCATGCTTTGCTATTCACATCCAACAGAGCCCAGCCTTCACTGCCTGATGCTGGACCACAGCTTCCCCATCCTCCCTAAGCTACCCTCAGACCTAAAGGCCAAGCTCTGGCTCCAAGCCTTCTATCACCTGTGACAGATCTTTAGTGTGTTGCCACAAACATTAAGATTCATCTTGCACCTACTTTACCTTGAAGACCTACTGTACTCTGGACTTAGCATGTTTGATTAGTAAAATTCTCAGGGGTTCATGGTCACATAGAAAGGACTATGTGACTTTGTGCACTAGGGTCAGAAGTGCCATTAGAGAGAGGGAAAGGGGACCTGGAACCATCAGTAAGGGTACCCATTCTATTCTGAAGACCAAGGAAGACCCCAATACTGGCAGAGTCTAGAGTCCTCAGCTACTTCACAAACATATCCCTCCCCAGCCATAGTCCCAGCCTGGCCCGTTTACTCCTCATACTTCCACAGAGTATCCTGGTCTCTTCCAGAGTAGGCCAACAACAGGCTTCTAAACATTTCCATTCGTTCTTCTTTTTCCCTTGGTTAATTCTTGCTCTTCTCCTCCAGCTGTCAAAACCCCTATTGAGTCTTCAGGAGCTCTGGAAGTTTCACCTCCTCTCTGCAGCCTTTCCAGATCCACACCTAGCTCCTCTCTGTTGCTCTTGAAGGGCTCTAGTAGGCCCAAGCACAGAAAACATGGCTCTGCCAGGCCTTGCCTTTCCCCGTCCCTCTTCCTGGCTAAAATCTGTTAGATTACATTCCTAAAGCTAGTCACCATTCCCTTATTTGGCCACTTCCTCCCTCCTGAGGCTGACCACCATGGTCTAGCTATCAAAGTACTGAAGTCCAGCAATCCTTCCCCTTTGGGCTGCCCTAATTAACATGCCCAATTAAAATTAAACACCTCATCCTAACACAAGGTTTCTCCTTTTCCTTCATGGACCACATCTGTCTCCTCTCTCTCCAGAGGCAGTCCTTGTCTTTCTGGGGCAAATACCTCTTCCCCCACTCCTTTTGTCCTCCCTCCTCTCCCTTGTCCTCCACTTCCCATCTTTGTCTCTTACTCTCTGCTCCTTTTTCCCTCTGGGGCAAATACATCTTTGTGCTGACAACTTGGCGTCTCATGTCTTGTGCCGACGCTGATCCTTTAAACGCTCATCATTTTCTAGATGCTGTGCTGTAGCCGATTGATTGTGTACGTGTTCTGTGTCCCACCTGTATTGGTGGACACTGAGTTTGCTCATCAATGAGAACAACCTACCACAAGGCCTCACAGGAAGGTTAAGAGCGAAGTGAGCTGAGGAAGAGGCCCAGGAGAACCTTGGGTCCTAGTCACACTGAGACACAAACAGACCAGGTGAGGCAAAGGAACTTTCTTTACACTCTCATCTCAACTGCTCCCGGACCTGTCCCAGCCTTCATCTGACCCCCTCACTGTAGGTCTGCAGCCAACACCGCAGCTCCGTCTGTCCCTTCCGTCCCTCTGATTCTTTCCCACAGAAAGTCTGAATGAACACTCCAACACCAGGAAGGAAGGTTTGAATTTATTCTGGGACCAACACTGCCACTCTTCTTGACTAGGCTGTACCACTGTTCTTTCTTGCAACCTCCCTGGCAAGCCTTCACCTCCTAAACTAGGCTATTTGGATGGCCAGCAGCCCAATCCATAAGACCTCTGCTCCGCCCCTCCTCTCACACTTGGGCCCTCCTCTTAGGCTTTGCTCTGGAGAGAGTTTACAAGGCTATTTTCCTTTATCTGGAGTAGTTATCTTGATTGCCATTTTCACTTTACATTGTGAGCCATTCTGCCTCAGTTCTGACGCAGTTGTCGGGGAGGGGGAGGGGAGGAAGTTGGAAAGAGGTTTGTTGATGATGGCTGTATTTTATTACGTGTGATGGTCATGGATCTGACAGGCAGTTCATCAAGCTAGAGGCTGGGGACACAAGGGGAAGGAGGCCACCAAATACCATGAAGTCACAGTACAAAATATTTTTCAAAGGGACATCAAAGTCTTTTTCCATGCTGTCTTGCCTTGACCCCATTTCACACTGGCAAAACACAAACCAAAATTAAAATAAAAATACCAGGCTGGCTCCATGTAGCCAGTTGGACTGTGTAGCTAATTCACAGACTCTATTAACATCACTAAATGCAAACATTCCAAGATTTATTTTCCTTGCTTATAATTTTTTTTTTTTTTTTGCCTTTCCACTGGTGGGCTGTTTATTTCTAATAATCTGGTAGGAAAAAAAACATTCGCTCATACCAGCGGAGGTCTTATATGCCAAGCTGCAAACCAGAGCACATTTTATTGTGGAATAAAACCCTTGGAAAACAGGCTCCAGGGGGGCCTGCTGACTGCGAGTTTACAACGTAGGACAATTGACGCCATTATAATTAGTTCCCCCCCAAAAGCCTTATTTTTCAGGGCAGAGATCTGAATCTTTCTCTTTGCACACGAATATCTCTGGACTAGAGCAACAACATTATGGAGAGTGAGTCATAGTGCAGCTTTGGGCTTTAAAGACTAATGCAGTTCCTATAAATCTAACCCGCATTCTTTTACTGGGAATGACTGACTTTTATGAAAACCGAGGACTGTAAATCAGAAACCTAAATAGCTTACTTTGCGGCAGATAAATACAGATTTATGCAGTGACAAAGCCCTACGTTAACCCCTTCCTGGTGCCACAGAGGACTCGAGGGCTGTGGGTGCAGAGAGGTATGGGGCCTTCAGCTCTGCCTTTCTTCCTGGAGCCAGATGGGGAGGAGACAGAATGAGAGGCAGTGTTAGCGGATGATGTTCTCTGGCCAAGGGTGCTTCCCACTGGTGCATCTCAGCTAGGCACAATGAAGTACCTTGGCTTTGGTTACTCCTGGGCTCTATGCTGGAAAAGGTTCTGTGTGTGTGGTTGTGCGGGTCTTGCTTAAAGCCTAGGCTTTCAAAATCCTTGTAAAGTCCCTACTTCCTTGGGCCTAACCCTCTTAGCTGCAAATGGCACACTGTTTGAATTAAATTAGCACTTACATACTAGTCTTTCTCTGTCTGTATGTTTGTGTGTATGTGGGTATATGTATCTGTGAATGTATGTATGTGTGTATATGTGTGTGTATGTGTATATATTTGTGTGTATGTGTGTATGTGTATATATGTATGCATATATATGTGTATATATATGTACATGTGTGTGTTTATGTGTGTATGTATATGTACATATGTGTGTATATGTGTGTGCATGTGTGTATGTGTGTATATGTATGTGTGTATGTATGTGAGTATATGTGTGTGTGTGTGTGTGTGGATGTGAGTGTACGTGTGTATATGTGTGTATTTGTGTGTGTGTGTATGTGTATGTATGTATATATATGTGTGTGCATGTATGTATGTGTGTATATATGTGTATGTATGCGTGTGTATATATGTGAGTGTATGGTGTTTGTATGTGAGAGTATGTGTATATGTGTATGTATTTGTGTGTGTGTGTGCACATGTGCGGTCTTCCCCCCCATACATCATTTTTCTTTTTTCTTTTTCTTTATTTCTATTTTTCTTCACTGCATTCTCTCTTTCCTTTCTTCTTCTTCCTTCACTGGGAACTGAACCTATACCTCAGGCATGCTAGACACTTGGTGTACCACCAAGATTCATACTCAGCATCACTCCCTGCCCTCAGTCATTTTTTTTTGAGACAGGTCTCCCCAAGTTGCTTAGTCATTAAACTTGTAATTTGCCTGCCTCAGTTTCCCTAGCAACTAGGATTACAGTCCCATGCCACCAGGTGGTGGGGCTCTGCATTCCTAAGGAGCCCAGGAAAGACATGCTACCATGGTGCTGGGACCATCCAACGCTGTGCAGAGCTCGCCAGAACCCACAGACAGAGCCCTCATTTTTTTCTTTGCAACTTCTGGCTTTACTCATCCCACTGAAAGATCCATGCTGCTGGATCTTCAAGCTACTGCAGTGGCTGTCAGGGCTCTCTTGGTTGTCCAGAGTCCCTGTGGCTGCCATGCACGGCTCTCTCCACAGCACAACCCTGGCCTGAGTACCCAATTGGCCTAGTGCTTTTAGGTTTAAACAAGGCATACCCTGTGTTGGCCTCTCAAACTTTAAAAGAATACTGGGACCCGGTGACCCTGGGAGGGAGGAAGGGGGATTTATCATTTTTATGTGGCATTTCAAAGCAAGAGACTCCTTCTTGGCCAGGAGACAAAGGCCCGAGTGGGGGTTAATGGAGGAACCCTATTTAATCATTAACACTTAATACTGAAGAGTTTAGAAGCTAGCAGTGGGCTCCTTGCTCAGCCCTTTGGTGCTGGGGATGCCCTGGGGGTCAGGTGGGATCAAGGCAGGTCCTGGCACAAGAGGCTTTCTGCTGAAGTTGTTATGAGAGCCCCAGGGGGTGGGTGGTGGTGGGTTTCACAAAAGTGATACCAAGTATCTTACCCAGCCCTTCCCATCAGCTCCCTCTGCCCTGTGGTGATGACAGCACCCATTCATTTTCTAGGCCAGACAGGAGGTCTAAAAGGACCGACAGTACATACCTAGTGGCGTGATGGGAAGCCCCCTGGCAGACAAAGAGCCCAAAGCCAGTTCCTTGCCTGTGTCACAGCTACAGTGACAGAGTATGTCACTTGACTAAGCAGGGTGATCTTGGCTCTTTGGTTCCTCTGCACCAGAGCCTTTGGTCCAACTGCCTCCTATCCCAAGAATGGCAGTCCCAGCTCTCCACCTCTGCCTCAGTTTACTCACTTGCACCTGGGAGAAGGCTCCTCCCAACATGCTTTCTCAAGTGTCAGGATAAAGACAGCAAACAGTACCTGTGGAGAAACCCACTTTCTTCCCAGGCCATTGGACCAAGAGGAGCTGAACGTTTGGCAAACAGGTGTCAAGCCCCGGATGCACCTAGTTGCCCTCTTCTATGGGCTCAGGTCCTAGAGAGAGTTTCTGGGTGGAATTGAAGAGCAGTTTAATGTTTGCTGAGTTTCTGCTTATTTTTATTTGTGTGTGTGTGTGTGTGTGTGTGTGTGTGTGTGTGTTGTGTTATTGTAGCTTATCACCATAGCTACTGTTAACTGGGCATTAAACTAAGTTTATTGCGAACTGTGCAACCTGGGAAGCCCACACCTGATCCAAAGGCCATTTTCAATTTAGAAAACAGAATTCTTTGTCCCTGCCTATTCCGTTCCCCCTCTATAGGATGCCCTCCTGGCTCTGGAGTTGGTTCTATCTAATTAATGTTCTGCCAATTTCAATAGAACTGGGGGTACCACTCCACCATACCCACCAGCTGACCTTACCCACATAAATGTGTGATTTACCCACATGACTGTGACTGTGTGCAGTTGGAGATTACCTGTTCTCGTTGTTGTAGAGTGCACACTGTATTCTTGTTTGTAGTCACTTTCTGTGCAGAATAACCAGATATGGTATTTTTTTCATCTATCTTTATCAATACCTTCCTCAAGTTACTAGAGAAAACAAGGCATATAGCTTTAAAAATTATACAAGTATCCTGGTAGAACACAGCTTTGGCAAAGGCCATGAAGATGATTCATGGAGATCTCAAAGATGTGGTAATTCTCACCACTAATTAAAGGTCACAGAGTACCTGAACCTGCACCCATCTTCAGCTTGGCACAGCTGGTCAAGTGGAAGTGTATCTGGCCTGCAGGCCAGGCCATGGTGGCATCTGTTACTCAAGAGTCACAGGTATATTCAGATGATAGAGGCTAAACAGATGTGAGCTCCACAAAGACATTCTATAGCAGAAGGGAAGGGGCCTGTCCCAGGCTGCCGAGAACACACAGCTGACCTTTCTGCCTCCCTGTGGGAAAATTCCACAGTTGAAGATAAGATCAAGTTGTCAGGGCTTTGCAGGGGGCCTGGAGCAGGGCAGAGAAACCCCAGACAGGGCTCACTCTGGAGTTTCTGCCAAACCTGTTGAGAGGAGAGCCTCCGTATAATCTAGGGGGCAGGAGGCAAAGGATGTCTGGGAGAAACTTGACCTCCTGACTTGGGCTCAAGGAGTAGCCATCTCTCTGTTTCGTTCCCAGGACAGACCCAAGCAGCTATAGATTGTTTACCTTCAAGAGTGCTTTCAATGTCCAGTTGCTGAATGACTCTTAGGGATCTGACTACCCTGCATGGGATGGCCTACTCTCAGAGGTAGGAGAGAAGGCTATGTTCTCTCTTGACAGCCACACGGCCTGCCTCTTCACATCTTGGACTTTCTTTTATGACCCCTATTGCCTTCTTAATTCCCCATCTCTGCAGAATGGTCCTGATGGTGCACCCGCCCTCCCAGGGTGGTAGGGAGGGCACTGGCTACACAGAAGGGTGTGTCAGGGACCATCTACCTCAGAGCTCAGTTGCTTGCTCTGTTCTAGTTCAGCTTTTCTTTGCACAGAAGAGAAAAACCACAAACACAGCAACAAAGAAGTCTACCTGCTGCAGGGTGTCCAGCACCACCCAAGTATGAGCACCCTGAGGCTTATTTCTGATGGAGTCTTTGAGGTGTTCTCATAGGCTTGTCTCAGCATCCTTAGCAAAGGCCCAAATCAGGGTTCTAGAAAATGACAGTGGAGAGATAACATTCTTGTCCCTCAAGAAGACTGACTTGCAGCTCCCCAAAGGCCACCCACAGTATTCTGCAACTTATAAACATAATTTGATGTTCATGTTATTTAAAACAAGTTCTTACTAAATTCCAAACAACCTATAGGAAACACCTGGGCTTCCTTACACCACCCTATCTCATCTCTCTGTGTGTGTGTGTGTCTGTCTGTCTGTCAGTCTCTGTCGCTGTCGTTCTCTCTGTATGTATGTATGTATGTATGTATGTATGTATGTATCCAGACTGGTCAATGGTCAACAAGAGCTGATTTGCTTGAGGCTTTCTTGAAAGCCTTAAACTGTTTTGGTTTTCACATAGGAAGCTCCCTTATAAAATGCCCTTTGCCTCACACGGGAACGGTCGTTCACCCCACTTAATTTGCTGTTGTCATATTCTGTCCTCATTCTTTTCTGTCTCTTATTAGCAATGCATTCATTAGAAACTGTGCTCAGGAATTAACTTTCCTAATAAACCTAACCATAACAATATTACTACTAATAATATTGAAATACCTGCCTTACACGGCACGGAGAAAAGGAGTTTTCCTTCATCTGAGCTCTACTAAAGTAGAACTGGGCCTCTGCAAATGAATGAGTGTGGCGGCTTAGTGCTGGGAATTCTTGCTGGTTCGGACACAAGGCTGCTAAGATCTTTCTCCTCTAGATCCAAAACCTCATCGCTTCTCCTGCTAATACCTTGGCCTCACTCTGCCTCCTAAACAAGAGGACCCACACCACAGGTCCTGCTCAGCTTGAACAGTTTTCAAGATGTGCTTTAAAACCATATGGCTCAAACTTAAGACCCTGTTGGCTGCCGAGGCTTCGAGGGTCAGGCCTACCCATCCCCACAAGTCTAATAAACGTTCCAAGGATTCTTCTTGAGATGCTGACAGCTGACATCTTTCCCCAATTTTAGTGAGGAGTGATCTGGAACTCACAGAGACAGGATTATTTTGAGGAGCAGTGAGCATTTGCCATTCTAAGAACCTGCTACATGCTGGGTATGATGTTCAATATGTCATACAGTCATTTCATTTAATCCTTTTTGTTCTGTTTTGCTGGGAGTGGAACCCAAAGTCTCCTGCATGCCAGGTAAGGACTCTACCACTGAGTACAACCCCAGGCCTCATTTAAGTTTAACAATAGCCTGGTTTTGGAAATGAGGTTTCTGGAGTTTAGGGGATGTTGAGTGACTTACAGAAGGTGAAGCAGTTAGTTAGTGAAAAAGCAGGAGACTAAAACCTTACTCCGCTGGGGATGTAGCTCAGTGAATGCTTGCTTAGCATGCACAAAGCACTGGGTCCGACGCCCAGTATTCCATAAACCAGGCTTGTGTGCAAGTCTGGGTTTAGTCTCTAGTACTTGAGTGGGGTACAGCTCAGCACTTGTCCTATTTCACAAGTCCTTTCATTCTACACTCTTGAGGCTCAGACACACAGAGGCTCTCCAATGCTAGAGGGACCAAGTCCCAGAGACAGAAAGTACCCTGTGTGCCTGCAGCCCTTCATGATTGAGCTGCCAGTTCAAAGCTCCTTTATGGAGCTATTCTTCTACCTATTCATTCCAGAGCTATGGCACTGGACAGTTGGGTAAAGCACATACACAGAGCCACTAAAACAAAGCCCAGTGGCCCATCTTGCCCCGTCTTGCTGGCTCCCTTAGAAACCACAGTAATGCCCCTTGCACTGTCTCCTCTCACTCTGTCTCTTTGCTGACCACTGTTCATTTTAGCTGGTGAAATCTGAAGGCCAGGATGAATCCAGCTTTGCTCTGTCACTATGGTGGTCATAACTTCTGAGGCACAGACAGGCTGAGTATTGGGATTGAAGCTGCTGGCTGGTGACAATGTCCCCCATGCCACACCAGCCATCTGAGTGGAACTGGCTTAATTTCTGCCTAAATCTAAAAGGGCCTAAAATCACCTGTACACACTTAGGCCTGTACACATGGGTGTATACATACACATGTGTGTGTACACACAGACAGAGGAAAAAGAAAATGGGGCTCCAATCAGTGTCCTTCTGATATAATGATGGGGGAAAATGCAAGGGACACCCTGGCAGACTGTGAGAGGGAGGGGCTGGGGGGCTGAGAGGAGGGGCTGGGAGGAGGGGCTGGGAGGAGGGGCTGGGAGAAACTTTCAGCTCAGTAGACTACAATTGGCTTGCAGTTTGTTTTTTAAATTGTGGCCTTATTTTCCACACAGTTAAATTGTGACATGTTTCTAGGTGTTCATTGGTGTGACCACAGTTGCCCTCAAAACCCAGAGGAGCTGCTGTACAGCTCCACTGGCCCCTTCAAGCTTCCCCTTGATGGCAGCCCTGTTCCTGCTAACATCCCTGGAATGTCACCTTTTGCAGGGTGCCCAGTAAGTGGACTGTTGAGGTGATGGCCTGCTAAGACTGACGCCTTCCACTTAGTGCCACGTTTGAGACACAGCCACGCTGCTGCAAAGGTCAGAAGTGGTTCCATTTTACTGCTGAGTAATGTCTATTTATTGTCCCTGCAGACTACTTTAGTACACAGCCGGCTGGAGGGGTTCTGGATTATTTTTCAGTTTGAAGTTTTTGTGAATTAAGGTCTAGCTGGCTTTGTGCAGAACTCTGAGTGAATGTGGTTCATTTAAGCATCTCAGGGCCATCAATTGGGCGTCTATCAGCTATATATTACTCTCTGACAAAGTTCCAAAGTGTTTTTCTGAAGTGGCTGTGATGCTGTATCTTCCCAAGGAAAGCGTTCCAGAAGTACCACATCCATCCAGGACTCAGGCTGGTTACTGGTCCTTCTTTGAAAATTTTCTTGTTAACATTCCAGTAGAAGCATGGGATTAATTTATTAAGATTAGGTTGCAGGGAATGAGGGCACATGCCACTAATCCCAGAACTTCCAAGTCTGATGCAGGATGAGGGCCACAAGTTTGAAGCCTGCCTAGTCTGTGTAGCAATTACCTTTGTAGGAATCAAACTCCAGGCCAACTAGGGCTATAGAGTGAGACCCTGTCTCCAAAATAACAGAAACGAAACATGAACAGAAAAACAACAACAACAACAACAACAACAACAACAAAAGGCTAGGGTAATGAAAGCTAGGTGTGGTATTACATATCTCCCCCCAGGAGGCTGAGGCAGGAGAATTATGGCTGCTTAGTGGACCCTGTACCAAAGAGTAGAAAAAAATAGGGTAAAATGTCACTTTTTCCAAGACTGTATAATAATATTCCATGAACCAAGTGGCTTACACTTCAGAAATTTGTTGTCTCAGAGTTCTGAAGGCACAATTCAGGCCATAACTAGCAAAGTGAATACATTCCACACCAAGCATGAAGAATAGGAGCACTGGAGTAGCCTTTATGTGGGGAAATCAGAGACAGCTCCATAGTTTCTTTTGCTCAGGATGGGCTCCACCACCTTGTGCTGCAGGAAGCTTCTTTCTGCAGAGGGTGAGGCAGGCACAGGCAGAAGTTGACACTGGTTCTGGTCTCTACTCCACTACTTGACTTGAAGTCATCTCTTCTGGAAGCCACATTTTTTTATGGTCTGTAAAAGGAGAGAGAGAGAGAGAGAGAGAGAGAGAGAGAGAGAGAGAGAGAGAATGAGAGAATTAATGACACTTGTATCAGAGCTACGTGACAGGGAGGGGGCACTCATGTGCAGCCATTTCACCAGCTGACACGTGCAAGGCCCACAGCTTCCTGTGTTCATTTTTGGATTTTTTTTTTTTTCCTCTGCAGTAGCTGAGCTATGGAAGCTTCTGGCATTCTCCTTGCCTCCTGGGGTTATTGTTAAGGTCCAAGTGCTTACTCAGTAAATGTCAGCATTTGGATTTAAAGATTCTAGCTAAAATTGGCTACTGAAGTCTCAAGTGTGCATGCACTGAGATTTGTACGTGATCAGAAAAATGTTAAGTATTGTAGAAAGTAGACATGGGGATAGTTGGTGAAAGTCTCAGACATCCCCGTCACCCCACCTTTTTCCACGAGATACCCAACCATGTCTTCTGTTCTGGGGGCCCTCTGACATTCACCCTTCAAGTTCCTATGATGGAATTCTATCCTTCAGTGCGTAGGGTTTTTAGAGGAAGGATTTTAAGAAGACAGTCATGAGTGAGACATATTTCCTCATAAAAGGCAGGAAAGCTTGCTCACTCTGTTCTCCATGTGAGGACATAGCAAGAAAACCATGGTAGTAAGGCAAGAGGTGAGTCTTCATCAGCACCCAATCATGTCAGTACTCTCCTGACAACCATTCTAGCTCCCAGGAGAACTAATTATGGGTTGTTGAACCACACTGTCTCAGAAGATTTGTTAGAGTGTCCTGGACAGACTGAGACACCCACTCCTTCTCCGGGAAGTATGTAACATGCTTAGTAAAGATAAACAAGATCCATGCCTGTCCTAGAGAAGTTCACACCAACCAGAGGAAGCAGGACAAATAGAGCAATAAGCAAATGGCAAGATCAAGTGGAGTCTTCACATTCCAGGGAAAGTCAGGCAGCAGGAGTCCCTGGAGAAGGGCTTTTAGCCTTAGGACCACGTGGCTGTGACGGGTGCACAGAGGTCCAGCTTGAGAATTTGTAGAGTAGAGAGAGCATTACAGACCATGGAGGCTGGATGAATAAAGATGGATAGGGCAAAGAACATCATAGATGGAGCCCTGGGGTGCAGCAGCTCTGGCTGGTACACAGCAGCAAGAGGAATTATGAGAAACCCAGGAGGATGCTGAGGCCTCTTGGGCAGTGGGAGACCACAACCTGCTTTGGAGCTGTAGCTGGCCAAACTCTAATCGATGCCAGGCCCCTCTTCCATCCTCAAAGCCAACAACAGTTGGCACATGTTCTCAGGCCACCAACAGGAATGATTTTAATGGCACATGAGATTCAGTTGGCCATCTTGGACAATCTAGGATGCTCTCCATTCCAGGGCCTTCACTGATTCCTGTTTGCAGAATATTCCTTGTAACTTAAGGTGACATAGCCATAGGTTCCATGGTGGGGGAGCAGACATCTTTGGTGGCCATTACCCTGCCTACCATGAGTATAGCCACAAGTTTTAAGTGCTCATAGGTACACTGGTTGTGGAGAGACTGATACCTCCAGACTGGCCCCATTTCCTCTCCCTTTGGCTAGTTCTTGAGACAATTGATTCCCTGACCCTCCATACTAACATGATATAACCTTCTCTAGCAGTGGCCATTTCTAGGCCAGTATCTTTTGCTCTGGCTTGGGCAGGGCCATCACTTCTTGGCACTTAGAGACTTATCCATTCTCCAGCTCTACATGATGGCTGCTACCTTTCAGGCTTGGAGGACTCAGTGTCAACCTTAGACTTCACCAACACTCATGATTCACTCTTGCAAACAGTCGGGGGATCCTTCTTGACTTCTGAGCTGGCCTGCAGTGCATGCTTGACAGTTCAAAGCCTTGGGGGTAAGAAATGAGGAGCTAGAGCCCACAGCTCAGCCCTGACTGCAGTATTAGGTTGTGTTTACCACTCTTCTATGCACAAAGGTTCCCTTTGCCATGCTGCCAGGATTAAGATTCTTTTCCTTCTGCTCAAGATGTAAGCAGCAAAGCAAACACACCGAGGGTGTCTGTGCCTGCACAGCAGAGTTTCCAGAGGCCTTTGGGTCTGGATCCTATTTTAGCAATGCAGGAAAAGCAAGAGTTCCCACAAACTCAGCACTCACAGCTATGAGGACTATCATGGGGACAAGTCACCTTTCCAGAGACACATGCCACCTTGCACCTGGGGGGGTGGGCTTCAAGCTCCCAGCAAACCCGTCATCATTCCCAACTCTGGCCTTCTCACTCCTCCATGTCTGTTCACTATCCCCCAAACCCCACACCATGCAGTTCAGTAAACCTCCTGATACTAGATTTCCTAGTCTAGGCTGGGCAGCATGGACTCACAGACAGAGCAGGTGGGGACTTACAGACCAACCAGATGCATTGTGTTAAGTACCGAGAAGATAATGCATAGGCAAATTGAGAGGGTAGTGCCCAACCCATCTAAAAGACAAAGATTCAACCAGGAAGGGCTTCCTGAAGGAAGAGATATCTGAACAGATTGGGAACTCAGCCAAGCAGAGGCAGATGAGAATCCTATAGGCAGAGGGCCTATGCTTTCTTTCCCTCTACTGGCCATCAGATTCTGTATGCTTCTTTCTTATGGGGCCTGAGAACCTCCCAGTTTCCCTCCATACAGTCCCCAGTGGTGGTAGGTATAGGATTTACACTAAAATTATGTTTCAGCCTCGACCCTGAGGCCAGGAATAAGCCTGGTCATACTGTTGGCTAGCACTGATCCATAAGAAGTTCTGGGCTACTGCCCATGTCTTCCTTAAACCAAGTAGGTTCTGAGCCTGAGTCCCCAGGAGACACTGCAGCAGGTGGCACTGAGACCTGCAAAGCAGTGAGGCAGTTTTTCATAGCAAATATGGATCCCAGGCACATCTCCAGCCTGGTCCCAGCACAGGCCTCCATCAGAAGACCTCGGGCAAGTCCTGTTCCCTTTCAGAGCCTCTATTTCCCAACTGTAAAGCTGAGGTAATGTTAGCATTCACACACACACACACACACACACACACACACACACACACACACACCCAGGATTGGTGAGAGAATTCACCCTCAGCCCTGTGTCTGGTTTGTGTCAAGCCACAGTGAATGTACTTCAAAGAGACCATGCAAAGGCACTTACCAAGTGTCAGAAGAAAAGAGCTACATGAGAAGCAATGTCTGAATCAAGACAAGGGCTGTCCTGACCACTTGGTTCGGGAACACAGGAAGGCTGGGGAAGTGAAGCAAACCAGAGGAGAGGCTGGCTGGACTTGGAGCTGGACTCCATACACAAAGAGAGAGCCTGTCTATGGGCTTCCCTTTGCGAGAGAATCACTGATTCTCAGCTCCAAAGTGGGGTGAGCAAAGGGGTGCTGGTAGAAGTCAGAGGGCACCTTCTTATCTGAATAAGGTCAGGAGTAAAGCTGGCCCAGGGATCACTTCAGAATGGCTTTCCAGAAGCCAGCTTTCTATTGGATTAGGGTCCATTTATATCCAGCTTTTAAGCACCAACCACGTCCTCACCTGTGGCTCAGCCCAGGGTCTGGGAGACTTAGGACAGTAGTTCTAGTTTTATCATGTGGTGGAGGGACAAAGGCACATGCACGCTATTTTGGAACAAGACAAACACCAAAGGACAGTGCTGGGCTGCAGGGGAGATCAGAAGACCTTACTGTCGAAGGCAATAAAGTTTGTAGCAGGTATTGGGTGACTACTATAGGTATCCTCTGTGTGGGGGACCCCCGATTTCAAGAGAGTCTCTAACTTCTTTTTTGTGACTTTTGTGGTGAATGGAGCCAGGTCTTCTTGACCCAATCCAGAGGGATAAAGAGGGACAAGGGATCTCCTGGGCTGACAGAGTGAAGCCAGGGTTCTTGGGAGTCAAGGGGGAACTCAGGATATTGTTCAGGTTGGAGGGGAGGGGCACTTCTATCCCATATGCTTTCCCCCACTGCTGTTGGCATCCATGTGGACCCCAGCCATGCCCAGAAGGATCCCAAGAAAGATGACAGAGGCCAAAAGGGAATTAGGAACACAGACAGCTGTTAGCATTGCCTGCAGAACCTAGGAGCCTACTCAGAGAAGAACTCACAGCCTGAGGCTGGCCCCTTTCTGGAATTTGTAATGTGACTCCCTTGTGTGAGGTACAATCATGGAGTCACACATCACTGCCTAGGCTCCCAAGCCACCTCCCAGCCTCAGTGCCTTACCACCCTTTTTAACTGAGCACTCTGAGCAAAATGCCAAGGACCTGGGTCTTACACAAGCTCCCCTTGTCCTTCTCTGGTCACTTGAGCATCCACTACAGGCTTTCTGGCATCCTCCAGGCTCTCCTGCTGGCCATGGCTTGGGATCCTCCTTCTGCCTCCCAGTGCCTCCCACTTCCTGTCTCTCCTACTGTCCCAAGGAAAATGCAAACCTTCTGTGCTCAGCACAGGCATGCCCATCAAAGTACTGACACATCATCTTTGTGGGTGGTTTCAGAGCCTGGCTGCCAGAGCTGAGGCAGTTGTCGGTCGATGGGACTGCTGACTGATTTTCTTCCCCTTGAGAGAGGAGCAGCCTGTGCCTGGGATCCTGTTCCGAACAAGGGATGGGGAAGGACAGAGAGCTCTTGCTCTCTGCCTGTGTTTGTGTGGAGCTTTTGATGCTTTTTCCAGTTCACTTTGACTACTTCACCAACAGGGTTTGTCTTCTTCAGTTTACTGAGTAGTAAACGGACGCTCTGAGAACTGACTTTCTCAACTCCACTCTTGCATCTGGCACAGTCAAGACTGAATTCTGTTTGACCCTAGTGTCTTTTCTCTTTAACAGGCATGTGGATATAGTGCCCAACACAACTCGTGGTGGTGGAGGGTCCCCATCAATGATCAATGACACAGGTACTGATGTCACCAGGACACATAATCTATTACAGGGACAAAATATTTGAAACCAAGCATTCAAAATACCTGCATACTTGACCTAGAGAATTTCCTTGTTGGATGCCACCTGCAAGGGTTAGTGTGGGTCTTGAGCCTTTTGTGCCTCACCTCTGGGAGAACTTGTCTTCTCTCCATGGGGTAGGCCCCACCCTCTGGTGCAGGTGGCATTGGTGCTCCTTTGTGCTCATTCCTCCCTGTTCATTCATGCCAGGATCATTCATGCATATGCTCCCTCTCCTAGTACTGCTAGGCAGACATCTTTCTGGGCCCTCCTGACATTCTTTCTCTTTCCTCTAGATCTCTGGATCTTGGTACCTGGCACTGCCACCAAGGGACATCTCAGAGTTCAGGAGTGCCAAGCACAGGCACCTGCCTCAGGAATATGTTTGCTATTGCACCTGTGGAGCTCTGTCTCTGCTTTCCAACAATTAGTGGGAAAGAATAGGCCTGAATACAAAGAGGAGTGGGGGAGGGGATTGTGGGAGGTTTTACAGGGAAGAAATGTAATTAAATTATAATCTCAAAAATTAAAAAAAAAACAATCTGTTTTGTATGTATATAACTTTCTGAGATTCGGAAGCTGACATCCTAGCAAGCCTCTGGGTGGTACAGATGTCGGTGGTCTGAGCACTGCCCTTTGGAAAGCTATGACTCCCACCGAGGCAGAGTAGATGAAAGCCTGCTTTGAAGAAGAGGTGGAAAAGCCACTAGGAGATACAGGATTGGCTGAGATACATCGGGAAGAGGAGCTGGTGATGGATGCAACTTCAAATGGAAGCTGGTAATTATACCCATCCCAGCACCCCCAGCCTTGCAAGAGAGGCCTTTTAAATCCTATTCACAAAGGAGGGAAACAGAGGCACAAGGAAGAGAGAGCCATGACTTCCTAGGTGTCGGTGAAGACCCAGAATCTGAAACTATACCCACCTAACTCAGAAACCTATACTTTGCTTGACCACAGTCCAAGCAGGAGCTGGGTATGGGATGCTTTTGTGCAGGACTGGACATAGAGTCAGTGTTCAGAGCACATTGTTGGAGAGAGGAAGAATGAATGAGGGAGTGAATGAATGAGAGAACAGAACCACTTTGAGAGCCTGAAAACCAGGACAGGAGATTCCCTCTATGACCTCATGCTCCAATTTCTCCTCCTACCCCTGTTTTATCTGAAAGGTGACCCTCATTACACTTACCCAGTTGATAAAGCCAGGCAGTGCACCTGCACCTGTTACCCAAACCTGATATCCAAATAGGAAGTTGGGCTGAGATAAAGCTGTGGAGTGCAATGCCTGGAATCATGGGGTGGGGCTGGCCATTGGCTTGATGCCACAAGTGTCCACTAAGTCTCTCCTAAAGGTTGAGCTCTGTGCCAGGCTCCTTCAGGGTGAGGCAGGAAGCCACGAGGCTCCTGCTCTCCAACAGCTTATGGAAAAGAAATAATCACAAACAGGATGTGGGCCTGGCTTCGGGAGAAGTGTGAAGCAGGTGGTCATTGCTCCCTGACAGCTTCTGGGAGTTGGGACTGAGAGATGAGAAGAAATGAGGCAGTAGTTAGTGATGCCAGGGGAGGGGTGTGATCCTCACACTGCAATTGCTGAGGAGTAAGAGATCCTTAAAGTTTAGCTCCCCAGTCCCAGGCCCCTCCCCATCCCTCCCACCTTCCCTCAGGGTCTGCTTTACAAGATTAGACTAAGCTTCCTGTTTGTTCTTTCTGGCTTTACCACAGGTTGGCATTCTGGAGCAAGGGCCCAGTCACTGTATTTTTCACACAGGCCTCCTTCTCCTCTACTCTCCTCCTGCCCCTCACTACCTCAGCCAGGTCCAAGAAGCCTCCGTGTGGCCTGGCATTTGAGTGCTGAACTTAGGAGGATTTTTAAAAGTTGGTTAAACAAAGCCAGGTTAAAAATTAAGTTACAAGTGCCATGGGATAATTCATGCTGTGTTCTATTAAAGTCAAAGATAACGGATACTCAAACCCTGCAACTTCTTAGCTCTTTAACATTTTGTGTTATTTATGTTATCTAAGATATGTACTTATATTGTACCCTGTAATGGGAATATAACATGCTATGGTATTGTGCATCTCCGCCACTCTCTGCTCAGGTGTATCACCTGAGTAGGCAGATACCTTAGTTCATTTCATGTTATAACAAAATCCCTGAGGCTGAGTATTTTATTTCTAAGAAATGAGGTCTATTTAGCCTACAATTAATTTTGGAACAGTGCTATCATCTGCTCAGCTCTGGTGAGTGCATTCTGCTTCTGTCACAATGTGGAAGGCAGCATCATGTATGGATATGCATGAAATGGAGAGATCACATGGCCAGCTAGGGAGCAAGAGATATTCAGGGACCAGGTTTACTCTTTGTGTAACAACCTACACTCATGGGATCTAGATCAGTGACATTTTTTATATGATTTAGAAACAACTCAAGGGGGAATAGATTTCTTTCAACTTACAGTTTGAGAGGTATCGTTGTCTACATGATAGAAAAAGCATGGCGGGTGGTTCATTCATAACATGGCACCAACTAGGAAGCAAAGAGATCTTGGGCCATAACTGGATGGAAGGATAATCTTCAAAGTCCCATCCCTAACGGCCATGTTCACCAAGCTAGGCCTTAGGTCCCAAAACAGTGCCAGCAGCCTCTAATCAAGTATTTAAACACATGAACTTGGTGTGGGGGGTTGGGCCTTTACATATCTGTGATAGTTAGCTTTACCAAATTAACACAACACAGAATCACTTAATGAAGTTAATTGGTATGGAAAGATTCAGCCCACTGTGGGCGTCACCATTCCCTAGGCAAAGGGTTCAGCATTGTATAGGAATGGAGAAATTGAGCTGAGCACAGGTAAGAAAGCAGGATGGATGCAATCATTTCTCTCTGCTCTTGGCTTTTGCTGTGGCTATGATATGAGTGGCTATTTAATATTCCTGCTTGATTTTCTCACAGTGGTACACTATTACTATAACTTGTAACTGTAATTATAAGCTAAAATAAGCCTTTTTCTCTCCTAAGTTGCTTTTTATCAGGGTATTTTATCACAACAACAGAAATCAAACTTGATAAACATACAAAGCATAACACAGGGGTCTTAAGAAAGCTACATTATTCCTTTCCACAGGTGGTGCCTTCAACAACCTTTACCTCATAAAAATTTGACATCCTTCATGCCATCATGCTGGAGAATACACTGCTACTGTGAAGAACTTTGTAAAAAAAAACCCTCAAATAGTAACATAACTTTTGATATTGGTCTTATAGATATATTTGAATTAAGGAATCAGGGTAAGTGCATGCTTTATTTGGCTTACTGTTTCAGTAAGTGATGAAGGGACTCTAGTAAGTCACCTGACTTTGAGGGTATCATGTATCATAGTTGTCTGGTGTACTGATCAGACAACTGAAGGAATCGTGTTTCAGTGTTAAAAAAGGTTAAGAGAGCTTTCTCGAGACAAATGAGTGGGTTCCCAGTAAACAGCCTCCCATTTCGCTCCTGTCTGTGAAGATTCAGCCTTGCAATCTTCCTAGGCTTCTCATTTCTTGAGATTAAACACATCCGTTCATCATGTGACTCCCTCTTTCTAGCGGCAAAGCAGTCAAGCATTTAGTGGCTGCCTGCTTCTGTGGTACTATGCAGTCTCTCTGGTGGTGAATTTTGAAAGAATCAGGAAATACTGTATAATAGAGATATATGAAATTTAAAATTGGGGCTATTTTGGTAATCATGTGTTATGATCTTTTATATTAGTTCAATCATAATAAATTTAGGATTACGTTTGTGAAAAAAATTTAAACTTTTTATTGACTCTTTGTGATTTTCACATCTACACCCCAATCCCACTCATCTCCTTGTCTCTTAATAGCCTTTCTCTGCCCTTGAAACCTCCTTTCACCAAAGAAAAAATTTAAAAATAAACAAAACAAAGCATAGAGAGCATCTCATCATGGAAGCTATAGTATATCACAGTGCGTCTCACAGGATATCTCTCTGTCAATATAAATGTTCATTATAATGAGTCATTGGTCTGGTTCAAGGCCTCTGGCTTCTGTGACACCATCAATACTGGCTCCTCACTGGACTCCTCTCAGGTATCCTGTTGTTGCCCTGTGTCATGGAGATCCTGCATCTCTGGAGTTGCAGGACTGGCCTTTTCACATGTTCCAGCAGTTTACAGATGATGAAGATTATGGGACTGGCCAACTGAAAGCCCTTGGTCTGGGCCTGGGTGGTAGCTGAGTTGGTCCTCTTACCAGTTCTCCCACACCCTTACCACTGGCAGAGCTCTCCAGCACTGCCCCAGCTAGCTCACCCAATGCTGCAGCCTGCAGGGGCAGGGGCAGCTCTCCTGCTCTCATGCCCTCAGGAATGGTTCACCAGCACCAAGCCATCAGAGCCAGCTCCTCTGTGCTGCCCAGTCTCAGTGCAGGACCTATTCTCCCAAGTGCTGTAGCTGCTGAGGGGCTAGAACAAGCCCTCCTGCTCTCATACCTTGGAGCTGGCTCCTGATGCCTTCACTATCAGGGCCAGCTCTACAGTGTTGTCCAGGCAAGGTGCAGGCCCACTCTCCCAAATGCTGCAGCTGCTGAGAGGCAAGGACAGCTCTCCAGAGTGCCACCTCCATCGAGGGGAAGGGCCAGCTCTGCACAGCTCTTTGGCATCTATGTGATCCCAAGTGGTAACCCAGACGGAGCATGGCAACATGGTCTTTTAATAAAAATTATGGACTTTGTCACATATGCAGACATGGCTTTCAAGAGCAGCATGGGCCAGGACCTCACCATGGCCTCAGGTGGCAGGGAAGGCCACTCACAGCAGGCTACTCCTCTCTGCCCTTGCATCTCCAGTTCCACATCTCTTCATAATGCTCAACCTGCTCAGCATCTCTTTCTCTGTTGTCCACTACACACTCGCACATTGTCATGGTTCCTGCAGTGGACAGGCAATGTGGTTGGTGGGTAGCTGATTGTCCCCCCTCTTCTCATGCTGTGGTGTGGCTGTGGGCAGGGCTCTGTGTGTCTACAGCCCACCGTGTGGTGTGGCAGCAGTTTGGCTTCTTGGTGCTCTCCTCTTACCAGGGCTGCAGTGTGAAGTGGAGGCAGGTGGGTCTCAGACATCTTCCTCCTTTTGGCATGGTGGCAGGTGGGTCGCTGCATGTCCTCTTCTGCCTGTGGTAGGTATGAATTTTATTTTTGAGGAGGGTGATGCCTTTGACTATTTTTCTCTGTAGTTGTCTCTGCAGTCTACAAGGTTTTATTATAAAGATGAAGCATATCTGTCCTCCACCATACATCAGGGGTTGGGGATTGCTAATACCTCCTGGAGCAATCTCATATCCACAGAAAATATGGGGGGACATTAGCTTGGAGTTCTGGAGCGTTGGCACTGTGGCCCAGACACATGCCTGAGCTGAGCCTGCTACCCTTTTACTCACGTCTAGGAAAGCACTAAGGTCTCCTGCAGTGTGTGCTTTAAGGCCTAGAGAATTTCTTCTAGAGGATTTTAGAAGTTTCTAGAAAAGATAAAAAGAGCTCAAGATGCTTGGACTGAAGGATATTGTCTTTGGGTTTCCATTGCTGTGAACAGACACCATGACCAAGGCAACTCTTTTAAAGGACAGCATTTAATTGGGGCTGGTTTACAGGTTCAGAGGTTCAGTCCATTATCATCAAGGTGGAAAACACAGCAGCATCCAGGCAGGCATGGTGCTGGAAGAGCGGAGAGGTCTACATTTGTTCTGAATGCAATCAGGAGAAGACTAGTCAACTTCCAGGCAGCTAGGAGGAAGATCTCATTGTCCACCCTTACCGCAACACACTTCCTCCCACAAGGCCACACCTACTCCAAAAAGGCCACATCTCCTAACAGTGCCACTCCCTGGGACAAGCATATTCAAACCACACAGATACCAGAGAGCAGTGGTTCTCAACCTTTCTACTACTGCAGCCTAATACAGTTCTTCACATTGTGATGAGCCCCAACCAAAAGATTATTTTCATTGCTACTTCATAACTAGGATTTTGCTGCTGTTAAGAATCATAATGTAAATATATGTGTTTTCTAATGGTCTTGGGCAACCCCTGTGACAGGGTTGTTTGACCCGAAGAGGTCACAACCCACAGCTTGAGAACCACTACCACAGACTGTTTCTACCACTTTCACTGTCTTAGGCACCATGGGCTTCTCTAGCTTGGATGATAAAATACTCAATTAGGTCTCTCTAGAAATCACCAGAAGCATGACAAAGTCTTTTTTAAGTCAGGAGTCCACAGTGAACTCATTGGCTTTGAGCTCAGTGACTTCAGGAGCAGCCACAGGTCTGAGATATAATAGCTATGGGGCATCTGGGACCTCCAGGCATTCAGTGCAATCCTGTCTATTCCTCACAGAAATCTGAGCGTTGATTCCGGTACTCATGCTGGTATGCAGGTGGGGCCTGTATGACTCAGACAGCCCCAAAGTTTACTGGGGTCCTTCAGCAATAAGTGGAGATACAGGTTCAAACCTGTTCACTCCCTCATCCCTGCAGACTTGCTGAGCAGATAGTCAAACCCTCTCAGATGTCTCACCTTTCATTCTTAGAAGGTCTTTAGGTGTTGTGCACCTTAATTTACAGAAACCACTCCTTTAGATATCAGGAAACACAACCAAAAAGAAAAACTAAGAGTATTTAAGAAAAACAAGTTATGAAGAAGTCCGAATAAGAGCCTGACAGGTTGGCTCAGCAATTAAGGGCACTTGCTGCATAATCATGAGGAAGGGAGATTGGATCCTAGCACCCACACAAGTTAGGTGTCTCAGACATGCCTACAGCCCTAGTCTTGAGGCAGGCAGAGGCAGGAGGATCAGTGAGTTTGTTGGCTTTAGCCTAGCTGAGAAAATGCAAGCCTCAGATTCGGAGACAGACCCTACCTCAAAGGCATAGGTGTGTTTTAATAAAGAAGGGTACCCCATGCCCTCTTCTGGTTTCCATGTGCACACATAAGCACACATACACCTCCGCATACAAGTGTGCATATACTCATACAGACAGATACACACACTACAAATAATCTTACAAAGAAGCCTAAGCAAAAAATATGTAGATGTGCCTGCCCTGCAGACTCTGTGCTGTCGGCACCATTTAAAGATGATGCAATGGCTTTGCCAGAGTTGTGAGAAGAGAGCGTTTCATACAATGTATCCAATAAACACTATCACTTGGTAGGTTATTGGTTTCACGCCTTAATTTGAGCTACAGTGAGCATCCACCTTCTAGAATCATTTGCCATATAAATTCCATTCCCCAGCTTGATTTCCACAGCACAGTAGGTAAGAATCTAGTGGTCTATGGACCAGTTTGGGGACCACTGGGAGACAGGGAACAGTCTGAGTTCTAAGCAGCTAATTTCTGTTTTCACAGTATCAGGAAAGCCATGGTTTTCAGTACTCATTGGGGTGTTATTGAAATGTTTGTTTAAATAATATCACACTAACTTAAGATATAAAACAGGCTTTGCTATGAATGGGTTCCTTTGGAGTTGGTTTAAAGCTGCATTTAATGCTAGGAGTGGTTTAAGGCTTACCTCATACCCAGGGTCCTGCCAAGCCTGCCATGAGAGCCCCAGCTTACATTCCAACCAGCATGGAGTCTAGAAGACTGGTGGATTATGTATTCATCGAAGGTGACTGTCCACAATGTCTAGGACACACAAGCTGCCTTGGCTTAAAGGCTGTATCCTCTTTAGAACCTGCCTCTGCCATGCAGATGCAATCATTTCACAGTGATGGCAGTTTAATGGGGCGCTCTGCTGAACCCTAAGATACTGCCGATATTGCTTTCCACGGATCAAACAAGGCAGATCAAAGTGAAAAATTTTCAGAGTCTTCTCACAGGAAGAAATTCCTCCAGGCAAAGCTTTGAGGTTTTCACAGTCCTGAAAATGAGCCCTGACTTTCTTCTGGCAACAACAACAAAAATTCCTTTTATTTGTGCCAAGCCAGAATACATTTCTTCTCTGAAACTATTTTATAGATTTCGTGTCATTTTCTACTTTCTGTTTCATCCTTGAAGTAATTACCTACATTTAAGAAAATGTAGGCCCAGTGCACAGGAGGCATGCTTAGGCAGATAAGCCCTGTGAGGTAGCCCCGGGGGGAATGGGGGCAGAGCTAGAACTCGTTTCAATTTCAGGATCACGTGGTTAAATGCAGAGCAATGGTGTACTCGAGGATCCAGAGTCAGGCAGCCAAAAGCATAATTCAAACCGAACCTTGAGCCCTACCTAGGCATCTCAGAACTGTGGCAAGCATTCAAACTGAAGAGCCTGTAGCAACTGTATTTTCCTGTATTTTCCTTTTGCCAACCTGTTGGGTTTCTCAGCATCTCTCTATACACAGGTCTTCTGAGTCCTTCTCCTGGCACTTGGATGGCAAACACAGGATTCTCTTTTGGTGGGAAAAATGTGGGCATGGAGAGGAAGGTCTGGCTACTCCCTCTCCTTTAGAACTTTGGCTTATGATTTGCTGTGTTCTAAATTTATGTCCCTGTGGTGTCAATTTGTGAACACTACAAGTAAATGACCCAACTTAATATATGATTGCAGCCTGAATCCAGCTATCTCAGTAGGAGTGGCACTTAGTCCTATTACAGGTTTCCAGTGGCCCAAACAGGGGGAAAAGATCTAACCCCACTAATAAGAAGAGAATGACCATGACCAATCTTTTTCATGGGCTAATAGGAGACTCGTGTAACTTTCTATTTGTACAGGCTTAAGCCATTATAATTAAGGCTAAATAAGACAGAGAACGTTGTTAGTGGGGATACAGCAAGAGACTTCTGGTTTTGGTGTAATAGTACATAAAGAGCTTAAAGGAAACCACTGTCCTAATGAGCAAACAGCTAACTAGTGTGAAAAGCCACAGCGTTTCGTTTCTTAGATCCACCAGAAGAGGAAGACAAAAGCTGTCCCCTAAGTGCGAGAAGTAGACAGTAGGTGGACCCAGAGAATCAAATCTGTAGAAAATCAAAATGTCCTGGAACGGAAATTCCGCAGCAGTTGCCTCTGTGGGAAAAACATAAAAGTCTGAAAACTTCAGCTGCAATGGGAAGAGTGGAGAGTGGAGAGTGGAGAGTGGAGAGTCAAGAGACAACCTAAAAATGCATATCCTGCAAAACTATCCAACAAAAATGCAAGGAGGGGCTAGGGATGTGTCTGGGCTGATAGAGTACCTGCTGAGCATGCAGAGAGCTCTGGCTTCAGTCACCAATACCAGGTGCGGTGCTGCGCCTGTAATCCTCGCACTTAGAGGGTGGAGGTAAGAGAACCATTGGTTCAAGGTCATCCCTAGCTATGCAGTTAGTTCAAGGTCATCTTCTGTTAGAGGCCTGGTCTTAAACTTACAAAATAAACAAAAAGGGTGCAGGAGAGGGGCTAGAGAGATAGCCCCGTGCTTTAAAGTGCTGACTGCTCCTCCAGAGGTCTCAGGTTTTGTTCCCTACACCCACATGGTGGCTTGTAACCTCTTGTTCACTACAGTTCCAGAGGATCTGATGCTTCCTTATGCCCCCCATGGATATTGTGGCGCGCGCGCACGCACACACACACACACACACACACACACACCACAGATTGTCAGTATGGATAATGGTTTTAGACTCAATGAAATATGTTGTCTACAGAAATCTCAAAGGCATTGATTAAAGAGCTAAACGGATAAAAAACAAAAACACAACAAAACAACAAAACAACATATGAACACTGACTAAAAGAAATTGGAGGTGGCTTAATTAGTTCGGAAGGAACCAACTTCAGAACCAAGAGTGCTGTTAAGACTGAAGAAGTGAATAGTGGTGGTATAGGACCAGGAATGCACAGTAATTCATAATGTGAATCACTAGCAGCAAAAAAAAGTATCAAACCACACAAGGTAAAATCTGACAGCACTGTGACAGAAACAGATGCATCTACTCTTCTAGTTGGAGGCTAGAACAGCCCTTGTTACAGACAGGGCCCTCAGGAAGAAGTTAATGAAGGTATGGCTGAGCTCACAACACCACGATCAACTGAACAGAGTGGCCAGCTATGGACTGTTTTGTGCAGCAACATCAGATTACATTTCTCAGTCTCATAGGGGACATACCGTGAGACAGAGCACATTCTGGGCCACCAAAAGAATAGAATTCATACAGTGTCCGCACTCAGACCACAGGAGAATTAAGCTAGAATCCACAGAAAGCTTGAAAATCCCATAACACTTAGATATTAGCTAATACCTTTCTGCATAGCATATAAACCAAAGAAGAACTCTCAAGAGAAATTCTAAAGTATTTTGAAGTAAGTGAAAACAAAAATATAACTCATCAGAGCATCAAAGTAGTGCCTGTGAGAAATTTGTTATGTTGAAGGGGGTTTTGGAAAAGAAGAAACACTTGATAAATAATCTAAGATTCCACTCTAGGGAATCAGAAAACAGGAGAGAGGGGAGAGTTGAATTCAAAGTATGACGAAAAAATAAGTAATAAAAATAAAAGCAAAAATCAACGAATACCAAAAGTTGAGAGCCAACAGACCCCAAAGATGGTAAATTGAAAAGATTAATAAAACCCAAAGCACGACACTGTCAAGTCCAGGGCCAGCTCTGTCACACGTGACCCTGACAGGTCTTTATTTTTATTCTTCTATTCTTCACTCACACATCACACCGCAGCTGCAGTTTCCGGTCCCTCCACTCTTCCCAGAGCTCTCCTCCATCTACTCTCCCCCACAGATCCACCCCTCCTCTGTTTCCTTTCATAAAAGAGCAGGCCCCCCAAGGCTATCAACCAAACAGAGCATAACAAGCTACAATAAGACTAGATACAGACCCTCATATCAAGGTTGGACTAGGTGACCCTGTAGGAGGAATAGAATCCCCCAATACAGGCAAAAGAGTTACAGACACCCCACACTCCCACTATTAGACACCCCATAAAAACAACCATAACGTTTGCGCAGAAGACCTCACTCAGACCCATACAAGGTCTTTGATTGTTGCTTCGGTCTCTGTGATCCCCAATGAGCCCTGCTTATTTGATTCTGTGGGCTATGTTCTTGTGGTGTTCTTGACCCCTTTGGTTACTACAGTCCTTCCCCCACCCTCTTCTGGGGGGTTCCCCTACCTGCATTTCATGTTTGTCTGTGGGTCACTGTATCTGTTCCCATCAGTTGCTGGATGACACCTCTCTAATGTCAATTGAGCTAGGCATTGATCTGTGATTATAGCAGAATATCAGTAGGAATTATTTCATTGAAAGTTTTTCTAGTCCTGTTTGGTTCTATTCTGGATCTCTGGACTGCCCAGTGTCTGGTTTTTGGCTATCCAGGCAATGTCAGGCATGGGCTGCCTCTCTTGGCATGGGCCTCAAGTTGTATCTGTTCTTGGTTGGCCACTCCTACAGGTTCTGCATCACCATTCCCCCCAGCACAGCTTGCAGGCAGGACAGATTGTAGGTTGAAGGTTTTGTGGCTAGATTGGTATCCACCTCCTGGAAGCCTTGCCAGGTTTTAGAAGATGGCTCTATACCCCTTATTGCCAGGAGTCTTCCCTAGGGTCACTCTTTTAGATTCCAGGGAATTTCTACAGCACTAAGTTTCCACATCACTCCACAACTGCTCCTCACTTCTAGTCATCTCTCCCAGTTCTCTCTTTCTCCATGCCTCTATACCCAACTGATCCCTCCTGTTCCCATGGCCAACCACCTCCTGTTCGTCCATAAAATGTATTCTCTGGGTCTGTGGACTGTAACATGATTAGCCTTTACAGTTAATATTCATTTATAAATGAGTACATAGCATGTTTGTCTTTCTGGATCTAAGTTACCTCATTTAGGATGGTTTTCTTCTAGTTCCACCCATTTACCTACACATTTTATGGCCATTTTTTTTATAAACAGCTGAGTAATACTCTATTGTGTAAATGTACTACATCATCTTTATTCATTCTTCAGTTGAAGAACATCTAGGATGTTTCTAGTTTCTGGCTAAATCATCTTTATTCATTCTTCAGTTGAAGAACATCTAGGACGTTTCTAGTTTCTGGCTATTATGAATAAATGAACATGGTTGAGCACGTGTCCTTGTGGTAGGATGGGACATCCTTTGGGTATATGTCCAAGATTGATATAGCTGGGTCTTGAGATAGATAGATCCACAACATTCCGAGGAACTGCAATATAAATTTCTATAATGGCTGGACAAGTTTGCACTTCTACCAGCAGTGGAGAATGTTCCCCTTGCTCCATATCATCATCAGAATGAGCCATCACTTGTGGTTTTGATCATAGCCAATCTGACAGGTGTAATTTAGAATTTCAAAGTAGTTTTGATTTGCATTTCTTTAATGGTTAAGGACATTGAACATTTAAGTGTTTCTCAGCCATTTGAGATTCCTGTGTTGTGATTAGAACTTTGTCCCAGTTTTTAATTTGGTTATTTGGTTTGTCAATGTCTAGTATTTCTCGAGTATTTTTTATATTTTGGATACTAGCTCTCTGTCTGATATGGGGTTGGTGAAAATGACGGCGTCCTTTGCCTTACAGAAACTTTTCAGTTTCATGAGGTCCTATTTATTAATTGTTGATCTTAGTGCTTGAGATATTGGTGTTCTGTTTAGGAAGTTGTCCTGTACCAATAGGTTCAAGGCTATTTCCTACTTCCTCTTCTATCAGGTTTGGTGTATCTGGTTTTATGTTGAGGGCTTTGATCCTCTTGGAGCTGAGTTCTGTGGAGGGTGATACACATGGATCTATTTGCATTTTTATATATGCTGATATTCAGTTAAACTAGCATCATTTGTTGAAGATGCTTTTTTTCCCCATTGTGTAGTTTTGGCTTCATTATCAAACAGCAGGTGCCCATAAGTATGTGGATTCATGTCTGGGTCTTCCATTTGATTTCACTGGTTAACCTGTGTGGATTCATGT
>JADRCH010000112.1:2813621-2867693 GCA_019843965.1 Rhynchomys soricoides
TGTGGATTCATGTCTGGGTCTTCCATTTGATTTCACTGGTTAACCTGCCTGTTTGAATGTCGGTGTCCTGTGGTTTTATTACTATTGCCTCATAGTACAGCTTGAAATCAGGGATGGTGATGTTGCCAGAAGTTCCCCTATTTTACTTGGTTGCTTTAGCTACTCCGAGTTTTTTGTTTTTCCACATGAGGTTGAGTATTGTCCTCCCAATGTCTGTAAAGAATTGTGTTGGAATTTTGATGGGGATTATGCTGAATCTGTAGATTGCTTTTGGTAAGATGGTCATTTTTACTAAGTTAATCGTACTAATCCATGAGCGCGTAAGAGTTTTCCATCTTCTGATATCTTCTTTAATTTCTTTCTTCAGACTTGAAGTAGTCTTGCATTTGCTTGGTTAGAGCTACCTCAAGATGTTTTACATTATTTGATGCTATTGTGAAGGGTGTTGTTTCCCTGATTTCTTTCAAGGTATGTTTGTCATTTGTGTATAGGAAGCTACAATATTGTAGCCAATCACTTTACTAAAGGTGTTCATCAGTTGTAGTAGTTTTCTGGCAGAATTTTTGGAGTCACCTATCATATCGTCTGTAAATAACATTTTTTTTTTTTTACTTCTTCCTTTCTAATTTGTATCTTTTGTCTCCTTCGGTTGTCTTGTTGCTCCAGCTAGAACTTCATGTACTAATATTGAATAGACACGGTAGGAGTGGATAGCCTTGCCTTATTCCTGATTTTAGTGAAGCTGCTTCGAGTTTCTCTCCATTTAATTTGACGTTGGCTATCAGCTTTCTGTAAATTGCCTTCAATTGTTTAGGTATGTCCCTTGTATCCCTAATCTCTCCATGACTTTTATCATGAAGGGGCCTTGGATTTTGTCAAAGGTTTTTTTTTTTAGCATCTAATAAAGTGATCATCATGTGTTTTTTCCTTCAGTTTGCTTATATGGTGGATTAAACTGACAGATTTTCATATGTTGAACCATCCCTGAATATCTAGGATGAAGCCTACCTGATCATGGTGGATGATCTTTTTGATGTGTTCTGAGATTCAGTTTACAAGTATTTTATTGAGTGTCTTTGCACCTATGTTCATGAGGGAAATTGATCTGTAATTCTCTTTCTTTATTGAATCTTTGTGAGAGGTGGGTATCAGGATGACTATGGCCTCATAAAATGAATTTGGCAATGTTTCTTCTGTTTCTATTTTGTAAAATAATTTGAGGATATTCTTTGAAAGTCTGGTAGAATTCTACACTAAAACTATTTGTTCTTAGGGTTGTTGGTTGTTTTTCATTGGTTGTTTTGGGGGTTTTTTTTGGTCTGTTTTGTTTATTTGGTTGGTTGGTTGGTTGAGAGGTGTTTAATGACTACTTCTATTTCCTTTATTTTCTTATTTAAATTCTTTACCTGATCTTGATTTAACTTTGGTAAGTAGTATCTATCATGAAAACTATTCATTTATGTTATATTTTCCAATTTTGTGGAGTACAGTTTTTAAGTATGATCTAATGATTCTTTGGATGTCCTCCATATCTCTTGTTATGTTTACCCCCCTTTTTCTGATTTGTTCATTTGGATGCTCTCTCTGTGTGTATTTTAGTTAATATGGGTAAGGGTTTGTCTATCTTGTTGATTTTCTCAAAGGACCAACTCTTGTTTCATTGATTCTTTGTATTATTTTGTTTCTATTTTATTGATTTAAGACCTAAGTTTGATTATTTCCTGCCTTCTTCTCCTCTTGGATGAGCTTGCTTCTTTTTGTCCTAGAACTTCTAAGTGTGCTGTTAAGTTGCTAGTGTGAGACATCTCTAATTTTTTTATGTGTAGGTGCTTAGTGCTATGGACTTTTCTGTTAGCACCACTTCCATTGTGTCCTGTAAGTTTGGGTATGTTATGCATTCATTTTCATTGAGTTCTATGGAGTCTTTAATTTCTTTATTAACTTCTGCCTTGACCTAGCAGTCATTTAGTAGAGAGAGTTATTCAGTTTCCACAAGTTTGTATGCTTTCCGTTGTTGTTGTTGTTGTTGTTGTTGAAATCCATCTTTAATCCATGATGGTCTTATAGGATGTAGGGAGCTATTACAATTTTCTTGTATCTGTTGAGACTTGCTTTGTGACTGAGTATGTTCACTGAGACTGTTCAGTGAGGTGCTGAGAACTTGTATTCTTTTGTGTTTTGTTAAGATGTTCTGTAGATATCTGTTGGAACCATTTGGCTCATAATGTCTTAGCTCCAGTATCTCTCTGTCTAGTTTCTGTTTGGATGACCTATTCATTGGTGAGAGTGTGGTATTGAAGTCTCCCACTTTTAAGGTGTGAGGATCAATGTGTGATTTAAGCTTTAATAGTACTTTTTCACAAATGTGGGTGCACTTACATATGGGGCATAGATGTTAAGAATTAAAAGATCATCTTGGTGAGGTTTTTCTTTGATGAGTATAAAGTGTCCTTCCCCATCTCTTTTGATTGAGTTTGGTCTAATAAGTCTTTACCCAATGCTTTCCCAGTTTCTTTGCAAAGGGAGACAATGAAGCAGATAATCATAGACATCCCGTGAGCCTTGAATTGTGTGCTTCTATACCTCACTTTTCCAAAAAGTGAATGCATTAGAATGCACAGAAATTCTAAATCAGAGACAAGTAACAGATATCAAAGTTGAAATATATTCATAAGAGAAACAGAATTGAGTTAAATACATAATTTAATAATTTTTCATCCTGGTTTCATATTCTGTAATGATTTCTATGGTCCTAATATCATTGGATAAAAAGTAAAATATAATAATAGCAACAACTCTAAAGTGAGCTACAGGGTAGTGAGACGATATTTCTCTTTTTGCTCTGATGGTAAGAAATTAGAGAAACTCTGAGAGATTGGCAATACTAGGAAAGAGACACTTCTGAATTTTAAAATTAAAGACCACCTGAAATAAGAAAAATTTACATTATTCATTGAGTTACAACTATGGCAACAATGAAGACAGGAAAGGATAAAGCAGACACTGGCTTTAAGATGCTCCAATCCACAGACAAATGGGCACTAACTGGAACGCAGTGTTTTGCATCATCTGTGAGGAAGCACCAAGCTCAGGGGAAGAGTCAGGGAATGCTGCATCCAGAAATAGGATCCGGAAGGATGCTTCAGTCTAAGGGATCAACATGCACAGGAGCTGAAAGATATAAGGGTCTGTAGTAGGTTAGGACCGGCAATATACAGGTGAGGCTGGATGCAGAAAGTTGAGCAAAAAGATTGTTCGTGGGAGTGAAGATTTACAAGGCATCCCTGGAGGATAGCAGCAGAGTGCTCTGGCTGGAAGAAAACAGTCCAGGCAAATGAATAAAAACAAACCAAGAAGGCATACTATCCTGTGCAAGGCAGACCTCACATCAGCTGACAAGATTCTCCCCTGTCGATCAGAAGCGTCCCCTCCTCAGGTAACAGGACATGCTACAACACTTTCCTTCTCTGTATCTTACAAAAGGATTAAAGTATCAATGACGCAACTACAGCAGAGGCCCCAATTGTCTAAGAAACAAAAAACAAGAGTTCTCGTAAGGGATTTGGAGAAGATATCGAGAACCTATCACTGTATGGGTTTAGGGAGGTGCATCTTCCTTCATGGAGCATACTCAAACAAAGCAAGAGAGAAATGAGGCAGGAAGGTAATCAAGGGAAAGTAGCTGATAAGATATCTAACCTCTCAGATAGGTGAGGAAGAGGTGGTAGAAAGATACATAGGTAGGTAGGTAGGTAGATAGATAGATAGATTGATGGATGGATGATTGATACTTAGATAATAGGTATTCAGATAGGCAAGAGACATAGATAGATAGATAGATAGATAGATAGATAGATAGATGATAGATAATTATATTGCAGATATGATATAGATATGCAGATAATAGATATGCAGATAGGCAAGAGACAGACAGATGATACATACATACACACATACATACATATATACATAAACATAGATAGATGAGAATTTGAGAGGATAGATGAGAGAGAGAGAGAGAGAGAGAGAGAGAGAGAGAGAGAGGTGAGAGTAGGCAGAGGATAGACAAATGAATGCATCTATAGAATTAGCTGCTCCTCTGTTAGAACCCGATTCAAGAGTCTTATATTTCTTGCCTCTTAATGCAGTTGGGAACAAATATGTCTATTTCATCAAAGACTTCCTTCTTTAGATCCCTTCTTCCAGGTGGTTCTGAATCCAACTCAGTCTAATAAAAGCATCAATAAGTCAAAGTGGCATGCCTTTATCTCTGAGTGATGGGCCACCTTCATGGCCTCCTAGTCATCATCCTCATCATCATCCTAGAAAAAAAAGTTTGAAAGAGGGCTATAACCAGGAGTTTCCCTTGGGATTCTGCCCAACAATGCTTCTGAGCCTGGGACACTCGGATTATAAGGACTGCCTGTTCCATTTCCAAGTGGTGAGAAGGGGCCATAGACTTCAAATTCTTCCACCATGCCAAGTTCTTTAGTGTTTGGAGGGCTACATTGGGCTTTTAGAATAGTTACAATGTGAAGAAACTGTGCCCATGCCTGTGTCCCCAGCAGTCGAACAGTGACCTCAAGAAATACTTTACACGGAGCTGAGACCATACAAGGCACCAACAGAAAGATTTCCCCACCTTTTGTTTTTAATATCAGCTTTTTACCCAGAGTGCTTCCTAAAGACCAGAGGAAATAAATCATAAGTAAATAAACCATGTACTACATTGTATGAGTATATTTATTTCCCTAGCTTTTGATTGCTGGTTTTAGTTTTCAGTTTTTAAAATATGGTGTGTGTGTGTGTGTGTGTGTGTGTGTGTGTGTGTGTGCGTGTGCACTGTACTACATCAAATATGGAAGCCAGAGGACAGTTTATGGAGCCAGTTCTCTCATGCAGCAAGGATTGAATCTAGGTCATAGGCTTAGTGTACAGTATCCTTACCCACTAAGCCAGCTCAGGGATTCTGTCTCTGGAGTTCTGTTTGTTTCTTGCCACCAGTGAGAGTAAAATCTTCTGAAAGGTCTTTGAGAACAGTGAGCTTCAGGATCTAGAAATCAAAAGAGGTGGTCTCTGAAGTTCCTTGTGTTCAAATATTCTAGGTGTCATGCTTGCCCCTTGACAGGCATCATGTTGACACATGGCAGGTGTTTAATAAACATCTGGATTGTAAGAAGGGAGAAGCCTGTTACTATGCTCAGTAAAGACAGTGCAATTTTATGGGCTTTACACCTCTGTTGGGTGCCTGGTGCTTTAAGCAAGCACATATTCTATCCAAAGAAACTGTTATTATGTTTGGACCTGACTTTATCATCTAAGGTATCTTTAAAATGTCAGGGTGTGAGGCTGAGGAGATGGCTTAGTGGGTAAGGTGCTTGAAATATCTGGAATCCCAGGATTTGTACAGAGAGACAGGAGGTAGAAATAGGAGAATCTCCGGAAACTCTTTGGCTGGGTAGCTCAGTGGTACACATGAGAGACCCTGTCTCAAAGAAGGTGGAACAAGAATATTGATCTCAGAATTTGTCTTCTGATTTTCACTTGTGTGTCTTGGCAAGCACATGCTTACACTCAGGAACATATACCTGTGCACACATGACATATACATTATACACAGACAAAATAAAATTAAAATACCATGATTGGCAGAATTGACTATTTCTGTGACCTCCATCTTATCAGAACAAATATGTGTGTTCTTGTAGTAAGCATAATTTGGCCTTTGATTAGCTATTGTCTATATGGATTGCACTTAGAAATCTGTTTACAGACAGAGTCCATACTGTAACATTGCTTTTCACAGATACATGTGCGTCCACATGCCAATTACTATTGGGCCCATCAAGTTATGAGATGGGTGCTGATAACTTCCTGTGATGTGCATTATGATGAGAACACCTGTCAATCATACAACACCCCTAAGAGTCGTGAGTACTCATGCCTAAGACTAGAGATGGTAGCAGATGCCCAGTTGCTATTCCTTCAGTAGCGGGAACTAAAGGGGCAAAGCCACAAGTGGCAAATGGTAGCTATCCATCGTTCCACACGGGAAGGCAGGAAGGAATTATGGGATGTCCAGGTGATAGGAGACTGGCAAGGAGACTCACAAATGATGTTGGTATTTGTAACTGATACAGATGGACCCATGGGGTAAGAGTCTAAATGGGTTTCTTTTTATGTCTTTTTAGTTTCCACAGAAGCCACATCATGAGCAGGACTCAAAGGGTTGTTTCAATCAGAAGGTCAATGTCTTTCTTGAATTTAAAGTGTGATCACCATGTCCCCTGATTTCTCTGTCTTCTCTTTTATGCATCTGTACTGGCTGGTTTTGTGTCAACTTGACACAAGCTGGAGTTATCACAGAGAAAGGAGTTTCAGTTGAGAAAGTGCCTCCATGAGATCCAGCCGTAAGGCATTTTCTTAATTAGTGACCAAGGGGGGAGGGCCCCTTGTGAGTGGTACCATCTGTGGGCTGGTAGTCTTGGGCTCTATAAGAAAGCCAGCTGAGCAAGCCAGGAGACACAAGCAAGCCAGTAAGTGACATCCTTCCATGGCCTCTGCATCAGCTCCTGCTTCCTGCCCTGCTTGAGTTCCAGTCCTGACTTCCTCTGGTGATGAGCGGCAGCATGGAAGTGTAAGCTCAATCAACCCTTTCCTCCCCAACTTGCTTCTTGGTCGTGATGTTTGTGCAGGAGTAGAAACCCTGACTGAGACAGCATCTCTAATTAGAATGAGGCTGAGCTCTTGGGTTTTATCCCTAGGACTTTTGTTTTCTTCTCATGGCTTATTTTTGTCCCTTTGAACTATGTTCTAGAAGAAAAGAAGCTATTCAGTTTGATCCTTTACTAGCTCAGTTTTAAGATTAAACTGAACCTTTAAATTGTGATCATCACGGTTCAACTTCCAAGGGGCCTAGCTGTTTTATTACAGCAGAATGCTCTTGTTTTATAGACGTGATACTCTCTCTTAATCCTCAGAAGGTTATCGTTTTAATGTTTCTTCTGTTTGTCCTATTAAGTCAGTTTGCTTAGGTTTAAGCTTTTGGTTTACGGCTTATGCGTGTGTTATGGAGTTTGTGGTTTCTTTTCCATGGTGTGCATTTTCCTCACGTGCTATTGTTGCTTGGTTACAGATCATATCTTACATCTGGCCTATTGATGCTCTTCCTATGCCTCTGGTAACAGGGATGCTATCTGAAAATCAAACTATATCCATGGCCAGGTGCGACCCACCAGTATCTTCTCATTTCAGTCTGGAAGCTTTTTATGTTTTATTTTTCAAAAATTGCATATATTTATCCAACATATTATGATCATATTAACGCCCCCATTACCCTCTTGTGCCCTTCCCTTCTTCTCAACCAGTCTCCTCCTACTCCCATGTGTATTTCCTTACAACCCACTGGGTTTCACTAGGGTTGCTGCAGGAACATGGGAGAGAGGCTAGTTCTTGGAGCATGAACAACTTATCAGCGGTTACATCACTACAGAAACGCCTCCATTATCCGTGCAACTCCCAAAGCCATTAACTCCCCTAGAGTCCCAGGGAGGGGTGGAGTCTTACCAGCCCCTTCTTCATCCACAATGGAATGTTGAATAGCTCCTTTTATTTGGTTCTGAGTGCCGACCTTTACACACAACAGGCTAGTCTTTTGCCATAGAGATATATCCCAAGCCCTTTAACTTTTTTAAAACTTTAAGACAAGGTCTTACTAAGATGCCTAGGCCGGCCTTGAATTTACTCAGTCAGCCAGCCAAGTCTTGGATTTGTGATCCCCTGCCTCAGCCTCTTGAGTAGGTGGGATTCTTGGCTGGAACTCCTAGATCCAGCTTTTCTCTCTCTCTTCTAGTTTCAACTTAATCAAAAGTTCCAACAAGGAAGAGCATACTGGCTGGAGTGGGACCAGAAGGCTTGGTGTGCATAGAGAGAAGTACCCAGTGTCCCACCCTAAGGCTCCTGCCCAGGACAAGGACTTGAGATGGCTCTTGAGCTTTTACTGTATAACTGTATTGTCATCCCTTGCTATGTGTGGGGGATTTGTTTAAGGGCCCATCACAGACACCAAAATCATCAGATGCCCAAGTCCTTAATCTGTGCACATTCTATATACTGTAAAGCATAAATCTTTGGTTACTTATGATGCCTAATACAATGTGTAAGTGGCTATCTACTGTATTGTTTAGGTAAGGATGGCTGATATCTTGAACATAGATACATTTTTTCCCCATAATATTTTCAAACAATTTTAAAGTTGTGTGAGTCCAAATATGTAGAATCCTTGGGTACAGAGGATCAATCATGAATGCACTAGCATCTTCTCCCTCTGTAACAAGCATTATAAAAAAAGAATTCACTTTGTAAAATGAGTGCTTTACCTTTCTTTCTATCCTATCTACAAAGCCATCATGCAGTGTACACACAAACATGCTCATGCCCTGTCTGCTGCTCTTTCTTGGAACTATTTATTATTATTATTATTATTATTATTATTATTATTATTATTATTACTATTATTATTATTTTTAGCTAGATACATGGTGCTGTTGTTGCTCACAACTGGGCCACATAATATCCTGTAAGTATTGTCATTTCGGGGGACTTTTTACAATATTTATTTTTCTTTTATTTTCCCATCCTCAGTGTCTCCTTCCCTCACTTCCTTTCTATTTACCTACGTTTCTTCCCCCCTTCTTTCTCCCTTCCTCTTCCTTCTCTCTCCCTCCCCCTCCTCAGAAGTCATTGCTAGTTAAACTGCAGAATTCCTATAGATGGTACAAAGATCTTCTCCTCTGTACTGATCCACTGACCGTTTTTGTCAATTCCATCTTGAAGACATTTTCCCCTGGAGTTTCTGACTCACATCAAGGAAGACCACCTATCCTCCCCCCTGTAACACAGAGGCCATCTGAAGGCCTCCCTCCAACTGCCTGACAGAAGCCTGCTCTGTCTCTTTCTTATAACGGATCCTGCTCCTGATGTGCTGTGCCTTCCTCATTTTTGCGATGTGATTTTCTATACTCACCAGAGAAAGTATACAGGGTAGCTGGTATTTGAAGATTCCACAGGTCTTCAAAGTCTATTTTTCCTTTATCTTTGTGTACACACTTGTTTGTGCAAGTACAGGCACATGCATGCCACTCTCTGCCTATGGAGGTCGGAGAACAATCTCACACGCTGGCCTTCTCACTCCACTTTTATACAGGGTCTCTTGTTTGTTATGGCATGCACCGGCCCAGTGGCCTGGGAGCTTGGGATTCTCCTCTCTCGCCACAGACTGCTGGGATTGCAGACACACGCTACCATATCCAGCTTTGCACAGGGAATTCAAACTCGGGTCCTCCATACTGGTGCAGCAAGCCTTTGGCTATTACATCATCTCCCAGTTTTCCCATGGTCTCAAGCGTCTGACATCTTTGATGCATACAGAGTGTTAGGATGCTTTCCTTCAGCACTTTGAAGATGCTGCTCTGCTGTCCTTTTGTCACTCCTAGGGACACAAAAGCCACTCTGATACCAGAACCATTGTTAGGAGCCTTCCCATGACCCTCTGACAGCTTGTAGAAGCTTCTCTTCACCACTCAGTATTCTGATCTCCACAGGGAGCTGCCTGGGTCTGCTCTGAACCCCATGCTGGGAACTAGCTAGAGCACGATGGTGTAGAAATCTGAATGCATTGTTAAACCAAGCAACCAAGCATGTTCATGAATTGCCCTGTCAATGTTTGCCTTGCTTCTATTTTCTTTGCATGGGCAATGCTGAACTTTGACCTGAATTCTAATCTCCTAACCATTCCCCAACCTCTTCTCCCTTACATTCAGTCTTCTGGCCTTGTGTTCTGAGATAGTTTCTTAAGCAAGAACTCCATTCTTTTTACTGGTTTCAGCTAACTCTCCCGTGTGTGTATGTGTTTGTGTCTGTTCATGTCTGCATGTGTATGCACACATGCATGTGTATGTGTGTATGCACATCTGCGTGTACATGCATGTATATGTGAATATCTGTGTGAACATGCATGTGTGTGGCTAGTGAAAGTTCTTTCCATTCTCTAAGTATTCTTTTTTACTTTCTTTGTTTTTCATCCATGGACTTGAGACCTACTTGTATCTTTGAGGATATTGACGATACTATTTTTAAACTTCCTGTTTAGCCATGACGATTAATACAGTGCAGAAATAGGCACAGAGGCAATGAGAAAGACCACTCTTGAAGTTGATCTACACATGTAAGAGTCAGTTCATTTTTGATGAGAGTACTAAAGGACTCCAAAAGGTAAAGGCATAGTCTATTTAATAACTGACCGTGGAATAACTAGAAATCCATAAAGAAAAAAACAACAATAAAAATTACAAGTCTCAGTCCTCATATGAAGATTCTACAAAGATTACAGTATTGGATAATAGATGTAAAGGCAAGAACAAGATGCTGTAAGTTTCAGAATCAGAAAAGAAAATCTTGTCAGCCTTAATGGAAATGACAATTTCTTAAGCAGGACACCAAAAGCCTACAGAAAAGGAAAAAGGAGATATTTCACAAGGTGATCCAGACTCAGAAAGACAAATATTGTATGTTCCCTTTTATATATGCATCCTAGTTTATATATCTATATCAACATAGTCAGAGACACCAGGGTGGAAACTAGAGTAGGGTCAGGGAGCGGGAGGTGAGTGCAGATAACAGAACACGGGTGACATAGAAGTCGAATGGAGGACACTGGGGTGGAAGGATGTGGGGGTGTCAGTGGAGGAACAGGGAAAGAGAATTAACAAAAACAAATTTTGTTAGAAAATGCCACAACAAAACCCAGTACTTTAAATGCTAATTAAAACACATAAATAATTAAATGCACAACAGAGAAAGCACAAGGAGAATCTATAGAAAAGGGAGGGATGGGAGACCTTGTTAGTGATGTGGTGTTCACTTCCTCTGCTTTACGTGTGTGTGTCCATGGCGCCACAGAGCCTAGAGGACATGAACAGGCTCTCCCTGGGTTTGAAATTTAAAAGAATAGAGGGTATCTGAAGTGAATGAAGAAGATGGGAATTCAGGATACCGTGCTGGCATCCTAGCTCCCTTGCCTCATAGTTAAATGATTTTAAAAGTGGATTAGACTCCCAGAAGCTGAATTTCCCTGTACTCGAGGATATTAATTTATTTATCTCAAAGATTTGTGAGAATTGAATGAGTTGATACAGAGAAAGCAATTAGAAAAAAGAAAAAATAAGATTACCCAATGCTGTTGGCAGGAAGATCATCTCTTAAGACTTTGGTGTTGGGAGTTTAGTCATCAACTTAATTTGGTGCGGTGTTCCGAGGTGGGTCCTAGGGAAGGTAATATGGCTTGGATGAGATGGCGAGGGCAGGGCTTCCACATTGGCACTAGTGGTGGAAGGGAGAGCGGAATGGGCATGCTGGCTCTGTCTGGCTTTGCAAGAGCCACCTCCATGTCATGCTGTAAGAAAGCCTCCCAGGGTCTGAGCTTAGTCCAGCACCAAGTTCACAGTCTTCCCAGCCTCCAGGACCAGGGGCAGAATGAACCTCTGTCCTATGAAAAAGGCCAGTCTCAAGTACTTTTAAAATAGTACTAGTAAACAGATCAACACAATCTATTCCCAGCAAAACCAAAGACTTCTACTCTTTAAATTCTTCAGTTAAAAGTAAAGATACTAGATTCACCCTAAAAGAATATATTCACTCTAAATCTCTGATGAAGAACTTATGTCCAAAATATATAAACAACTATTATACGTTGGGAATGAAAAGACAAATAATGTATTGCTGGAACAGACAGTTTACAGAGGGTATGCAAACAACCAAAAAATGTAGAAGTTTCCTAAAATCATTAACCATCAGAGAAGACCAATTGAAAAGCCTCTCCCTCTCTGTGTATGTCTCTGACTGTCTGTCTCTCTTAACACACACACACACACACACACACACACACACACACATACACACACAGTGGTTCTGGTTTAATCTCATGCCTCAAGATTTTGATTTTGATCCTTTTAAGAAGACACCGACTTGCCTTGACACTGGCTTATTGTAGGGTGAATATTATGAAAATGTCACACTTGTCCTTTTATGCAGCAAACTCTATTATTTTCCAAACTTACAGAGGTTCTAAGAGCTTGGGCAACTTGCTTGAGAATTAGTGACTTCAGAAGGACAATGGGATCTGGATGGAGATAAGCCCAGTTTCAAGGCTTCCATGGCAGTCGCCATGCTGTATTGTTAGTGTGAGTGCCTTCTGCCGCACCTGTCCTCCGGGACTCATTACCCAAATTATGTGGGTTCAGCAAGATGCTCAGCAGTAGTGTGGGAAGGGGCTGATAAGTCCCCACAGTACAGCACATCACAGTACAGGCATGGCCAGGTTCACTCTTGCTTCTAGGGCAGAGGCAAAGACAGAATCTCAGCATGTAAATTCTGCAGCTGCTGCCGCCAAGATGAAGCTCTGTGGAGGGGAAAGAAAGGAAGGCTCTTGCCCAGTACTGGAATGTCCTCACCAGGTCAACAGGCCAGTACTCCTTGGCTCCATGGCCAGGTCTCTAAGCTAGGAGTGTATGGGGGTACAAGAGCTATGCTCAGCACTCAGAAGCCAGGTCAATGTTCTCATGACAAGGAATTCATTATATACATGATGATTATTGTAAACTTAACAAAAATCTAGAAATCACTTAGAAGCTTCTGCGCATGCCTGTGAGGGATTTCCTAGATTAATTGAGGTAGGAAGACCCACCTTAAATGTGGATAGCAATATTCTCCAATCTTGAGTATTAGACACCGTAAAACAGAGGAAGCCAGCTGAGTACCAGCTCTAGGTGCTCTCTGGTTCCTTTCTATAGATGTAACATGATGGGCTGTCACAGGCTTCTGCTAGCAAGACATCTTTGCCACAATGAACTATGAGCTGAAATAAACTATTTCTCCTTTTGCTTCCTCTTATTAAGATATTTTTTCATAGCAATGAGGAAGTAACACAAACATGTATGAAAATTTCAAAGAATTATAATTTTTAAAATCCCCCCAAAAAGCGGCTTGGCAGTTGAATTCACTTGAACTTGAATCTGAGCATGTGATCTGAACATTATAGCTTCTTTCAAAATACTTTTATATTGGTACCTGTCCATGGAAAAGGATCTTCAGTCTCCTTACTGGAAGATGCAGTACATGTAGGGTAAAAAGTCAGAGTTCAGTTCCTGGTTTTAAATCTCACCACCATGACCAGGGTTGAGATTTCATCTTACAGCTGTCAGAATAGCTAAAGTCAAAACCACAAGTGACCGCTCATGCTTGTGAGGACGGGAGCAAGGGAAACACTCCTCCATTGCTGGTCAGAGTGTAAACTTGTACAGCCACTTTAGAAATCAATATGGCAGTTTCTCAGAAAACTGGGAATCGATCTACCTTAAGATCCAGCCATACCACTCTTGAGCATATACCCAAAGGACATTTTATCCTACCACAAGGACGCTTGCTCAATCATGTTCATAGCAGCTTTATTAATAATATCCAGAAACTGGAAGCATCCTACACGGTCGTCAACTGAAGAATAGATAAAGAAAATGTGGTACATTTGTACAATATAGTGTTACTCAGCTGTTTAAAGAAATGACCATGAAATTTGTAGGCAAATGGATGGAATTAAAAAAAATCATCCAGAATGAGGTAACCCAGACCCAGAGAGACAAATATGCTGTGTACTCATAAGTGAATATTAGCTGTAAAGTAAGGATAACCATGTTACAACCCATAGTCCCAGAGAGGCTAAATAACAAGGAGGGCTCAAGGGAGGATACATGGATCTCCCTGGGAAGGAGAAATAGAATAGATTTCGTGGGTGGACTGGGAGCAAGTGGAGATGAGAACAGTAGGGATCAGATGATGGATGATGGATGGAGAGAAAGTACTGAGAGAGGAGACTTAAGTTGGGGGGCATTTCAGGGCGAGGTAGAAAGCTAATGCAGTGGAAACTCCCTAGAATCCACAGGGTGATCCTAGTGAAGGCTCTTAGTAGTGGGGGATATAGAACCTGAACCAGCCATCTTCTATAGCCAGGTAAGGCTTCCAGTAGAGGGATTGGGACACCATCCCAGCCACAAAACCTTTCACTTACAACTTGTCCTGCCTGCAACATGTGCTGGGTAAAGGTGCAGAACTTTTGGGAGTGGCCAAACAATGACTGGTTCGACTTTAGACCCGTGCCATGAGAGAAAGCCCATTCCTGACACTGCCTAGGGGATCAGGAACCAGAGGCTGGACAGCCCAGAGACCTAGAGACCTAGGATAGAACCAAACATGACTGGCAAGAAAAGAAGAAAAAAGTCAATGAAAGGATTCCTTCCTAATGGTATTCTGCAGTACTCACAGATCAGAGCCTAGCATAAGTATCGTCAGAGAGGCTTCATCCAGCAGCAACCTATGGGAGCAGATTCAGAGACTCACAGGCAAATATCAGGTAGAGTTCAGGGAACCCACTGAAGAGGGAGAGACTGTAGGATCCAGAGGGGCCAAGGACACCACAAGAACACTGTCTACAGAATCAACTAACCAGGCCTCCTAGAAGTTCACAGAGACTGAGATGACAATCAGGGAACCTGCATGGGTCTGACCTAGGTCCTTTGCATATATGTTATGGTTATGTAGCTTGGTGTTCTTGTGGGACTCCTAACAGTGGGAGCTGAGGTTGTCTCTGATTCTTTTACCTGCTTTTGGGACCCTTTTCCACCTACTGGGTTGCTTCATTGTCTAGCCTTGACATGAGGGGATGTGCCTAGTCTTATTGTAGCTTGTTATGCCATGTTTGGTTGATATCCCTGAAAGGCCTGTTCTTTTCTGAAGGGAATCAGAGGAGGAGTAGATCTGGAGGAGAGGGAAGGTAGAGGGCACTGAGAAGAAAGTGGAAGGGGAAACTGCAGCCGGATGTAATATATGAGAGAAAAATTAATTAAGTAAAAATTATTATTAATTATTAGTTAAAAACATACCATCATCTGAGCTGGAAAACCTACCAATCTCTGAGCTCACTCCAAGCTCATGACTTGAAATCTCACCAGTACCCACCCTGGAAATCTCTACCCTGGAAAGCAATGCTCCATAGGAAACTGTATATGAAGTCTGCTCAGTTCTTTGCTGCTTCTTTCTCAAGCAGAGGCAGTCATCCTCCTGTGTCTTTCCCAATAAATGTCCCCTGTGAAGTTATTGGGAGGTTTGACTTTGTGGTGTTCTTTGACTCCAGACTGCCAGGAGACCTTTCCCTTCAGAGCTGCAACACTTAAGTTCTTTGTCCCATAGTCCTTGGAATGATCAATTAGTCAAACATACTATGACATTCAACTAGGTAAATGTAACTCTTCCTGACTGAACATGTATTGTGTGACAAAAGTTTTCCTGAGGAGACACTACACACATGTCTGTTCACCCCAGATATGAAGCCCACGACAGACCAAAGTTTGGATTCTACCAAAGAATAACTTGGTGAATGACGAGCTTTACTGGGGTTAATCATAGGAATATAGGGGAGGGGCTACTTACATCAGACTCAAAGATAGCTGTATTACCAAGGTCCACCCCAGCGTGGGTGACAGCTCACAAAAGCTGGGAACCTGGAGTACACTGTTCAGCCTGGAGGCTGCTCAATAGGTCGGAGAGTGTCCTCTCCAAGAGACTGTGCTAACCTCTTGCATGTAGCTCTACTTCTGTTTCTCCCAAGCAGTTGGTATGGTCTCAAAGTCTTCACAGCTTTTGTGGCTTTCTCTGGCAGGGAGAGACAGAATGAATCTGGTCAGTTTTAGGTACTTCCTGAACCTATTTTCAGCTATTTACTTTCCGGTTTAAAGAGTTTCACTGAATGATGGAATGGTTTATACTCACAGGACACTGTTAGACAGCATTTTGGTCTCAGTTCCCTCCTTCTGGCCTGGAGCTCAAAGATTTATTTTTTGTTTGTTTGTGTAATTCCTGCACAGTGATGGAGTTAGGAGACAAGCTGTCTCTTAAACACCTACCATTTTATACAATCCCATTCCAGGGCTGTGCCCTTGGGAGTTAGCTTTGTGAAATAATTCCACCATTCTTTTCTTTACCATTCAGTCTATGCTAAAGTTGCTCCTCCCTCTCCTGTTTGAACTTGACGACTAAGAAAAAACATAAAATATCAACACAGCCATTTTAAAGAGATCTTGGAAAGGAGAGCAAGAAAGTATAGGTGTTTAATCCCTCATCATTACTCCTCCTTTGGTTGAGCACAGTAGTCATCTACTGCTTTGCTTCTCTGCACCCATGTTTCTATTTTCTTCTTGATTGGATGTAAATGCTTGAAGGCAGTCCCTCAGTGAAGTGCACGAGTTCAGTAGACCCAGAGCCCACTTCTGCACTTCCTTGGCTCCTGGGTTCCCACCATCCTCCTACTCTGCCTCTTCAGCAAGTAGCCAAGCCTAGGTTCTCTGTGAATTTCCTCCTTGCCCTATACCAATCTGATCCATTCGGATTATTTTAAGAGCCCAGTGGTGTCAGTCTTTTTTTAAAAAGCTTTTTCCTTTTATTATTATTAATCATTCCATTCATTTACATTTCAAATGATATCCCACTCCCAGGTTATCCCTCTGCTATCCCCCCATCCCACTTCTGCCCTCCCCCTCCCTTTTGCCTGTATGGGAGTGCTCCCCTACCCACCCACACTCTCCCTCCCCACTGCTCCACTTAATAGTTATTATTCAAGCAGTTACAGTTCACTATGACCTTATAGTATATATGTCATGAGACGTGGGAGTGAGCTGGGGGTAGCTGCAAGTGATTATCTACCCATCTTATCCTATTCTGAAATTTAGAATATCTGGCTTACTCTTTCTGCCATTTCTTTTGAAATGGGAAAGGCAGAGGCTATGCCGAACTTATAAAGGCCACTGCTACCCAGATTATTCACTTATATTTTTTTCTAGTAATTTGGAGTTTTTTCCATATATAAATCTCTTTGTTTCATATGCCATTTTGTTTGGTGGTGCAAGTAAAAAGGAATCTAGGTATTTTCCCCAAGACATTTGGCTGTTTGTTCAAAAAAAAAAAAAAATCCAAACTGTTTTACGTCAAATCACTCCATGTGACTTCTGGGCTAAGTTGTCTTTGATACCTGTTTTCAGTTTTTCCTGGAAATCTGTGTATATTTGTGTTCCACAAAATGTATTTTAAAATAAGTGGGACAATTTACTCCACTAGAATCTGAGTGTATTTGCGCTATCTCTGATGCACGTAGGAAATGTTAGCATTTTAATAAGGATAAAGCCCATTTCAGCTTCTGGGGTGAATCCAAACTATCCAGCCTGTGGAAGGAATTGTCTATTTTAAAATACAGTAAAATTGTCTCTGCTCTAGTCATACTTGATAGAAGTCCCAGCATGCTTGCTGGGCACTGTGGGTTCACAGCAATGGGGAGGTTGAATGTTTTGGGTTTTTTTTCCCCCAAATTCTGCTTCCATGGGATTGTTGTTTGACCCTGAGCTCTGCACATCTGTCTACAAGGTCCCACTGGAAGTCATATGGTGTTCTCACTTGCACCAGCTGAAGGCCATGAGTTCAATAGATGGGCAGCATCAGGTCCAGTCATGAGTCAACATAGGAGTCAGAACATCTGGGTCAATGGTCAGATTCTATGCTCTGGAATTATTCACTTACTGATCTCTGCCTTGGTGCCTCATCTGCAGGAAGGAGACACAGGAAACTAGAGCTGATTTGATCTCTTAATATAAAGTGCTTGGTGCATTGTTTGAGAAGTCAGTGCTGTTATGACCACTACCACCATCATCACCACCACTGCCATGACCACCATCACTCCATCCTTCACCTTCATCATCACCATCATCACCACCACTGCCATAACCACAGTCACTCCATCACCATTACCAGCAGCAGCAGCACTGCCATGACCACCATCACTCCACCTCCTTCACCATCATCACCACCACTGTCATGACCACCATCCCTCCATCACCATCACCACCACCATCACCAAAGCCTTGAAGACTTTCAACAATGGGTGACGCAATGATACGGCACAACAAATGATTTTTTTGTATTGTGTTTTGTATTAGTGTGTTGAGTGTGGAGGTGTGGAGGTCAGAAGGCTGTTTGTGGGGGTTAGTTCTTTCCTTCTACCATATAGGTTCCAAGGATAGAACTCAGGATATTGGTCTTGGCAGTAAGCATCTCTAACTACCAAGCCATCTTGATGGCCCTGTGCTCACTCCTACTTTTTGTTTTTACAGGACTCTCTCCCCCCCCCCATTTTTTATCTTTCCTCTTCCTCCCTGCTTTATCAACTCCAGTCTTGGGTCAGTATCTTAACTAAAACCCAATACAGCAAAGAATGGGGCTATTTCTTCCCTAGCTCATCCAACTATCTGATTAACAAAACCAGCCTTTGATCCCAAGCAGAACAAACTTTAGCTTCTTTTTACTCTGTAGGAAAATTGTGGTCAAGTCATATAGGTAAAAACTCACATTTTCCATATTTCATAAATTTAAGACACAGTGTCTACAGAGATTGAAGCAGTATGCCCAGGACTTGCAAGAGTCTGCATCAGATGAGAGTCCTAGAACTGACGGAAGAAGTGGACACACTCCCATCTCTAACCCAGAACCAATCTCCAATTGATAAACCACTTGCAAATGAAAGTTTAGTTTCTTCCAAGAGGTCTCACCGAGGAAACAAACTATTCTGAAGTGTAGGTTGCATGCCTGGTAATAGATGGCCTACAGAAAATTAATTCAACAGTATATTTAGAGGTTCTTTGTCTCATAATGTCATGTCAGGATTTTAACTTCTTTATAAAATTTATCTTATTTTTATCATTATTTTTATTTTATTTATATTTATTTTTTCTTCTCTCTTTTTACCCTGAAGATCCTTTGTATACATAATGATAGCTTCCAGTGTAGAGTTTTTATGGGATTCCTGAGAATGGAAATGAGTGGCCTTGTACGTCTATGCTTCTTTTGGCTTTTCTTGGACTCTTCTTCTGTTTGTTGTGTCCTATTCCGATATGTCAATTTTTATTTTATCATAATGTATTATATTATATTCTCTTAGAAGCTTGTTTGTTTTCTAATGGGAGACAGAAAAGGGGGTGGATCTGAATGGGAAGGGATACTGGGACGAACTGGGAGGAGTAGACAGAGGAAACTGTAATCAGGATACATTTAGTGAGGAAAAAATCTGTTTTCAATAAAGGAGGGGAAAGGACAGGATATAAAAAGGTAATATCATGGGTCCAGGGAGATGGCTTAGTCATTAAAAGCACTGGCTTCTCGTTCAGAGGTCATGAGCTCAATTCCCAGCACCCACATGGTGGCTCACAACCATCTGTAATGGGATCTGATGCCCTCTTCTGGTGTGTCTGAAGACAGCTACAGTGTATTCATATACATAAAATAAATAAATAAATAGTTAATCTTTTCTAAGAAAAACAAGTAATAGAATTTTTTTCAATTCTCTTTCATTTATCCATCAGTAGAACCCTGTGGGCTTCTTTATATAGCATGTCTTATACATTATTATGTATAAAGATTATCACTTGTGGAATTTTGTTATATTTCTAACTATAATTAGTATGAAAAAAAACCATTATTATTTCTGTGTATTTATCTTGACACTGGGATACCATTACCAATGCCTCATGGATTTTTTTCACAGTTTTCTCAGTTTATTGTCTTTGGTTTTCTCTGTTATAGAATCATTTTATCTGCAAATAATGGTGATTGTGCTTGCTGCTTTCTACCCTGTACACCTCTTGCTTTGGCTTCTAGATGGATGTGATCCTCTGGTGATGATAATGACCCACTGGAATTGGAGGGCCCTACTTAATAATATGATTAGGACCTGAAAATGAGATGGGCTCTGTAGTTTATGGGGTTTTGTTTTGTATAATTCTCATCAGTCTTGTAGTCATGCTTTTCCAGCTTTATAGCAATCAGTAACAGCATCCATCCTGCCTTGAAGTCCAAACAACTTGAGTAATACCAGTATCACCTGCTGTTTAATGCTTTGATGGTTGTGCCGGTTGGACCTGGCCCCTTCCAAGACAGACCATATTCACTTGTCTTTCTTTTCTTGGGATAAGAAATTACCTCTTCTAGAATGATGATCTTTATCATCCAGAATCTAAATGGTGTAAGCCATGTCTTACAAAATTTTCTTTCATACTTTGAAAACTTCCCCAAGCATCTGAGATTATGTTATTTATTATTCCCAATTCTGCATATTTGCATTTCTCCATTCTTTTTCCATGTTTGATTAAGGTAAGTAGTAGCTTTTCTTTTATGTTTCCACAGCTTGTCAACTGACCAGTTCTACTGATTCACAGCATCTGAGTTTAAATTCAGTCTCACAGTTTGTGTTCCTTCTTTCCTTCTGTTTAGGTTTGATACCCTTCTCTGAGATGTTTGAGTCTTATGATGGATGCCTTTAATTTCACAGTCTTGTTGTTGAGTAATGAAAGGATCCGAAGCTATAAACTTTCTCTAAAGGACAACTGTAGTTTCAAAACAGACATTTTGGTGTGGGATCATCTGGTTATTGTTGTCTTAAAACAGGCATTTTGAAACAGTGTATATTTCTCAAGAAGTTGGAAAGCTGTTCTAGGCTTGCTTCCACATATTTATTTTTAGTTTCATTGAGTTTTGTTTAGCAACTGCGTCTATCCCCTCTGACATCTTCAGCTCTGCTGAGGTCATTTCTGTGGTGCAATGTCACTCTGCTTCACACACAGATCGGATCTGTAGTCATCTCGTAAGCACTTGAAACTAACATACGTGCTCTACTATGATAATACAATAAACACATGCTACGTGTATAGTCCATCTTGAAGAACTGAAAACAACGAAATTATTTCTTCCGGTAGTCCCATTCATTGATCTGAAGTTTATCTTCCAAGGCAGTGGTTCTTTGGGTGTTGCCTCTAGAGAAATTAGGGTGACCAGCTTCTGAGACCTCAATAAAAATATACAAGGTTAGGCCTACCCCCAATCTTTAAATCAAAATCTATTGTTTGTGCTACTGATATGCATCTCGAGAGGACCTCCAGATGATTAGGGTGGATTTGAGTGTAACCTCACATTGAGGACCTTGGAGAAGGCATGCATACTGGTTAGTCTTTGTCAGCTTGACACAAACTAGTCACCTGGAAAGAAGGACCCTTGATTGATAATCTGTCTCCATCACCTTAGCCTGGGAATATGTCTGCCGGTTTATTTTCTTAATTAAAGTTTAAGGGAGAACCCAGCCCACTGTGGGTTGGGCCATCCCAGGATAGGTGGTCTTGGGCAATAGAAGAAAATAAGCTGATTAAACCATGGAGCAGTGGTTCTTACCCTGTGGCTCACAACTTTGGGGGTTGACTGACCCTTTCACAGGGGTCACCTAAGACCATCAGAAAGCATAGATATTTACATTACGATTCATAGTAGTGGCAAAATTACAGTTCTGAAGTAGCAAGGAGAATAATTTTACAGTTGGGGGTCACCACAACATGAGGAACTGTATTAAAGGGTTGCAGCATTAGGAAGGTTGAGAGCCACTGTCATGGAAAAATATCCAGTGTACAGCTTTCCTCTCCGGTTCCTGCTTCTGTTCCTGCTGGAGTTTTCTGCCCTTACTGATGGACTGTGACCTGGGAACCATAAGACGTAATAAACCATTTCCTCCCCAAAGTTCTTTTTATACAACAACAGAACTTAACTAAAATAGCACACATATTTACGCGCGCGCGCGCACACACACACACACACACACACACACACACACATACACCCCCTAACATTCTCAGATACATTTTTCATATTCCGAAGACAAGAGGAGTTTTTCCTAGAATGTTCAAAGGAAATCTTATTTTATTGGCTTGTTTGAATCATGTGGCCTTTTATTAGCCAATTAGAATGCTCAGGGAAACCACAACATACTGATTGGCTTAAGTCTTAACCACTCAATGTTACTCAATGTCAGTGTTACAACCCCATAGGCTAACACCAAGCAGAGAAGTAATTCTCCAAAGGGAAGTACCAAGTGGCATCTTTTAAAAAGTCCCTTTTGTCTCTAAAATGAGGTGGCTAGCCCCTATTGCTTCTGTGGAGGTGAGAGTGTCTTTTCATTTATTCTGTCATAACTCAAAACTTAAGTGTCCCCCACAGGTCACATGCTGAATACTTGATACGTTTAAAAGATGGAGCCTGCTGGCAGTGGTTGGTCACTAGTTGTGGACTTTTGAAGCCTGGCTCTGCTTCTGGCTTCCCTGTTTCCTGTGGGTTGCCTATGAATGTTCTCTGCCACATACCCCTTCCATGAAAGGAGCTCTCAGCCATTCCTTCCATGTTATGATGGACAGATGTCTCTGAAACCAGGAGCCCAAATAAATCTTTCCTCCTATAAGTTGTGTTGTTAGGGTGTTATCACCGTGATACAGAAGGAACCAATACAGTCAAGGGTTTGTACCCATGTGTGGAATGCAAATGGAGCCAGACGGGATGCAGGGACTGCAGGTTTCTTGTTAATACCTGTCAGTTAGCAACTGCAGCAAGTTACAAAAGAAAGAATTTCATAAAAAGCTCTTTCTAAGACTGTGAATTGTCTGGGTCACTGTTGTAGGGCACATCTAAAGGGCAACCCCAAAGCAGGCATCAGGAGATGGGGCATCCTTTCTGTGTGGCTCAAGTGCAGGTCTGAGATGTCATTTATGACCTCTGCAGGGAAATAGAAGACTGGTAAGACAGTATGCTTGCCAACATGATGGAAAGCTTAGCATCCTACTTCACAGCTGGAAAGCTTCACCCCAACTCAACAGTTCTGGGCTAAACAGAGTCCTCTTTTTATAGCTGTTGTGAGGCTGTATTCCTGGAACAGTGACAACCTCTGCCTCCTGGAAAATCCTGGCCAACTGAACCCACCACATCACTGAGACTGGCAATAAAAAAGGTTAGACATTAAGCAGATACACCTGCCTTCCAGGCATCGCTCAGGTGTCAAGAGAGAGACAGTTGGTGTGCATCCAGCTCTGTGCATGAAGCAGAGAGGAACGAGGTGGGGTTTTCTTGGGAAGTGGAGCCTCGGGGAATGTAGATCCAACAAGTTCCATCTGACAGTGAAATGATCCAGTTACTCTGCACTGTGACTGTGGAGGGAATTTCAACCCCATCTTAGTTAATATACAAAACCAGTATGCGATCCTAGCTGGAGGCACTGCAGCAGGCCACAGGCACCTGTCATTTCCTGGGCACCTCAACTTTCCAAAGAAGCTACCACCTCTAATATGGGTGTCATTTTTATTACCATGAAGATGGAGCCTCTGCCTTGTAGGGTAATGTGTCTAGATCCATGCAGTTCTATGTGATGAAAATGGAAATCTGAAACTAAGCTTGCTGGTGCTACCTACCATGTCTCTCTTCTCACTGTTAGCAGCAGCTATTGAACTGATCTTGCCAAAATTTAGATTGATTCCATTGTCATCTTTGATTTATTAAGCAATCTCAGTGACATTATAAACTTAAGAATAACTATTCCTTCCAGTGGGTGTGCTTTTAGATTTTGGCAAAATCATTCAGAGGAAAACAAAACAACAACAACAACAACAACAACAACAACAACACACACACACACACACACACACACACACACACACACCAGCCCCTCCCATCAAAGCACCTTTTAACTGGCCTCAGTCTTGACTGAACAGCACTGAAGACCAGAGACAGTCAGCATTGGGCCTGCTTCTGCAGCCTCACTCATGGATAAGTGCAAATTCATCCAAGGTGAAAGGCTAATCCTTACTCTGTGATTTTACATTTTGATGCAGGAGGTGAGGTCAGAAGCAGCTGCTCAACAGTAACTAGCTTTAAACCCCATTGTGAAGTGGTGGCCTCAGTCAAGCTGGGTTTCAGCCTTGGAGGAGGTGGGGTGGGTTCCATCAGACAAGCTGCTCCTCTGGAGCCACACAGAGCCTGGCTCTTGGTCAGCAGCCGTAGATGTGCCGTGAGAGCCACATCTGTTTGTAAATCTTCAAGAGGAAGGGGGCTGGTTTTTTCCATTCTTCAGATTTGGAGAAGAAAGGAAAAGAACAAATCACTTCCTGTCAGTGGAGTCCCATGGCGCCAGCTGTGGCAACTCTGTGTGTACGTGTGTGTGTGTGTGTGTGTGTGTGTGTGTGTGTGTGTGTTGAACAAATGCTTTTCAAGAACATGCCAGTGAGGCTGTTCAGGCTTTGGAATAATAGTCTGAAAATACTGTGTCCAGGGAAATGCTCATGCAGCAGCCTGGAGGAGGCTCTCGGGCTCTGTCTTTCTACTGTATGTTGAGCACATTCTCCTACCTCTTTGCTGCCCCAGAAGACTGATGAAACCCCCTCCCATCTCCTTATACCCTTATAGAGTGTAGGTATGAGTGATGCACTGCTACTTCAGTGGAACATTTTATACATCCAGGAGACTCCTAATTAAAACTGACAATGGTTCCATATCTCTCTTCCTGTTCTGGGTACTCTCTTCCCCAACTCATAATAAGGGAGTGGCTTGTCCCGTTGGTACCTGTTGCTCCTGCCTCAGTGGTCAGTGAAGGAAGGCACAGGAGAAAGAATGGTGTGCATGGGGACTCGGTTAGGACTAGAGAAAGGATCTTAATGCTTTAGTCACCTCCTCTTAACATTTTTTCTTTTGGTGACCTCCCTGTCTTTGGAGGAGGTAGAGGAGAGGTACGGGAGGTTTGGCTCAACTGTTAAAAGCACTCTCTGCACTTACAGAAGACCTGGGTTTAGTTCCCAGGACTCACATCGTGCCTATCAACCATAACACTAGTTCCAGGAGGTCTGACACTCTTTTCTGGCCTCCATGGCACACATGGTGCAAACACATCTATGCAAGCAAAACACACATACATATACAGTAGAAATAAATGATGTAAAAGACACATATCCTACACAAGACTACTAGATTCTGGTCAAAGGGCTGGACTGTCTCTGTTTGGATAACTAAGATTATTAATTCAGATGTGTTTATACTACTTTCCTTCTTTGATATATTTTGGCTGTTGCTTTTTGTTTTTGTTTGTTTGAGACAAAGTCTGAAACTCATTATGTAGCTGAGGATGACTTTGAACTTCTGATCCCCCTGTCTTCATCTCCCAAGTGCTGGGATTACAAGCATATTCCACCACGACCAATTTACGCAATGTACGGTATTGAACCCAGAACGTTGAGAATACTTGGGAAGTAGCCTACTACCCAAATGCTCCCCCCTTCATTTTCTTCATAAAGCCCTTTCCTATCCACTTCACACTGATGGGAGAGTCATCCTCTTTCTCAGCTCTCTGTTATTATGTGGGAGGTGTTGAAAATGCTCATACGGGGCTTGGTTTTTTCAAACTCATTCAGTGGATAGTTCTACTAACAATAGTCTTGAATTCTACTATGGGTCAAATAGTGTTATTGATTCTGAGGATTTAAAGACACAAGAATCATTACTTGTATTTAAAGAGAGAGAAGAGAGAAGAAGTGAATAACATAGAGGTCAGCAGTGAAACTTACCACACCGTAGTTCCAATCTCACATAGTTCCAGGCAGTGTCACCCACTGGCTTCAACTTGTTAAGTGTATTATTCTATATATGGGCACCCTCTCTCTGACTACATTTCATTTTTCCAATAAACCAGTGAATCCAGACAACTAGCTTGTAAATTAGGCCTGATTATTTCCAATTTATAAATAAGAAGACTAAGGTTCAAAGAGGTAGGCTCACCCACAGTCCTTTAGCTAAGAAATGGTAGTTTCCTGTTTCTAAACCAGGTCTTTCTGGCCCTAAAGTTCATGCTTTTTCTAGAAAATTATAAAGTCAATAATCATCCATCGTGTCATTAACTATTCCCCATGCCCATACAAGTAACCTTTCCCATGGACACCTATAACACTGTGGATTTGGATGGCTCCTGTCAGAACCCACTTTGTCACTTCCTAGTTGTCTGTCTCCCTGTAATTGTCCCTCTGGATCATAGCTAATGGAATACTCATCATTTATCCATCTTTGCTCTCTACCATCACTCAAGTTTCTAGGATATGCTAGATGCTACAATCACAAAGATGACTCCAACATCTCTTGTCCTCAAGGAACAGAGAACTCATCACACGTGTTAGTCATCTATGTGGTGATTCAAGGACAGAGGCAGCCTTAGGAGGATTTCCATCTCTAACTCCTGACACAGGTCTGGCTGAGAGAACACCCTCAGTAGATGCTGAGTAAATGCTGATCGTGCCAGACTGATGTGGTATCTAACAGCATGGTGGCTGTGCTACACAAAGCCAGGTTTCTTAAGCCACCGCCATGCTTTGGGGGATGTGGGTATTGACGAGTCTTTTCAGATCATCAAATTGTAATTAAATAAATGGTACAATTACCATAGTACAGAGGATTGCTAAAGGAGTCTGATTCATTTTCTTCCTTCACACTTAGAAACAACTGTGATCAGTTTCTAAATGCAAATAAGCTAGCAAAACTGCATTCAAATTTTTTTTTTGTCATTTTTAAACTAGGTTTCATACAGAGATAGCATAGAATTTAAGACTCACAAAAGAGTTAAAAATGTAAGGTGTCTCACCCTTGGCTTTCAACCCTGGGATGAGCAACTATTCCCAGCTTTCTTGAGTCTGTTTCCAGAGGTGTTCTCTAGACACTCAAGTATGTTTCCAGCCACTGCCCCTCCAGAAGATGCTACATTTTACACATTGCTGTATGCTCTCTTTGTTCACTTCCTTAGTGTCATACTCTAAAGATCTTTCCAGCTCTTGCATGGAAACTGTTCTTGCTTTGAAATGGTCATGACACGTATTGCACCATGGCCTATCTCCCCCGCTGAGGCTGTTTCCAAATGTTTGCTTCATTGCCAACAGAGATGCAGTAAATAACTTTATACACATATCATTTGGTACATCTATAGGATAACTATACATTTCCAGAAGTAAAATGTTAAATAAATACATGTCACTTTTGAAATTTAAACTAGCATGCAGTACTTCATTGTGAATGTGAGCATGAGTGCACCTGTGTGTGTGTGTGTGTGAGAGAGAGAGAGAGAGAGAGAGAAGAATGTGTGTATGAAAGAGAAAGTGTGTATATGTGAGAAAGAGAAAGAAAGTGGGTGTGTGTGTGTGTGCATGAGAGAGAGAGAAAGTGTGTATGTGTGTGTGAAAGTGTATGTGCACGCAAGTGTGTGTGTATGTGCATGTGTGTGTGTATGTGCATATATGTGTGTGTGAGAGAAAAAGTGTGTGTGTGTGAGAGAGAAAGTGTGTGTGCGTGCAAGTGTGCATGTGCGTGTGCATGTATGTCTGTGTGTGCGTGTAGCCCAGTGATGGATGTCGGGTTTCTTCCTTAGTAGCTTCCCATCTTATTTTTTGGCAGGATCTCTCACCGGACCTGAAGTTCACTGATTTTGAGACTGCCTAGCCGGCAACCCCCGGGCATCCTCCTATTCAGCTTCCCTAGTGCTGGGATTACAGACAGCCACTGTTTTGGCTTTTATGTGGATGCTAGGTCCTCACACTTGTGCACCAAACATTTTACCAACCAGTCCATATCCCAGTCCCGAAAAGCATTCATTCTAATACATGAAGTTAGGTAAGCTCCAGGAAGTGCTGGCTGAGAAGCACATGCATTTTCAGAGACATGCTAGCCATTTTTTCCTCTGGCAGTTGTGTAAATTTGTCCTGCTAGGCCAGTGCACAGCAGTGGGCAACCTTGTGGGCCATAGGCAATCTTGCTGTAATTTCCTGTTCATTCCTTCTAGCAGGAGACCTTATTTTCAACACCCAGTTTGACATAAAACAACCATTCTTGCGGTGACACAGACATGACCGCTGCACATTCTGAGGTCATCCTGAACCTCCGCCATTCACTTGGCGTAAAAGAGATGCTTCGTTTTATTAACTGCATTTTATTTATACTACTCATCCTGAAGGGGACTTAAGAACATTTAATAAACACAGATCTGAGCAAGAAATTAAGAAATTTTCAACACTGAGAGAACTGGACACAGGAAAGAAAGACAAATCAAAAACAAACAAAACAAAACAGGATTTCTTCAAGTTTAAAAAACAGAACAAAATATTGGCTTATTTTGGTCCATAATGTTGACCTTAAACTTCTTGGAAGGCAAAAACAAATAAATGTAATCATTTAATGACTAGACTTCATAAAGAAAAGCATACAAAAAAGAAGTTAGGTGGATTTTAGAGTTAAAAAGAAACCCACGTGGTTTATTGCACAAGGGACCTCAGGTAGTAAAACAGGTCATGCCCACGAGATCCCTAAAAATAAAAGGTACCCATAAATGGGGTTTGGTGGTTCAGGCCTATAATCTCAGTGTCCAAAGGCTGAGGGGGGAGGATATGGGGAGGCGGAGGCAATCTGGAACCACAGTATATAAGGCTCTGCTTCAAAAAGAAAACAAAAACCTAGGAAGGAGTACTGGGGAGTGCAGAGCTAGTGTGTCTTCTAAGAGCACTTTCTAGGGCCTGGGAAGAGTACTCCTCCTCCACTGGGAACAATCCTCCTTCTCTCCCTGCACTGGATGCCCCATCCATGTCTCTGAGCAGCTATAGCATAAACCATATCAAACTGTAGAGGTTTAGGGGCATTGGTCCAGCTCATGGGTCTGTAGGTTGCTGATTCAGTCTAGGTTTATGTGCACAGTTCTTCCTGTCTTGGTGAGGAAGTGTCCTGGCTGTTGTAGGAGCCAATAGGGTATATTGATTCTGCCCTCAAGGTTTGTCAACTCTCAGCGCACTACCCTGGAATGTTCTTGTGACCCAACAGAGTTCTTGGGGTGGAAACAGAAGTATGAATATTCTCTTTCAGATCTCAGCATGTATGTGTCTCTTCTGCTAACATCCCTTCAACTGAAGGGCTTCTCACATGACCAAAGTCAAGCTTGAAGTCATGTGGGAAGAGATATAGAGACAGGGAGGCATATATCACTGGGGTACTAAGCGAGGCAAGAGACTGGGGAGGTGAGAGAGTCAGAAAGAGGCTCCTCTGCCAGTGGGTCTGTGTCCAGTTGAACCTTAGGGAGGATGTACTTGCTGTAGCTATGAATGAGACTAACATCGAAGAAGAAGTAGAGATGAGAGAACTAAGACTGGTGCAGATACAAGCCAGATAGAACACAGGCCCTCCTTCTACCTGAGGTTACCATGGTGTCCAAACCAGCCCTCAGGTCCCTCCCTGCCTTTATGACCACTGTAGCTGCCTGAGCCAATTATGTTTGCTATATCCAGTAAATCCACAAATGTGGATGCTACACCTAACTACCCAGGTTCACATTTCAGCCATGACTGATGGCCAATATGACTTGGAGGCACAGTTTCCTCATTTGTAACATGGGGATGATCTTGCCCACAGGTTTGAAGACTGAATAGGTAATATCCCTATCTTTTGCATTGGAAGGCTCACTGCCATATCCCCAAGGCTACAGCTCTACGCCATTTGCCTTCGGAAGAACATTCCAAATCAAAAGAATGAAGTTGGGGGCAGCCAATCTCAGTTGTATTTGAGGAAAAGACGGGGCTGTCTCACATTGTAGCTGGGCTCCTGTGTTTTCGCAAAGCCATCGATCTGCTTTCTAAAAGCCAAATCTACTAACTGAGACAAAAAGCAAACTGTGTGCCATTATCTAGGATTATCCTCATCTATATACTTTGCTCTGTGGATGTGTCATCTCTAAAGTCATCATAATTAGAGGACCTGGTACAGGAAGGTAACCTACAAGACACCAGAGAATCCTTCCTCCGATGTGGAGTGAGGTTGATCATTATTATCTGCGCGTGACCTGCAAGCAGACTGGACCAGATTGCTGCATTGATTCATAGGGTAGATAATTGGCTTCTGGTGCTTTTATGCAGAAGCAATGTCTCTGCACATTTAGCCTCAATGTTGAAACGTGAAGCTGCTGAAGGCACACACTTGCATGGTCTGCCTGCCATCAGGACTTTCCTCAGATCTACCATTCTGGTTGGTCCAGGAAGCAGCAGTTTGCCACACTGCTGAGTAGGTCTGATGGTAAGGAGGAATAAAGCAGAGCTTTGTGCTGGCCTGGCAATGCCATCCACTTCCCAGAGTTCCTGACAGTCTGTTACCCCAGCCAGGATCAGCCTGAATGTTCTCTTTGTCACAGCCCTTTGCATGCTGAGGTGGGCTTGCCTTCTCTGCAGCAGTCTGGGTTAAATAAATACATTAAGGCAATGTAGTCGGCTTGACACTGGAGCCAGCCTCAATAACTCAGATAATTCATGTGGCAAAAGACAGGGCCGCTGCGGTTTTGAATTCGTTTAAAGATGGATTCTTTGTTCTCTTCTTTGGTTGAGGCTGGGGCAGCCACACTCTAAACTGCTGGCCATTTTTCTCCAGCAAGTTTGAGAGTTTAAATCCTGTGCAGATGAGCACCCTTCATCCAGTTACAGGGATACCAAGCTGACTCACCACATAAACACATGCTCCAAAGAAAGCCAAGATTAAACCTTGGTGATTTTTATCATTTCTCCAGTGTACCGGCAGTCAGCAGTTTGTCAGAACCCATAATGTTTAGAAATGTGCTGTGTTCGCCCCTGAGGTTTAAATAAACTAAGACCCATGAATGTTATAATATGACGCATTACCTTGGTGTGTGAAATTATAACTCTATTTTGTGCTCGCTGAGAGCAATGCTGTGCACATTGTGTTCTTGGGGATTTTGTATATGTTTCCCCATCTGAAGTATGTTTCAACTCTGTTTTTTTTTTTTAAAGAGTAGGAAATATTTCTATTTCAAGACTGCTGTATATGTCTAAGATGCTCAATATTGGGTGAAACTGTACACCTTAACAACTCTAGAATTTTTTAAGGTGTTTGGGCTTCAGCCAAGAAAATGATGAGGGCCAAGGAGTTACCACTGTGACTGGCCACAATGGCTCCAAACTTTCATTTTCTTTAAAAAAATAGAGGCAAAGATCCATTTCCTAGATGTAGCACAGAGTTTCAATCAAGAGATACTCCACCATTTTGGGAGTGATTTTATTTTTCTGTCTCAACTGGAAGAAAGAGGGCAGGGTGCTATTGTCATCCATAAGTAAAACTACCAAGTCACCAACCACCCTACTATATTCAGGACAGTTTCGATAAATGCATTTCTACTGTGTGCAGGACAGCTGCAATCAATACATTGCCCATTTAAAACACCTGGTATGTCATTCTGTGAAGCCAATGCACAGCAGCACGTGATGGGGTTGGTGGGGACCACACTGCTGGTGTGCTCCATCTGTTGGAGAGTTGTAAACATCTTTAGGAGGGTTATGCAAGTATTAACCTAACATTCCAGCATATTCTCTAACTGCTACATAGTGTTCCAAAATTCTCATCCCAAAATCTGGGGATATGGGTTGGTAGATAAGAATGCTTTCTGTGTAAGCATGAAGAGCTGAGCTTGGAATGGTCTCCTGTACTCTTGCTTAAAAGGAAAGATGGGTGCTTAAAACCCAGCACTGTGGATTTCTGGGTCTTGTTAGGTGACAGCCTTGCTCCATTCTGAGTAACAGATACATTCTCAAGGAAATAAATAACATATAGAATGATAAAGCAGGACATCTAAAGTCCTCCTCTGACATCTGTGAGCACTGGTGTGTACACGCAGGCATGCATACACATAGACAGAAGTAAGTACACACAGATGCACACACAGGCACATATTCTACACCCAAGTACACATAAATACATACTCACAGAGGCACATACACCAAACACATGCACATACACACATACACACACACATACATTACCCCCTACACACACAAAGGGACAAACACTGCACACACAAGTACATACACCACACAAAAATATACAGAGGCATATACTATATAACAAATATACATGCACACACATATGTGCACACACATAGGCACATACTCCATGCATACAAATACTACTACATACACAAATACAAATACACAGGAACATACACTACACTACACACACATAGGGTTATACATGTACTACACACACAGAAAGATGCATCTACTACACACACACACACACACACATACACAGGCACATACTACATGCATATAAACACACTCACATAGGCACACACAGAGCCACGTATACTATACACAGAGGCATATACACCACACAAAGACACACAGAAGCACATACACCACACAAACACACACAAAAACACACAGAGGCACACACACCACACAGATACACACAGAGGCATATACACCAAACACACACACACACACACACACACACACACACAGAGGCTCACACATCACATAAACACACAGAGGCATATACAACACACACATACACAGAGGTACACACACCACACAAACACACACAGAGGCACACACACCACACAAACACACACAGAGACACACACTTTCCCTGCCATTTATCTCAAGTACCATTCCATTAAATGAATTATTAAAAGAATTTGCCTGATTCAAAATCCAAACAGCAAAATCCCTTTGCCTCATTCTGTTTTGCATGTCTCATTTTGAAATGACTTTAAATTCACATAGGGGATTCCTAAAATAGTAAAGTGTGTCCTTTACCCTAGTGCTGGAGTCACATCTCACATCAAACCTTATAGCCAGACAAACTGACAGTTGTGGTCACCAGGACTTTGACACAACATGGCAGGATGCTTCTTCTCCTCTGCATGGACAGAGAAAGCAACCAAATGTAGTCTGAAAACATAAAGTAGAAAATTTAAAATAACAGCCAGTGAGTTTTCCATTGTATGTTGTCTTAGTCAGGGTTTCTATTCCTGCACAAACATCATAACCAAGATGCAAGTTGGGGAGGAAAGGATTTATTGAGCTTACACTTCCATGCTGCTGCTTATCACCAGAGGAAGTCAGGACTGGAACTCAAGCAGGTCAGGAAGCAGGAGCTGATGCAGAGGCCATGGAGGGATGTAACTTACTGGCTTGCTTCTCCTGGCTTGCTCAGCCGGCTTTCTTATAGAGCCCAAGTCTACCAGTCCACAGATGGTACCACTCACAAGGGGCCCTGCCCCCTTGATCACTAACTGAGAAAATGCCTCACAGCAGATCTCATGTAGGCATTTTCTCAACTGAAACTCCTTTCTCTGTGATAACTCCAGCTTGTGTCAAGTTGACACACAAAACTAGCCAGTACAATTGACCCCTTGTCAACTTGACACACAAACACATCACCAATAAGCTTTGACCCTTACTTCCTTATTCATCCCCAAGATCTAAATAACTTTAAAAGTCCCACAGTCTTTGCAAATTCTTACATATTAACATTTCAGTCCCTTTTAAACATCCAATCTCTTAAAATTCAAAGTTTTTTAAAAATTCAAAGCTTCTTAACTGTGGGATCCATTAAAATACCTTCTTCCTTCAGGAGGGAAAATATATCAGGACACAGTCACAATCGAAAGCAAAATCAAACTCCAACCATCCAATGCCTGGGGTCCACTCAGGATCTTCTGGATTCCTCCAAGGGCTTGAGTCATTTCTCCAGATCTACCCTTTGTAGCACACACAGCTCCAGATGCCTGTACTCCACTGCTGCTGCTGTTCTTGGTGGTCATCTCATGGTACTGGCATCTCCAAAACACTGCTGTCTTCCACTGCAACTAGGCTTTACCAACAGCCTCTCGTAGGCTCTCTTCATGGTGCCAAGCCTCACCTCCTTTGCATGGCCCCTTCAATCCTGGGCTGTCAATTGCAACTGAGGCTGCACCTTCACCAATGGCCTTCCACGGCCTCTCACAGCTGCTCTTCATGACTTCAAAACCAGTACTACCTGGGTGAACTCTTACACATTACCAAGTCCAGCTACAGCACAAGGTACAACCCTGGCTATCTCTGGAATGCAGCCTCTGTGCTCTCAGAACACACTTCTCAGAAGATTTTACATCAATGATGCTGGTCTCTTCCCAATCACTGCCAATTTCCCAACTCCAGATAACCAGCATCAATAGTCCCAGTAATATAATAGTTTAGCTTTAGTAGTTCTGGTATCTTGATAATCACAGGTGATGCTTCAGTCCCAGCTAACCAAAACCACAGAATCTTCATAGTCAAAATAGCAAAGGCCCTGATAAGAGTCTTTATAATCTTCCCTCTGAAATTTCACAAGCCAGGTTTCCATCTTCTGCACTGTTCTCAACATTATCTTCCTAAGCTCCTACACAAACATCCCATAGTGCAGCCAAAAGTTTCAAAGTCCTTCCACAGTCCTCCCCAAAACATGGTCAGGTTGTCACAGGAATACCCCACTTCTGGGAATACCCCACTTTGCTGGTACCAATTTGTCTTAGTCAGGGTTTCTATTCCTGCACAAATATCATGACCAAAATGCAAGTTGGGCCCTCCCTCCTTGATCACTAATTGAGAAAATGCCTTACTCATGTAGGCATTTTCTCAACCGAAACTCCTTTCTCTGTGATAACACTAGCTTGTGTCAAGTTGACACACAAAACTAGCCAGTACATATGTCATTCGGAACAACAGGATAAAGTCTCATACCCATTCGTCTCTGCCCTGGATGAAGCTCTCTTCTATTTGTGCTGAGTTCCCATGCTTTCCACCCAAGCCAAGCCTCTCCTGGTGTCCAAACAGTGTGGGTGTTCTGGTCACCCTTATTGTATGTAATAGCAGCTCCTAGGCCCAAGAGTAATGACTCCGGCAACACAGACTGTCTTGGAGAAGTTATAACGTGCTTCCTTTATGTGAAAAGGGGACATTTCGAGGTTTTTATTAAGGAAGGAAAAAAAAAATATGCCAAGGCTGCTAAAAAAAAAACCACAGAAGGAATCTCCTGTTCACAAAGACATGAAAAGAAGAAAGAAATGAACTCTGATTTTGATGTCACATCTCAAACTGTGAGAGTGGGGTGCAGAATGCATGGTCTGTGCTTAGCTTGGGTGGAAGAGGCATTCACATATAAATAGCAGGCAAAAGCAGAGCATGTATAAGGTTCTGATCTAGCCATGGTTTTAGATATCTACTGAGGGTCTGGAATGTACATCCCTCTGACAGTGGAAGAAACTGTGTTAAGCCACAAACCAATTTGTCTTTTACCACTTTGCTCATGTTTTAAATGATAGGGCATGGAAATTGTATTCCCACCAAAATATTCATCTTTATTCTTATGGAACTGCTTTGCATAGATAGCTTAGCAGCTTTGATATTTCGGTTTCTGAATGGTCCTCATTGCCAAGGTACTATCTCATATAAGGGGAGAAAGTTAAAGGAGACAATCTCCCCCCCCCTTTTTTTTTCAAACAAAGACTACAATGTTTCCTGGGATTCTGGTCGTGTGTGTGTGTGTGTGTGTGTGTGTGTGTGTGTGTACCTGTTTGTGTGTATGAGTGCAGGTAGGTTAGTATATGCACAATGCATATGTTGGGGATACAGGATTTCCTTGCATGTAAAGGTCGCATGATAATCTCAGGTATTAGTCTTTGTTTTCTGCCTGTTTAAAACAGGGTTTCTTGTTGCTTGGTGCTATGATGTGCACCAGGCTAGTTGTCAACTGCTTTCTGATAAGTCTCCCCTTTCTGCCTTCATCTCACTGTGGAAGTACTAGGATTACAGATATATGCTAATATGCCTGACTTTATGTAGGTTCTAAAGATCCAAACCAAGACCTTCATACTTCCATGGTAAGTACTTACCCACTAAAGTCATCTTCCCAGCCCCCAGTCCCTTTTTATTTGAACTGTTTAGCCTGTAAGCCTTCCAAAGGCTCAAATATTTAACAATGGAACAAAAAGTAATGACATTTTTGTTCTTGTTTTAACATTGCTTCATGTCCCTGATATTACAGCCATTTGCAAATAATTTCTATATCTTCCCTGCCAAGATTTATTTGAGTGGTTTGGAAGAACTAACGACAAATGAATGTTCAGCCCTAAACAAGAAGTTTATATAATTCCTTCTGAGGCTCAGGAGACATTGTGGAAGAAGGGGCAGGAAGAATATAAGAGGCAGACTGTAAGGAGAAGAGCTGCATGCTGCCATCTTCTGGGCAAGATACAGTCATTGCCCACATGAACTCAGCAGCTAGGGATGTCCTGCATTGAGTCTACACAAGAATGTGTCCATCAGGAGTGGATGGAGGAGGAACTCAGGGCATCTTACCACTCACCAATGAACTACTTGATACTGATGAATTCAGGGAGCAGGGAATCATCATTAGCAATGAGTCACATCTTGTTGAGTCGTTGGCCAGAAGAGCCCCATGGTAACCCCCAGACATCACAGGCTATTGGTTACTCTCCACAACCTGATGATACAGTCATGTTGGTAATAACAACACTTACATATGCCATTAGACACAGAGAAGTCGAGATGGTGTCTAACTAGAAGTGTCACGCCTACTGACTAGCCTTTGTGATTTTGGAAGGTGCTCTGCATGCTACTAGAGGCGAAAGGTGATCATTGATATCTCCCAGACACAATCCCTGCAATCTACAACAGTGACCAGCCTGGAAGGTATACTACTGCAATAGTGGTACATGTGTTACAGGAGTAACCATCCACTTTCTGATCATATTTAAGGCCTACTCCACGAGATGGAACTCATACTTAACACAGCTAAATAGGCCATGGGACTAGCAGAAAGCCAAATAATATTATTCTGCTGAAGGAACATAGCAACAAAATGACTCCTAACAAGATATTATTATACCCACAAACAAGTGCCTTACTCAGCTCACATCAGAAAAGCTTCAAACTAAAACAGAGTCCCACAACTGGACAGTGTGCTGAGAGTAACAGACTTTGCAACAGTCAGTTCTGAATGGGATATCTTCATCAAATTCTTCCTCCCAGGGATCAGGGTCTATGTGGAGGAGGAGGAAGAAAGACTATATAAGAGCCAGAGGTGATGGATGATTCCAAGGAAGCAAAGTCTTCCAGACATAATAGGATTGATGCAAATATGAACTCACAAAGACTGTGGCACACACAAGGCCTGCACAGCTTCATATCAGATAGGGTCCTAGCACCAAGAAGAGAAGTGGACATGTGCTCCTTCCCCTAACCAAGAAGCTATCTGCAAATGATGCCCACTGGCAAAGGAAAAAATTCAGATTCCTCCAAAGGAGTCTTACTGGGTATGTTAAACCACCTAGGGGCACGTGTCATGCCCAGTTGGTCAAAGCCAAATGAACTTAATGGTATTTTTATAGATTTTTTTTTTTGCCTTGTTTTGCTTTGCTTGGGCATTTTCTTTTTTGACTTATCTGTCTTTAGCTTCTTTACTTTGATTTTTGGTTTTGTGGGGGGTTTGTGTATATTTCTTGTTTTTGAATATCTCTTGTTTTTTCTTTGTTGTATGTTTTAGAAGGAGGAAGGGAAAGCGAACACAAAGTGAGGTATGTAGGGAGGTGGGGAAGATCTAGGAGAAATTGGAGGAGAGGAAACATAATCGAAATAAATTGTATGAAAGTTTTTATTCTTCTTTCTTTTTCTTTAAGCAAGCTTTTTTATTCATGTACACAGGCTACCTCTCCTAAAGCAGGGTTTCACAGGCCAGCATTGGATGTGAGGAAGACAAGGCTTATATAGCTCAAGGGTAGGAGGTTTCCAAATGGGGGGAAATAGGATGGTTTAGAGGAGCAGAACTCTGCCAAGACAGATATAGACTAGGGTTAGAAGTTAAGGTTAAAGAACTTATAAGAAACATATATTTGGAGTTCCTCCTCTAGAATAAGCAATGAACAGGAGACATTAGGCTGTTGAGTGACAAGGGTATTTATCTGGAGTCTGGGAAAGTTTTCTATTTTTTCAATTAAAAAGGGGAAAAAGGGATCTGTTGGGGGAGACCTCTGCCTGGGCCACCAGGGCTCCATAGCCAAAGAGCACCTTGAGAAAGCTAGCTGCCCAGGAGTGTGGGCAAGCCTGTCTGCTCAGTGGGACCCACCTGGAATTTCCAAGACACAGGGACCAAGGAACATAGTTCTGGTTTCTTTCAGTGGCTGGAGAGCAGATCCTGTGACACAGGGCTCCATACTCAAATAGTGCCAGGAGAGAGCTGGTATACCAGGAGTGCCGACACACCTTTAAGCACAGGCAAGACCACCACTTCTTTTCAGATTAACTGGACCAAGAGGGACCCTTGCAGAGCCATCAGGACACAGAAAACAAGGGACAGCTGGGGATTAGATCCTTCTTGTTTCTGTCTGCACCCTAGAGCTGACCCTGCACCACAGCTCTCCAAACCCAAATTCCTCTCAGAGAGAACTGGTCTTCAGGGAGTATTGACATCTAGGCTTGCAGGAAAGGCAAGCCACAGTCAGACAGAGTAAGACCAGCTAACACCAGAGATAACCAGATGGTGAAAGGCAAGGGCAAGAACACAAGGAACAGAAACCAAGGCTACTTAGCAACTTCAGAACAGAGCTCTCCCACCACAGCAAGCCCTGGATACCCAAACACACCAGAAAAAGAAGACTCAGATGTAAAATGACATCTCAAGAGGTTGATAGAAGATTTTAAGAAGGAAATAAACAACTCTCTTAAAGACATACAAGAGAACACAGGTAAACAACTGGAAACCCTTAAAGAGGACACACAAAAATCCCTTAAAGAATTACAGGAAAACACAATCAAACAAATGAACAAAACCATCCAGGAATTAAAAACAGAAATAGAAACAATAAAGAAATCACAAAGGGAGACAACCCTGGAGTTAGAAAACCTAAGAAAGAAATCAGGAGTCATAGATGCAAATATCACCAACAAAATACAAGAGATGGAAGAGAGAATCTCAGGTGCAGAAGATACCATAAAAAACATGGACACAACAGTCAAAGAAAACACAAAATGCAAAAAGCTCCTAACCCAAAACATCCAGGATATCCAGGATACAATGAGAAGACAGAACTGAGGATAATAGGTATAGAAGAGAGTGAAGATTCCCAACTTAAAGGACCAATAAATATCTTCAACAAAATTATAGAAGAAAGCTTCCCTAACCTAAAGAAAGAGATGAACATAAATATACAAGAAGCCTACAGAACTCCAAATAGACTGGACCAGAAAAGAAATTCCTCCTGTCACATTATAGTCAAACACCAAATACACAAAATAAGGAAAGAATATTAAAAGCAGTAAGGGAAAAAGGGCAAGTAACATATAAAGACAGACCTATCAGAATTACACCAGACTTCTCACCAGAGACTATGAAAGCTAGAGATCCTTGGCAGATCTCATACAGACTCTAAGAGAACACAAATGCCAGCCCAGGCTGCTATACCCAGCAAAACTCTCAATAATCAGATGGTAAAACCAAAATATTCTATGACAAATTCAAATTTGCACAGTATGTTTCCACAAACCCAGCCCTACAAAGAATAATGGATGGAAAACCCCAACTCAAGGAGGGAAACTACACCCAAGAGAAAGCAAGAAAGTAATCTTTCAACAAATTCAAAAGAAGATAGCCACAAAAACATATAAACAACATTGAAAATTGCAGGAAGCAGCAATCACTATTCTTTAACATCTTTTAACATCAATGGTCTCAATTCCCCAATAAAAAGACATAAACTGACACACTGGATCCATAAACAGGACCCAGCATTTTCCTGCATCCAGGAAACGCACCTCTGTGTTAAAGACAAACACCAGTTACCTCAGAGTAAAGGGCTGGAAAACAATTTTCCAGGCAAATGGCCCCAAGAAACAGGCTGGAGTAGCCATTCTAATATCGGATAAAATTGACTTTCAACCAAAAGTCATCAAAAAAGATAAGGAAGGACACTTCATACTCATCAAAGGAAAAATCTACCAAGAAGAACTCTCAGTTCTGTACATCTATGCCCCGAATGCAAGGGCACCCACATTCATAAAAGAATCTTTACTAAAGCTCAAAGCACACATTGCACCTCACACAATAATAGTGGGAGACTTCAACACCCCACTATCAACAATGGACAGATCTTGGAAACACAAACTAATAAGAGACACAGTGAATCTAACAGATGTTATAAACCAAATGGATTTAACAGATATCTATAGAACATTTCATCCTAAATCAAAAGAATATAACTTCTTCTAAGCACCTCATGGAACATTCTCCAATATTGATCATATAATTGGTCACAAAACAAACCTCAACAGATATAAAAAGATTGAAATAATCCCATGCCTCCTATCAGATCACTACGGAATAAGGCTGGTCTTCAATGGCAACAACAACAGCAGAAAGCCCACATATTCATGGAAGCTGAACAATGCTCTACTCAATGATAACTTGGTCAAGGAAGGAAGGAAGGAAGGAAGGAAGGAAGGAAGGAAGGAAGGAAGAGAAAGAAATTAAAGACTTCCTAGAATTTCATGAAAATGAATGTACAACATACCCAAACCTGTGGGACGCAATGAAAGCAGTGTTAAGAGGAAAACTCATAGCTCTGAATGCCTCCAAAAAGAAATTGGAGAAAGCATATACTAGCAGCTTAACAGCACACCTGAAAGTTCTAGAACAAAAAGAAGCTAATATACCCAAGAGGAGTAGAAGGCAGGAAATAATCAAATTAAGGGCTGAAATCAACCAAGTAGAAACTAAAAGAACTATACAAAGAATCAACCAAACCAGGAGCTGGTTCTTTGAGAAAATCAACAGGATAGATGAACCCATAGCCAGACTAACCAGACGGCACAGAGACAGTATGAAAATTAACAAAATTAGAAATGAAAAAGAAGATATAACAACAGATTCTGAGGAAATTAAAAAAATCATCAGATCCTACTACAAAAGCCTTTACTCAACAAAATTGGAAAATCTGGATGAAATGGACAAGTTTCTATACAAGTACCCAATTCCAAAGTTACATCAAGATCAGATAAAACATCTAAACAGTCCCATAACCCCTAAAGAAATAGAAGCAGTCATTAAAATTCTCCCAACCAAAAAAAAAGCCCAGGACCAGATGGGTTCAGTGCAGAATTCTATCAGACCTTCAAAGAAGACCTAATACCAATACTTTTCAATCTATTCCACAAAATAGTAACAGAAGGAACACTATCCAATTCATTATTTGAGGCCACAGTTACACTAATACCAAAACCTCACAAAGACCCAACAATAAAAGAAATCCTCAGACCAATTTCCCTTATGAATATCAATGCAAAAATACTCAATAAAATTCTCGCAAACTGAATCCAAGAACACATCAAAACAATCATTCACCATGATCAAGTAGGCTTCATCCCAGGGATGCAGGGATGGTTCAATACCCAGAAATGCATCAATGTAATCCACTACATAAACAAACTCAAAAAAAAAATGGTCATTTCATTAGATGCTGAAAAAGCATTTGACAAAATTCAACATTCCTTCATGATAAAAGTCTTGGAAAGATAAGGATTTCAAGGACCATTCCTAAATATAGTAAAAGCAATATACAGCAAACCAGTGGCCAACATCAAACTAAATAGAGAGAAACTCGAAGCAATCCCACTAAAATTAGGGACTAGGCAAGGCTGCCCTCTCTCTCTCTGTCTATTCAATATAGTACTTGAAGTTCTAGCTAAAGCAATTAGATAACAAAAGGAGGTCAAAGGGATACAAATTGGAAAGGAAGAAATTAAAATATCACTATTTGCAGATAATATGATGGTATTCTTAAGTGACCCAAGAAACTCCACTAAAAATCTGCTACAGATGATAAACACTTTCAGCAAAGTGGCCAGATACAAAATTAACTCAAGCAAATCAGTAGCCTTCCTAAACTCAAAGGATAAACAGGCTGAGAAAGAAATTAGGGAAATGACACCCATCACAATTGTCACAAACAATATAAAATATCTTGGTGTGACTCTAACCAAACAAATGAAAGATCTGTATGACAAGAACTTCAAGTCTATGAGGAAAGAAGTCGAAGAAGACCTCAGAAGATGGAAAGATCTCCCATGCTCATGGATTGGCAGGATTAATATAGTAAAATGGCCATCCTGCCAAAAGCAATCTACAGATTCAATGCACTCCCCATCAAAATCCCAACTCAATTCTTCATAGACCTAGAACGAGCAATTCTCAAATTCATATGGAATAACAAAAAACCCAGGATAGCAAAAACTATTCTCAACAATAAAAGGACTTTTGGGGGAATCAGCCTCCCTGACCTCAAGCTGTACTACAGAGCAGTAGTGATAAAAACTGTATGGTATTGGTACAGTGACAGGCAGGTAGATCAATGGAATAGAATTGAAGACCCAGAAATGAACCCACACACTTATGGTCACTTGATCATTGACAAAGGAGCTAAAAGCATCCAGTGGAAAAAAGACAGCATCTTCAACAAATGGTGCTGGTTCAATTGGCGGTCTACATGCAAAAGAATGCAAATTGATCCATTCCTATCTCCCTGTGCAAATCTCAAGTCCAAGTGGATCAAGGAACTCCACATAAAACCAGATACACTGACTCTAATAGAAGAGAAAGTAGGGAAAAGTCTCGAACACATGGGCACAGGGGAAAAGTTCCTAAACAGAACACCAATGGCTTATGCTCTAAGATCAAGAAATGACAGATGGGACTTCATGAAATTACAAAGCTTCTGTAATGCAAGGGACACTGTAAATAGGACAAAATGGCAACCTACAGATTGGGAAAAGATCTTTACCAATCCTACATCCAATAGAGGACTAATGTCCAATATATACAAAGAACTCAAGAAGTTTGACTCCAGAGATCCAAATAACCCTATCAAAAAAATGGGGAACAGAGCTAAACAGAGAATTCTCAACTGAGGAAACTCAAATGACTGAGAAGCACCTAAAGAAATGTTCAACATCTTTAGTCATCAAGGAAATGCAAATCAAAACAACCCTGAGATTCCACCTAACACCAGTCAGAATGGCTAAGATCAAAAACTCAGGTGACAGCAGATGTTGGTGAGGATGTGGGGAAAGAGGAATACTCCTCCATTGCTTGTGGGATTGCAAGCTGATACAGCCTCTCCGGAAATAAGTTTGGTGGACCCTCAGAAAAATGAACATAATACTACCTGAGGACCCACCTATTCCACTCCTGGGCATATATCCAGAAGATGCTCCAACATGTAATAGAGACACATGCTCCACTATGTCATAGCAGCCATATTTACAATAGCCAGAAACTGGAAACAACCCAGATGTCCCTCAACAGAGGAATGGATACAGAAAATGTGGTACATTTACACAATGGAATACTACTCAGCTATTAAAAACAATGACCTCATGAAATTTGCAGACAAATGGATGGATCTTGAAAATATCATCCTGAGCAAGGTAACTCAGTCACTAAAGAATGAACATGGTATGTACTCACTGATAAGTAGTTATTAGCTTAAAAGTTCGGAATACCCAAGAGTCACTTCACAGAAACCATTGAGCTGTGTGTGAGGTCTCAGTTGGAGGTTTTGGAGAAGGGACTGAAGGAGCTGTGGGAGTTGGCAGCCCCATGGAGGGAGCAACAGTGTCAACTGGCCTGACCTCCGGATGCTCCTGGAGACTGGATCACCAACCAAAGAATACACATGGAGGGACCCATGGTGGTGGCCACATATGTGGCAGAGAAGGGTCTTGTTAGCCATCAGGGGGAGCAGAGGCCCTTGGGTCTAAGGGTTTTAGATGACCCAGTATAGGAGAATGCCAAAGCGGGAAGTCGAGAGTGGGTGGGTAGGTGATTGGATGGGGGAATACCCTCATAGAGGCAGGGGACGAGGGAATAAGGGGTTTCCAAAGGGGAGATCTGAAAAGAGGGAAACATTTGAAATGTAAATAAAGTATCCAAAAAAATAAAAAATAAATAAATTTTTAAAAGGGGGGGAGGAAAAAAGAGGGTTGGGGGATAAAGCAATCAGAATGCATTATATACATAAAATATAAAATTTTAAAATTACCAAACTGCCAAACATATAAAATTACCAAACAACCAAATTAATTAATAAAAATTATAATTAAAAAGAGTCAGGCAAAACTGTGTGTGTGTTTTATATTTTATATATATATATATATATATATATATATATATATATATATATATTATATACACACACATACTCTTGTATGAGGGAGATCACACAAGGCAAGTAGTCACAGAAGAAGGTGAACAAGATGGGTTTAACTGTGTTGCCTACTTGGTTGTTTGTTTGTTTGTTTGTTTAGCTTTTTATGATCAGAGGATAGCTACACGAAGTCTCTTCCATTATTCTTTTGGTATATCCTGTTTTGTATAGCTCAATATTATAAAATGCTCGACTGAAAATGAAGTTTCTTGTTTTCAAAGAATCCTTGAATATAAAAGAGAGGTGGACTCTGGGGAGTTGGGAGAGTAAGACTCTTTTGTGTCAGTGGGTAATCAATCTGATTGCCTGCTCTGGGTTTTTGTATCCTTGTTTGTCAAGAGGGTCTCCTTTGTGTTACCCTGGAGGCTTAAATAAGATAATGTTGGGAGCCCATTGGCCACCATGCTGGACATATAATCACTTCTCAGTGAGTGTGAGATTTTAGCTACTGGAGGTTATATGAGATTATCTGATCATTGGGACCATTCATCAATAGCGAACAGAGCAATATCATGTGCAAATAGTATAGGTGCTTCTAGCTGTTGACCGACCGCTGTACCATAATATTTAGGACACAGTACAACATCCTTCTTCCAACACCAAATTCATGAGCAAGCCTTACTTGAATAACTCAGATTACTTCAGTGAAGTGTCTTGTGGAGAAACTGTTGAATTTATGTTTGGATTCTTGCCAGTGACCATAAAAATTCTTTACCACTCAGTAAGGCTATGTATTATAGCCATGTAGGCATCCTAGATATAAGAACTTTCACATTTTGGCTGTGCCTGATAAACTCGAACATAAGAGACCTTCAGCAGTTTTAAGATTTATGGCAACAAATTCCAACTTCCTGGCTCTGGGCCTGTGCAAGTCATGTTACTCACTACCATATAACATTACCTGTGGTAGCCAGCTCACAAAGTAAGGTGCCTAAAATAATGTTGTAAGTTCTTTGCAAACAACACGTGAGAGGGTGTAGACCTTAATAACTGCCAATCACATCCATTTGTTCTCCAATGTTAATGCTAACATGGAGAAACTTTTCTTTATCCCTTTACCCTCAGGTTGTTCTTGCTAAAACTTAAGAGAATCTTCCCATTTTAAAACTGAAGTCTTCTGGAGATGGCTTGCCAATTGCTAAGGATTTTGCTTCACAAAACAGCAGAGAGGAGAAGGTCACAGCATAAACCTTCAGATGGCCAAAGAAAAGTATTACCTAGCCCTTCCATCTGTAAAGCTATAGAGCCCCAGTTTAATCCATGTTTGAGAATGAAAGTGTCTTTTTATTCTTAAACAGCACAATTCTCCCAGCATTTTCTTGGGCCTGTAAATGTACGTTTTACATGTAGGTTTGTGAAGTAAAACTTTGTTGAGTCAACATCTGGAACTACTCAGGTGGTTTGTCTCTGCTGTGTTTATGAACAATAAAGCAAACCACTGGATGATTCCTGGATATTTAAACTCAGGTCATAGACATCTCAGCCTCATTGCTGACAAACACAAAACTTTAATTTCCCCTTCTGGAGCCAAATACAACAAATGTTGTGGACAGAAAGCTAAGTGATCTTCTTTAAAACAGGGTACTTATCTAAGTTACAAATTTTTAACTGTGAAGCCATACTCAGAATATCTTAAATCCTTGAAACCCTTGGACTATCTCCAAACCTAAGCATAGTTTCACTTTAAAGAAGTAGACTGAAGTTGTTACTTTCTAATTACAGTTCCTACCAACAGATAAGACATCAGTTACTGTGGTAACAGTGTCAACCCCACTCCTGGAACTATTTAAAATCAGTACCTTTTCTTTCTTCCTTTCTTTAGTTTTTCCTCTATTAAAAAAGTTCTCTAAAGTGATATCTGAGATATTTGTAGTTAATATTAGATTTTATAAACAGCCTTAGAAATGTGATCAAGTAAAAGATAATGAACCCTTGAAGCCAAGTAGGAGAGAGAAAAAGCCTACTATAGAGACTCGGTTAGGAATTATAGAAAACAAAATGTGCTTGTGATATGAAAATATTGCCTGGTACTTATGGAACAATATAAGATGGAATAAATAAGGCTATGTCATAATATTACAAACATGAAAGCACAGCATTGTTAAAAGCCTGAAGATGACACAGTACCCCAACTTTGAATATTGGATACCAGGAACAATGATGGTGACAACATCACTGCAATTTTCTCAGGACAAGAATCTCTTTCATTTAACCCTTCATCCTTGACACTAGGTGCCTAGCCTGGTAAGGTCAGATAAAAGTTTTATTCTAGAATGTAAGTATTAGTAATGGGTTATGGCTTTCTTGACAAGAATTGTACTAAAACTGCATAACAATTCCAACAAAATGCCTTGATTTCAAAATACAAGCTTAAGACAGATATACCAACCTTCCTCACACCATGCTCAGAAAGAAACAATCCTTCTATATAGATGGTATTCAGAATGATGACTTTGGGATCATGGTTGTACCCTACCAGTAGGCAGAATGATCTTTATAAAATATATTTTATGTCACATCATTTCCCTTCCTTGATATTGTATAGAGTTCCATTATCCTTTTATAAGGGGGAACAGCCCTCCAGGATCTGTTTAATCTATAGCTCCCAACCCCACCATACTCTAGACATAGGGGTTTTAACTATATTTCATTTAAAAATGGTCAATCTGTCTTCCCCATGGTCTATACATTTATTCTTCTATCTCCTTTCCCCAAATTTGACAAAGCCTTGGTGTCATCAAAGGAGCTATGGTGATATTTGTGGAGTATCTGGCATTACAGGGAGCCATATCAGGATGGGAACACATTGCAGTGTGGACAGGTCATGATGAGAACACTGTTGATCTTGTCTTAGCAGTTTTCTCTTGTCTTGCTTCACTGGGTTATTGACTTAATCTATAAGCAAGCTATACTTTCATTGCTGTTTTTGTTAGTTTGTGGTGCTTTGGATAGAACCCAGGGCCTTATATGTGCTAGGCAAGCAGTCTATTTCTGAGCTCAGTAATGAGTCAAATAATGAGACTTGTTTCCTATGGATGTGGATGGGATTAAATGCAAGATGCAATGTGCCTTGCATTGTAAAGCTGCTCAATAAACTGAGAGTTTCCATTTTCTGAACAGAATAAAGACACCTGGCAACCCAGCTTCTCCCTGTAAAAATGACTACAAGGATTGAACTACTAGGCAAAACAAGCATCAAGCAGGCTATCAATGCTTTTCTGTCTCTTTATTACAGATTGTAGTGAGTACTAGGAAAATACAAGCTGCTGTTCTCAGGATTTTATAGTTCTTATCTCCTCTAAAATATAAGTTGAAGTCAAAATTGGGAGGTTCCTAAGGCTTGAAACACACACACACCACATATATGTGTTTCTCGTATGTATGTATGTATGTATGTATGTATGTATGTATGTATGTATATTTTTTCCTGAGATTGAGAAAACAAAAGAGACAACACAAGATTATTCAAGGCTGGGGTTTGGTTAGCATTGACTGGTGTGTGCAGAAACAGTTGTGAGGCTACAGAACATTCCCCTGCATCTAATAAACCCAAGAGACTTCTTTCTTTTTTTCTTACTTTCTTTCTTTTTTCTTTTTGCCATCTGGATCATTTATACTTAGCACTTATTTAATAGGTTGGCAGTTGACTTTTAATAAGTAACAAGTAAGAAATGTGTGATTTCACACACCTACCAACTTCATTTTGTGAAGTCCCCAGCAGGTTCTAAAACACTCTCATTTGGACATGCTCATTGAAACCATTTCCCTTTGCCTTACTTGTCCTGATAAGGAAATTGAAAGACTTCGGGCAAACCAATTTACCTGCTTGGTAAGTAGCAGAACTGGGGGCTAAGGGGGTTCTTGTAAAGCCAGCTCTGATGGCCTCATGGAATCACTTCTGTATATTTAATATCAACGTCAGAAGACAGGAGTCAGAAAGCTATGGGCTGGATTGTGTTCATCAACAGTCACTGCATGTTGGAGCTCTAAGCCTCAGCCTCTCAGAATATGACTGTGTTTGTAGACAAGGCTCTAAGAGAGGTGATTAAAACAAAACAGTGCTGTCGCTGTGGGTCTCCATCCCATCTGCCTTTCTCTAAAGATAGAAAGAAGTAATCTGGACTTATAGAAAGGAATTATGCTATGAACACACATTCTTCCTGTTCTCATATGTGCACACTTTAGCATGTACACAGATACACACACAAATATACTTACATAGAAAGCTAGGTAACAAGAAGCATGCACACAGAGAGGACCACATGAGGGCACCAGCAGGTCCAGGAGTGAGACTCCAGAGGGACCAAACCTGATACTTTGACCTTGAGCTTCTAGTTTCCAAAACTAGAAAATAAATATAAGACTTTTTAATTTTTTATAATTTTCTTCAAGAGGCAATGTGATACACGATACATCTTTCATTCAGCACTAACATGCCAGGTTTTATAAATACACATTCCTTAGTGTTCATTTTTATTGGAAATCATTGGACACAGTAATTGGATTCATAATAACAGTTTCAAACACACATATAAGTACTTTGATCATGTTTCCCACCCCCATAAATACATGGAGAGAAACCTAACTTGTGGAGTTTTGCTGACAGCTTTAAAAATCCAGTATACTGTAATATAAGAAGAAAGAAAGCTTATGCCCAAACTAATCACCCAGCACTAATGCATGCACTATGTATTCACACACACACACACACACACATACACAAAAACACACACACAATTCTATGTATATAATTTCACTTTGGGATATGTATTAGTCAAGAGAAATAAACTGAAACTATATAGATAATTAATATAAAGATAATTAACTGCAAAGTATGATTGGGGTCCTGAACAATTGATGGATACCTATTAATAGTAGATAAATAGGCAAACAGAACTCTATAAGGCTTGCAGCTATAAGGAGCAGAGACCTATAAAGGCACATGTAGAGCGCCCAAGGAAGCACCTCCATCCTAGCCTGAGGACAGGGACCTTGATCTTATTGTGGAGGGCATCACTATTGATCACTGCATGCTAGAGAGCTTTCTATGTTACCACTCCCTGGGGGATCTGCTGGATAGCTACCAGGAAAATCTGTTCATAGAGTGGTAAGTCTATGACTAGGACACCACTTACAGTATGACTTAAGGGGGTTGGGGGTCATAGCACAACAGAACAATCCTTTCTCAGCATGTATGAGGCCCCAGGGTTGATCCACAACATTTAGAAAGATCTGAGGAAGCTGCAAGCAACTAGCTGTTGGCTGTATATACTATAGGTGATATGTGCTGGGAGTGTCAGAGGCCAGATGTAGGGGGGCTGCTGGGTACAAGAGAAATGAGCAACCCAACATCACTGGAAGAGGAAAAAATCCCTTCTTCCTGCAATGGTCTCACCAGGGTCTCTTCTAGCAAAGCTTGAAATGCTAGCAGACACAAGAAGATTGGTTTAAAGGGCCCTGAGCATTTTCCATGAGCAGATGATGATGGGTGAATTTGGAGCTAAGGGAAACACACTGAAGTGCACAGGAGGACATGCAGTTGCAGTAAATCTGAGACTTCTGTATACTCGAAGCTAACATACCTGTATCAACGTAACTGAGCACAGTACCAGAGAACATGCAGACGCAGGGTGGTCTCAAAGGAGGTGTAGAATACTTGTAAGAGCTGAGGAGGAGGTCATGATGGAGGACCATCTTTGGAAGGCTTCCATCACCCAGAGCCTGTGTCGCAACTGAAATATCTCCCCTTAAACAATGGTTACAGGCTCATAAGGTTGCATAATCTGCAGTTGGCTGTTCCTGGATTTGAATCTCGTACTTCCTTGTTCATAAAGTGATGTTTGTCTGAATTCCAATATTTACAAGTTAAATATTTGAAACCCCAGTCATCTCGGAATCAGCAAGTACTTAGTGCCAATATGCTTCTCTCATAATTAACTCTGAACTGGTTCCATAATTGATTGAAAAAAATGATCTCTAACAATTTTTAATTATTGAGAGGGAGAAATATAGTAAAGACTGCTCCAGATTTGCACCCTTGTATGATACCAACTACATTAAAACAATCTTTCTAGTATGTTCTCATTGCACAAAGAGGAAGCTAAATCTTTAAGAAATTTGCTGAACACTTGTGGACCATGAATCAGAGATGCTTCAAGTTAGAGCTAGAAGGGATCTTAATGACCATTCAGGGAACTTTTCTTTGTTGAGGAGGGACTATGTCCCAGGAATCCTAAGCCATGAGGCACTTAGGTAAATGTAACTAGATTCAAGGTCTTACAATTTTCCCTAAGTTTTTCCCCTGAGAGGCCTAGAAAGAAAGGAAGCCATGCTGCACTCGGTATTATCTAGAGTAAAGCTAAGGATGTGTGGAGAGAAGGTAAAGAGCAGATCGGAGGATATCCACTCCTCATGAAAGCTATCAGAAGCCCCAAGAGGCACGCTGGAGGAAAACATTCTTTCCACGCTCATCCCTCTGGGTGGCATGGAGGATTGGTTAAAGAACTTGAGAATGTCTGAATTCTAAAAGGAGACACCTGAACAACCTTGTGGGTGGCTGGGTGGGTGAGTAGGTGGTATTAGAGCAAGAATCTAGATCACATTGCCCCAGCTTTGGTGTTGTTTGCTTGGTTTGTAGTTAGCTAATTTGGCACACTTTGGACATTGGCAGGTTTGGGCTGTTTGGTAAGATAGGTCTTCACACCCATGGAAAGAATATATTAATAGTGAGATCGGAAGATGGTAACAAAGATAGAATTTTCTCATCTTTCAAACTTACCTAACAATTTGGACCCACTCAGGGTATTTATTGTCCATTTCTAATTTTGATCCATTTTTCCCCTGGAGTCATGCATTTTCTTTATCTCCTTTAAAAGCAATTAAAGTATATACTTCATAAATATAAACATGATAACATGTTAGAGTATCTAATACACATAAGTTTCAACAGCTTCTAATCTACTAGGTCTTGGGGGAAGGAAGGATTTTGAGATGTTTTGTTCTATTCCAGCTTTATCCCATTATCAATGAGGGAGAGAAGACTACTTGGGACCACTGGGGGGTTGTATTTCTCCTTTTCTAGTGCATCAGTTATTTTTCTGCTGCTATTATAAAACACCACAACCAAGACAGTACACAGAAGAGTTTATTAAGCATATGGTTTCAAAGGAATAATTTCCAGCACAGTTGGGGAGTGTGGCAGTAAGCAGCAGTCCTGGAAGATAGAGTGGGAAGCAGAACTCACAGTTTTAATCACAAGCCTGAAGCAGAGAAAGCCACATAAAAATGGTGATGTGGAGTTTTAAACACCTGCTAGGCTTAAAGCCTGCTTCCTTGCTGTACTTCCTCTAACAAGACACACCTCTTAAACTTCCCCAAACAGCACCACCCGCTGGTGACCAAGCACTCAACCATCTGAGCCTATGGGAGACACTCTCGTTCAAACCACCACATCTAGTTATTCTTCTTCTCCTCCTCACCTCCTACCATAAACTTTTAGCAAAAGCATAAGGTAATAAAATCCTCAAAAGGAACCTCATCTGGGTACCAGTGGCACTATGATGGTGAAATAAAGATGTGCCTATCACACCTGGCTGCCAAAACACACCAAGTGATGATAGATTACAAACCTCTTTCCTCTTGTTCCACAACGCCAGACACAGAATCACCAGAACAGTGGGTCTGAGTACCTTCCCCCTATCCAGCAGCCATTTGAAAAACATCAACCTTATCCACAAACAACACACCCATTACCCAATCCCTCTCCTACACATGCCAAACACTGATCTTGTCTCTACCCCATGTACCATGGGCTCTGACACAAAGTTCAACATACTTTCAATGTTTTTTTTACCATTCAAAAATGTTATTTCAAGGCCACTTCCTGTCTCCACATTTTCAACATTCTTGACAGGGGTATGTTTTCATACTGTCCACAACAGTGCTTTGTAGACTGAACAGTGTTTGGTATTTATTTTTCACACACTGTTCTAGTTGGTTTCACGTATGTTTCATAATTAATTGAATACAAGGAACCAGAGTCTTGACAGAGGGCAAATGGGGAATGAGAACATAGAACATTATTTTTCAGCCAAAGTATGAAAATCATTCCTTCCTCCTTTCCATTTCTGGTCATCCAAGAGCCTCAACTGCAGAAGTATTAAACTGTCTTGTGAAACTCACCGGGTATTTAACCACCTTCCCACAGCCTAAATAAAACCACCAAAGTTCCCTTCCTGTGCAATCACAACACAGAAAGCACTCTCTGAGAGATGGGGTGACGGGACAGTGGCTATTTCTCTGTTTTCCTTGCACTTTCCTGTCACATACTCCAGCTCATGCTGATTTATCTAGGGGCAGTGGGGTGCAGTGTGCATTGTGTCTGGGATGGTTTGATGACACTTCTATCAACACTGATCAAGGGTGGAAGACAGCTTCTCGAAGCCTTGAGAGTGATGGAGATTTTAATTGATTAGAAAAAATTAAGCACAAAACCATGCTTGAATGTTTGTAGTCATGCATTCTTTTTAGAAGTTTAGCATATTAAACTGACTTGGCACCAACAGAAGCAGAGAGGACAGTCGGATTTAGTTATTACTTTCTCTATGAAAATGTGACTGGGAGAATGGCTCAGCCTTGAACTTAACAGAATGGTGTGAATAAGGCCCTAAAGGCCCTGTAGCTGCATCATTTAGCCTAAACCAAGAGCCTGATCCCTGACCTCTGTACTGAGATTTCCAGAATGTTCCCCAGGAGCATAGTCACTATGGCAGTTTTTGTTTGCCTTCAAGCAGGATGTTTTGAGACCCCAGTGAGACATAATGGTAATCTGTATGGCAAATGTTCAACTCAAGATTGTTCTGTAGGTTTTCTGCTGGGTACAGAAATCCGAGCTAAAGGCAAGGCCTCCACTCCCTTCCACTGGGTTTAATAGAAGAACCGTGTACACAAGCCCTTTCTATTGATGATAGGCCCCAACTTTTCCCTTCTTGAAACATGAGTCACTGGGGCATGGACCTTAAATCATAAGCAGAAACCAGATACCCTTAGAGTCAGAAGTATCTCCAACACTAATTGGATTAAAAATCATGAAGCGTGCTCACAGACAGAGGCATTCAAATCAAATTAGCCACCATCTTATTTTTTAAAAAGAAAGAATTAGTGCCTTGTGTGTACATTATCATCACAAGTTAATGAGGGAGATAGCAAGACTGGAGCCGCTCCTGTTTCCGGAACTCAGATACCACAGCATGCCCTCTGCCTTTGCTTGCTTTTTGTTTTGTTTTGTTTTGTTTTTCTTGCAAAAGAAGAGATAGAAAATAAAGTGGAGCAAACGACTGTCCTCTCAGGAACTACATCAGGAAGTTCTTATTTTCAAAAGAGGACATGGAACCACAGGGAGGTTTAGAACAGCCCCAGACCTCTCAATGGCTTGACAGCAGCTAACTAACACACACTCAGGTGTCCTCACCTGCAATGCCTTATGGGCTGAAGTAAATCTGCCAGGATGCTCTTCAATGAAAGGAATGTGAGAACTCTTCAAAGTAGCATTGAGAGCCTGAGGCAGCCCAGATGGTGGCCTGGGCCTTGGGCAAAGCAGAGCTGAGAGATTATCTTAGCTTCAGATGAGCAGGGAACCCCTCACCTCCTTACCACAATCCACTTAGAAAGGTAGAAGGAAAACCAAGGCCACATTAACTCCAGAAGACAGGCACTTCCCATCAGAATGTGGGAGGGTGGGGAAGACCTCAGTTCTTCTGGCGACAAGCAAAGACCCTGGAAGATATTACAAAGTGTGTGTGTGTGTGTGTGTGTGTGTGTGTGTGTGTGTGTGTGTGTTTTAACAAGGCTAGAGCAAAGCAGAGAGCTACAGGAGGACTGAGGAGCTGGCTTCCAGAGAAAAGCAAGCTACCTGCTCCATGGCAGCCAGTGAGCCAGTGAGCCAGCCAGTGAGCCAGCCAGTGAGCCAGCCAGTGAGC
>JADRCH010000112.1:2867703-2889557 GCA_019843965.1 Rhynchomys soricoides
AGCCAGTGAGCCAGCCAGTGAGCCAGCCAGTGAGCCAGCCAGTGAGCCAATGAGCCAGCCAGTGAGCTAGTGAGCTAGTGAGCCAGCCAGTCAGCCAGTCAGCCAGCCAATGAGTGAGCCAGTGAGCCAGTGAGTCAGTGAAGGAGTCGGCCAGTGAGCCAGTAAGCCAGCCAGTCAGCCAGGTTAGCAGCTGCCCTTACAGAAAAGGGAGCAGTCCTTGAGAGAAGAAAAGGAGTACACTACAGGACAGAGAGGGTGGAACACTGAAAAGGCTGTGTAGGCCAGTGGAGAGATATCTAGAGAAGCCCCAACAAGCTGTTCATTGTAATGGTTCTTCTTACAGCCACACAGATCCCAAATTTTGTTAGGACACAGCAGGGGAGAAGGAGACTGGAAACAAGCCCATGGAGCATGTGTTATAAAGCATAGATTGTGTTTAACCAAAGAAGCTCAACACATTTGGAATTAAACATACCCCTTAACCTGGTAGTGACCGGATGAGAAATGTTGCCACAAAGAGAAATAGGAAGCATTCCACTGGTAATATATCCAAAACACATGACAGCTTATTCATTTTTAAAAGGTGTTAAATTCCTCTAAAAGTGAATTGTTCTGGGTGAGTGAAAGATAGCACTGTCTTGGTGAGCATGGTGAATCACATGGATGGCTATAATCCTGGCTTCTGGAGGCTGAAGCAGAAGGATTGAGACCAACCTAGGCTACATAGCAAGACTCTGTCTCAACAAATGAGTCAGGGTGGGGGGGTTATAACACAGAGGAGTAAAATGTACACAGCACAGCTTTAAAGTCCTAAATCACAGCAAAGGCTATAGCCAAAGGGGCTGTGAGACCCACCCACATGCCCAGCAGGAGCTCGGTAAGCATGTGTGGTCATGAACGGTGAGGGTGGCTGCTGGTCAAAAGGGGATGAATCGACAAGCTAGATGGGGAAATTTATTGATATGGAAGCAATATTTTACATTTTGGCAGGGATCCCAAAAGATGGAGCCAGTATCCTGAGATATTAACTAAAGGCGCCAGAGAGGCCGGAAGATAAGAGAAAGTAGTAGTTGTGTTCATGGTTTTATCTGTTGAGCCATATGAATTCATTGCTCTGAATATAAGTTCATATCATACATGGGATGGGCAAACTTGCTTTCCTTCCTGAGAGTTGTCTATTAATTTTCCTCAGAAGGTCCTTTGATACACAAAAAAATTTATTTTTTTTTTTTATGTGTGTGTTGTTTATGTATCAGGTGTCACAGGTAGGAGACAGTTGCCTAATCCAAGGTCACAAGAATTTACTTAGATTTCCTTCTGAAATCTGTAGTGTGACTGATCTTTTTTTAAGAAACAAAAAAATTCTCATTTTAAGTTCATCAGCTAGGGACCCAACTTCCTTTGTTTGCATGTGATGTATTCTTTCATCGATGTTTGTTAAAATGACTTTTCTTCCTTAGTCAGGGATCCTGGAAACTTTGTTGAAAGTCAGTGGTCTACAGGCACATGGGCTTGGGCTTGGGTTTACATTCTCAGTTCCTCAATTCCGCTGTGCTGGTTGGTCTAACCTGTGTCAATACCACACTGTTTCATTGCAGTAACTCTGTAGGAAGTTTGGAATTTGGAAAGAATGAATTTTTCTTCATTCTTTGGAAAGAAGGACTTTTCTGGGTCCCTTGCATTTTTTCCTATAAACTTCATAACATGCCTCTTAGTTACACACACACACACACACACACACACACACACACAGAGAGAGAGAGAGAGAGAGAGAGAGAGAGAGAAGAGTTGTGGGTTCAAGCGAAAATTGTGTTGAGTCTACAGTTCACATTGTACAATGCTGTCTTTTTGTTTGCTTTGTTCTCATTTTCATGAAATAAGATTATACTATGTCACTGCTTAGCCCAGGCTAGTCCTGGACTGGTGATCTTCCTGTCTCTGCCTCCCAAATGCTGAGACTACAGGCCTGTGCCACCATAAGCAGTCAGAGTATTGCCTTCTTAATGACATTATGTCTTCCAATCCATGACAATTGGGCACATTTCAAAGAATTTGGCCCCACTTAAGACTTTAATAATGTTCTATAGTTTTCCATGTCTGAACCTTGCATCGGTTTGGTTAATTTATTTTTAAACATTTTATTCTTTGGAATCCTTGTACATAGGATTACAGTGATTTTCTGATTGTTCATCGCTAGTATGTAGACAACTTCTTTTTTATCCTCTGTAGTTTTGCTGAGCACATCATGAGTTCTTACCTTATTTAGAGATTTCTCATACACTAGAGCAGTGGTTCTCAACCTTCCTAATGCTGGATCCCTTTCATAGAGTTCCTCGTGTTGTGGTGACCCCCCAACCATAAAATTAATTTTGTTGCTACCTTATAGCTGTACTCTTGCTACTGTTATGAATCATACTGTAAATATTTTTGGAGACGGAGGTTTGCCAAAGGGTCTCGACCCACAGGTTGAGAACTACCGCACTAGGTCATGTCCTCTGCAATGACAGGTAGATTATGTCTTCTAATCAAGATGGCTTTTATTTCATTCTTCTGGCCAGCTTCTCTGAGTTGACCTCTTTTTCTTTCGAGTCTTTATGAGCAGAGCCTCCAGTCTAACAGCATTTTGTGCACTGCGGTAGCCACTCTACATTCTGCAGTGTTTCCAGGTTTCTGTCACAAACCACCATAAAATGGGGGTGGGGGTATGAGCAACAAGAATTTACTTGTCACAGTTCTGGCAGTGAGAAGCTAAAGATCAAGGTGGAAATAGAGCCAGCACCTGAGGAGGGACCATGCTAAGGGACAAGGGAACTCTCTGAATGTTCCTTTATTCACTAGTCCCAATCATGAATGCTTTGACCTCACGATCTAAGTCCTTGGCCCCTAATACCATTGCCTTGTGGGGTCCTGATTTCGACACACACATTTTGGGAAAATACAAACACTGAGACAACAGGACCATTTATCTGGCTGTGGACACTCCTACTGTCCCTAGGTTTTAAATGTTCCCTAGTCATTTTCTTAAGAAAGCAAGAAAATATGCCTAGAGTTGTTCGGACTTTGTACATTCCAGAAGAACTTGTCACAGCTGATACACACAATGACAGCCTTCAGAGCAAAAATAAGAATAATAATAATTCTGCCACAAGCCAAGTGGTAAAAGGTACAGCACTATATAAAGCAAGCAACTATTTCCATCCAAAGTGACATCAATAAAGTGAAGAATACCACTGTTTCCAGAAGATAATCATGCCCCCACCAGCTCCCAGGTCTGAGCCTCTGCTTGGTCTTGTCTTGCTGTTGCCAGGTAAGCTCAGCCTATTCATTCCCTGGCTTTGCCTTGCAGAGGAAACAGGAAAATCTCAAACCTACACCTGGCTTTCTTCCAAACCATTTATTTAGTCTGTCTTCCTTCTCCCACTGTCTGTGGGCCTCCCTCCTTATCTTCTGATTCCTCTATTTGTTTCCAGTGGAGGACAACAGCTGGCCCGTGAAGAAAGTAAGAAAAGGGTTAAGGAAATTTTCTTTCTAGCAAGAGATAGATAGAGCTGAAGCTGCAGCAAGCAGACCTTCCTCTACTGCCATGTCCCTACTGGACTAAAGGAGCTCCCACAGGAGAGGCTGGGAGATGATGGAACAGGCAGAAATAGGCCATCATTTTCCCCTTTGGTGTGTGGGTAAAGTTGCATATACACAAGAGATAGAGGAGGTTGTCAGGGGTCTAATCACTCTCTGCCTTGTCCTCTTGAGGCAGGGATTTTGGCTGGAACTGGAGCTGGGAGCCACCGATCTCCTATCTCAGCCCCCACAGTTTAGCAATGCATAGCCACACCCAGCTTTTTACTAGAATATTAGGATCTGAACTCGGCTCTTCATGTGTGAGAAGCAAGCATTCTTACCCATCGAGCTATCTTTTCAATCTCAAGAAATAGTACTTCTTGTTTCAAGCCATCCAGGAGAATCTGATTTGTGGGGAACCAGAGATCTCCTCTTCACTGGGCATGAGTCTCTAGGGCCTCCAGGACAGGTTTATAGTGCTCAGTCATGGGCAGTAAGGCCCCTATTCACTTCCTGGCTGACTCAACATTACATAGAAACTCCTTGCAGACACCTACTGAGGCTCTTGTACACTTCATCTCTAGCTGACAAATCACATTAGTCACCTCCAGCCCCCGGGCTTGGATCTGCACACAGAGCCCACAAAGCAGGCATCTGTTCATCAGAGGACTCCAGGTATCCTGGGGCAGAAATGGGTGGGACCTCCTGAATCCCTTCCAGAACACCTGGAACACCAAGGGCTGTCCAGAGTGGATGGAGGTAGGTTTCCTTGACTTAATTCCCTCATTGTGAGCTTCTGCACCCCATTCAGCAGGCCCCTACAGGTAGATGATGCAAAACCTCACTGCTTAGCCTCTCTGTGGTGGCCCTGCCCTGCAGGTGTCCCATGGACTCCTGTGCACCTCTCTTCAGCTAGCACACTTTCACACCTCCTCTGAACAACTGCTCCCCTTAATTCTGAGCAGGTCACTCAGGCTGGCCGATTAACATAGTTCCAATCTCTGTTGACAGTTCTTGCTTCAGGAGTAGACACATACCCATGTTTGTTCCCATCGGAGTAAATCCTAGACCATGTTGAGAGGCTAAAAAGATGAGATGTGTTCTACACACACACACACACACACACACACACACACACACACACACTTTCACTCATGGACTCATGGACTCTAACCCAAAAGACTGTGGGCCTTGGGACTGCTGGCCAGATCTTGATTTCCCACATGAAGTCTGAGAGCAATGTCACAATGGGGGAGCATGAAGGAGCTGAGAAATGATGTTTTATGAACTCTTGGATTAAGCTGTACTCGATATCCCTTCACCTTTTCAGTTAGAGGATTATATTGTCTTTTTGCTCAAACTAGTGAGAGTTAGGTTTTCTGTGATCCCCATCTAGAAGACTCCTAACAGACACACCCTCGTGCTTTCAGACATGTGAGAGACTATGGTCTACTCCCCAAATGCCCTGCTTGGCCAAATCTTCCTTCTCCGTGGTCTAAGCCTCCTGCATCCTTCATCACATCTCTCAGACATCATGTACCCTGGCCTCTGCTTTCCCTTAGTCCCTTTCTTAAATCAGTGTGTTCATGACTTACAGCTTCGAGTCTACATAGTCACCAAGCACTTTCCCTAAAGACCTCTTCTTGATTGCTAAAAGTAGGGTTCAGAATTTGTCTGACCTATGTCTGTCCTGCCTGTACCCCATCAATTTTCCTTATAATTAATTCTGAGAGTCTATGCTTTCCAAAGGCAGGTACCCTGTTTCCCATGCCAAATGCCACTGGAAGAGATTACAGGTTGATAATGAGCAGGACCTCTGTCCTTTGCTTTGCTACTGCTGTCTTTGATAATATGGTGATCTATGTGGAATGTGTACCTCCTCCATTCCCAGTCCCTACCCCCTTGTACATGGCAAGGCCAGTAGAGGACCACTTGGGTCTTCTGTGCAGCTTGTAAAGTTTTTTGTGCCCTTTCCATGTGGAAATCCACATTAACTGCTTCCAGCAGAGACCAAGCCTAGTTCAGGACCTTGACCTTGGGTGGGAAAGAACTATCACTGAGGTACAGGCATAGACCAACTGCTTCCCAGAATACTTTATCCTCTGAAAATCCCCAGCATCAACATTCTGGGCTCTGCCCAGACTCTTCAAATACAAGAGCAAATAAAATAAATACAAGTAAATATTGTACTCATAAGCCAGAGAATGCCTAGCAACCAAGAACAAAGGAGACAGCAGGGGCTGGTGTCTCCACAGGCCCTGTGTGCAGGATTCAGGAAAGACCTTTTGTGTGAGCAACATGCTTTAAGTGTTCAATTACAGGGGAGGTAGGGGTTTTGAGGCTGAGAATGGGTAAAGAGGAGAGGAGCAGTCAAGGGTCCCTTGGCCTTTGTCCCACTGACTGGTACTGGGGAAGGAGATCACTCCCCTGCAGTTTGGGGACTGAAACACAGAGGGAAAGAGAGAGTAGATTTTCAAATCTCTAGGGACCCTACAGCCAAAATCAGCAAAGATATTATCACAGGAATAGCCTGAAAAGATAATATCAAGTCACACCAGAAATGTGAGCGAGCCAATGTTCCCAGTGAGCCCATCACCACACATTATGTTGTTATCGTTACAGGTTTTGACTATGAGACTTTTAGGCATACTCAGAGAAGGGGCAGCAGTGTCATTTTCGAGCTGTCCCCCAAGTACTTCATGACTAAGATCCTGCCATGTTTGCCTCATTGAGCTTTTCTCTTTCTTGGTTAAATGATTCAAAAGCAGATCCTAGGCCCCTGATATTTCCAGTTTGGACACTGGAGTTCATGCCAGCAGCCCCTGATATTTCCAGTTTGGACACTGGAGTTCATGCCAGCAGAAAGGGCAGAGTCTTCAAGTAGTGCAAATCCATTCTCCAGCCTCAATGATTGGGGTAGTTTTAGGTTTGGAAATCCTCCAGGATTTTATCCCACAATCAAGTGCTTCCCTTTTCTTCAAAATGTTCTTTTTGTTGTCTTGTTTTAAAGATTTTTGTGGTACAGGCACATGCTTGGGTTGGCTTTTGAAAATCTAGGGTTATTTGGGAGTATACTGGAAACAGGGGGCAAGAAGAGGAGGAAGAGGAGGAAGAAGAAGAGAGGAAAGAGGAGAAAAGATGAAGAAAGAAGAAGGAAGGAAGGGAGGATCCCAGTGAAGGACAAGTACAGAAATGGCGTCTCGATAATACCCACGTGGAATCTTGTTGGCCTTCCATAAGACACCCTCAAAAAAGGATGGGAATCAATTGGCCCAAACCCCAGACCTTAAGCAGACATTCCCTCCCGCCCCCAGTATCTTCTGAGGATTTGGGATAAAAGTGAGAAAAAGATTTTTGCAAGTGTCTGTCACTATGGCAACTGCAGCCAGGAGTGGCCACATTGGGGGTTTTCCGGCAGTTTTGAAGACAGATGACCCTAGGTCCACACACAGGAATGTGACTGTGTAGAAAGAAAGCAGAACCCTGGCCTGGCTTCCCCAGAGATCAAGGAAAGGGAATCTTGAGGGCAAAGGCCAAAGGCAACCATGAAGGAAAAGCTGATTCACATCAAGTCCCATGGAGCCAGGAGGCATTCCAGTGCCACAGAGAGGAGTACCTCCAGTTCCTCAGCCCAGACCTCCAAGAAAAAGAGAAATTCACAAGCAGGAGACCTGGAGCTCCAAGCCTCTCCAGGATTCCTTCCAAAGAGAAAACAGAAGTTTGTAATGAGCTCTGATTCACGTGACAATGTTCTTTAGAGCCTTTAAAAATGAACTCAATTTATTATTAGGGTGGCTTTGTGGACTCAGTTTTCCCTGTTCACCTTTAACCAGGATTCAACTCTGGTCCACCTTGATGCTCTCTTAAAGAATTCTTCCAGACTCAACCACACAGGAGTACAGTTCATGACTCCAAGGAACAGAAGGCAGCAGCTCAGTGACCTGGGGATATGTCCACAGGTATGAAGGGCAGCTAGAGTGCTGCAAGATCCATTTTCACCTCAGAGAATGAGGGGATGTGGAAGCCTATGCCTATACAGAGGCTGGAAAGCTGGCTCAGTGGTTAAGAGCCTTGGCTGCACTTCTAGAGGACTGGAGTTTGGTTCTAGCTCCCAACATGGTGGCTCACAAACTTCTGTAACCCCAATTTCGGGAGATCCACTGTCTTCTTCTGGCCTCTGGATGTGTTGCATACACAAGATGCAAGATATATATGCAGATTTTACATATATATATATATATATAATTTTAAAATTTCTTTTGTAATGAATACCTACCAAAATGACGTCAAGGTTTTTATAATAATGTAATAGTAAACATTAAAAAAGAGGCAGAGGAAAGATGAGAGGAAAGCATGGGACAGAGGGGGTGGGGTAAGGTGAGAGGGGCAGGAGGAAGGGGGAGGTGACCAGATGGGTGGGATCTGAGTACTTCTTTAGAAGTTCATTTGGCCCAGGATTGAAAGGGTCTTTGGCAGGGACGAAAGAAGACAAAACATCACAGAGTTGGCACACAGACCACAGTGAGATGTCAGGCTTATGTTCGGTTCTCAGAGCGTGTGACCTTCTCTCCTCAGGACTACCTCAGCAAGGGGCCGCCTCTGAAGGCTAAGAGGGGAGTAATAGCCATTGCTGAGATGTGTCAGGCAGATCACAATAAATGAAAGGCAGGTAGCTTTCCCACCTATGGGAGCCCTGGGGTAGAGCCTCATTGGAGTTGACTGGCTGATAAGCACCTGCCAAGGGGACTCTTGCTCATTACAAAAGTGATGACATTGTTGACCGAGTCCCATGAGGTTTCCTGTGACAGACACTGTAAAAGTATCCTCCCTCTGTATTAGATATGAATAGAGACAAATCCAGTTCTCTGTGAGTGGGGGCTAGTCTGCCATGGGGTGTGAGGCAGTATGGAATGATGGAAAACCGGGTGTAACGGGAAAGGACCCCCCCCTTCACTCTGTATCTGCTTCAAACTACTTCCAGTCGAAAGTCAAAAATTCCACACAGTGGGCAACATTTGCTAATAAGGTTATTTGCAGAGAATATTCCTTGTATATAGAGAGATCTTCAAAATAGCAATGAATTGCCTTTAAGGCCTAAGCATGTGTGGCTCAATTCCTTTCCTAGACACAATCCTGACATTTTCTGTAAATCCAAACAAGTCTGTAAACTTTTATTTTTGCAGCAAAACCATCCTATCTTCCCATCCAATCCTTATGGCTTAGGGTTTTAAGTTATCAGCTGTAACCCTGCTCAGAGCAAGTCAGCAGCCACCCTGTAGCTCATGGACACTCCTTAGCAAGCCTCTGAGATGGAACTTGAGAACCTACTGAAGTCAAACACATGGTTACAGTGAAGACATCCAAGAGCGACTCTCCCTTGAGAAGCCCCTATCCACACTTGGGTGAGTCTTAGCCCTTCCCCATGTACTTCTCTTTTTAATAACCAGCACTAACACATATGTTCAAACCCCTTCCAGACATGCTCTGGCTCGGCTTGCTGCTGAATCCTATTGGAGTTCTTTACTGCAGTGAATTATCTACACAAATAGAGGCCTCTGAAAACTGCTCTGCAGGCTGCTGTAGGCTAAAGCTTAGAGCTGTGTCTCAGGCCCATGCTTTTAGTGACACTGACAGGTGGAGCTTATAGGAACATGTTTCTTGGACAGCAGTTGTGTGGTCTCTATGAACTGTGCACTGGTGTCTTCCTGCCTATTATCCTGGTTGTTGGTCTTGTGACTTCGAGTGGGGCATCGAGGGTGGCTCTGGCAATGATTAAGAAATATTGGGGTATCCTTGAGCATGATATGGGACCAAACCTGGCGAGGTGGAACGAAGCCCCACGTGTCTGTCCCGGGGTGCTGCGGCTCTGGGTGGGACAGCAGACACTCGGGAAGAGACTGTGCATCTTCCCACACAGTCCGACAGGCATGTGGGAGCTGTGGGAAGTCTCTGCAGACCCTACCAGTGGGTGGGAGAGGGGGCCATTCCCGGGGAACTTTCGGCAGCCATCTCTGTGGGTTCTCTAGCCCGGGGCAGTGATTGAAGGGTGCCACAGATGGGCTGGCTGGAGTGCAGCTGGGGTTCCTGCTAGGACCGGGTCTCTGTGGCTTTGTACACCAGGCTAGCTGCTTAGGCTTGGGTGAATGGGTATCATCTGGGAGCACTGGGATTCTCTTGGTGAGAGATTATACGCTGCTCCTTAATTAAGGGCTGGATCCCTCGCTTCTCATGGTGAGTCCAGATGAAGAGACAGTCCATAATTCTAAGACGTTTATTTTCATCGTGTGGAAAGTGGCATGGATGGAATTGTACCCCTGCCCCTCTAAGAGAGGGGCAGCAGATATAGTAACTAGGAAGGGGCGTGGTTCTAGGTGTCTCATTAACATGGGGATGGCTTGGTGCTGTGTGGTCACGCCTCTACGTGAGGACAACAGACAAGAACAGAGAGAAAATCTTAGTATGTCACACGAGTGAGGGCTCAGGGGAGAGAATGAATTACAGATTAGGAGTAAGACGTATGTCAGGTTTTTACTCAGACAGGATGGGCACAGGAGGCCACAGGATGAGAGCAAGAGTAGAAGAGATGGGGGGATCCAGGCAAGAAATCTGGAGAAGAAGAATTCTAACCAGGAAAGGACTGGTGTAGAGGCCCTGGGGCAGAGGCTCCTGGCAAGTCTTGAAGTCACAGTGGAAGAGATAGGATCCTTTGTTTCTCTTCTCCTTTATCTCCTGCTCATCTCCTCCTTGGATTCACAATGCTGAGTATAAGGTGGATGTACTCAGTGCATTTCCAGGGCATGCAGGCACAAAGGATCTCCTACTAGGGGACAGAGGAGAGGGTGGGGATGATACCCAGAAGACTTCTTGGGGAAGGCGGTGTTACCCAGTACAGAAGGTACAGGCTAGAGCAGAGAGAGAAGTGGCACTTCCTGTGTAGGGCTGATGGGACAGGAAGCTCAAGTCACTATGCTTAGCTGATGGGAGAAAGACTGAATCTTTTCTTAGTCAACAAGTCCTCACTGCCCTTCTGTGGCTCTCAGTCGGCTGTTCTCCTCCACCTACCAGGCCTCACTTTCTCCATCCATCCAAGCGTGTATTCTCCTAAATCCCTGGCCCTGGTGGTGCTTGCACAAAACTCCACCACAGCAAAACTGCACCATGACAAGAACCACCATGTTCTTGAACTCCTGCCAGCTCCTTGATAGAAGGGACTAAGTCCTTTTGACCCTCTGTCCCTAGAATCAGGCAAAAAGGAGCCTCCCTCATTCCCAGTGGGTGCCAGGAGAAGTTGGTGTTATTCATGAACTTCCGTGCACGTGTCAGACCTTACCATGCCAGGTCTGATATCAAGTCACATGGAAAGAAGCTCCTCATATGGGACATGTTCTCAAAAAACCCATATATGCTCTAACACTTGCATAGTCCCCTCGTTGCCCTTCAAGGGACCCACCTTCTTTCTGGTAGAGTTTCCTGGAACATGGCCTACTTAAACACACACACACACACATGCATATTTCTGGGCTTAGATCCAGGGTGCCTGGGTCTTCATCATTTCAGAGGCAAAGTCTTAATCTGACTTGTCTGCTAGTGCTCACCACACACCTTGCCCACCTCTCCATCATTTGCCTTCCCTTCCCTGGCCCTACTCCAGACCCTTCAAGGTTTCCTGAGGCATAGTGAGCTGATTTGCACCTGTAAATTCGGGTGGGGTGCTTCATGCCCTGCAGGGGAGGGCACAGGTTCTGTTGAGGCTCGCCTTCCCTGGGCAGCATGTTCCTGTTGCTGTTTCTTGCTGTCCACTCAAGCCTAACAACACGCGGGATCTGAGCTGGATGTTAATAGTGATTTCTAAGAACCATCTCTGCCAGAAGCTACCTTGCCTTCAAGTGCTGCTGATCTTCCCTGAGCGAGCACAAATGGAGCATTAAACTAAGCAGTGCTGCTAATCTCAACATTATCTTCAGAAAACCTCAGCCAGTAGCCCAAGGGAATGGGGAGCTGGTGGGGGTGGGGGCGGGTGTCTGGCTTGTGTTCCAGAAGGTTCCAGTGAACGGGCTGGAAGCAATCAGGTTCACACCAGGTAATCACTGCAGTTGGGATCCCATTGGCTGTTTACCTACTCAGTTCTCACACTTGAGATTCTCCACACAGAGCCTCCCTCCACCTCAGCTGCTCAGAACCTCGGAAGTGAGCCCAAACCCACAGTGAGAGAGTCACTGCCGCCTGGAAAGAAAAATGGACACACACACACACACACAGGCTTGTGCATTTCTTTCAGGCTAGGCACTCCTGAAATATCCCTTTCTTCTCTTTCCCATGTACTTAATGTATGTATGATTTGGGGCTGGTAGTACTGGGAATTGAACCCAGGGCTTCAGGTGTGTTGGCAAATGCTTTACCACTGGGCTGTGTCTCTGACCCTAATTGAATTTTTTGAGTCAGAATTTTATTAAATTTACCAGGCCGGCCTTACGCCTCACATGCTCCTGTTCCTTCCTCTGAGTAGCTAGTACTTCCAAACCTGACCCTTTCCTCTCTGTCACTACAGGATAAGTCACCCTTTCAGCACCAAGAGCAACGATTTTCAGCTATTTTTAGGCTTTTTAAAATAGAAGCACAAATACAAATCCCCAGTTTGAAATAACATTTTAGTACTTTCCAGCTATTGTTAAAAAATGTGACAGAGAAAAAGATGCCCTTTGTGCTAGTTCAGGAAAACAAGCAGGCACCACCATCTCATGAATGGTGTCCACTGTGCCTTCGCTAATGGTAACAACAGTAGAGCTGGCTCCATCTATATACAGTAGAGAGGACAAGGCCTTCCCTTCCCTTCTTGGGACTGAGGTAGCTAATGTTCCTGATTACAGTCTGCTAAACACCATCTGAAGGGGCTTTGCAGAATAAAGTTACAAACCTTTCGCTTCCCAGTGCAGGCAAGGCATTGCTTCTGAAAGCGTTAAGAGCAAAGCAGTGAATGTGAGCACCGCCCACCTGAGCTGAGGGAATCTTTCCTAATATCCCACCTCGCTGCAGCAGAGCAGTGCTGCCCATAAAACAGGACAAAGAAGGGAAGGGATCCGTGCTTCGTGCAATAACAAAGTGGTTAAGAAAAAAAAAGAAAGAAAGAAAGAAAGAAAAGCAAAGACCGTCCTAACATACTGAATTCAGCAGTGCCCAGGCCTCTGGGAGCTGGGGAGTTAACAGACCGAAATCAAAGCTCCAGCCTGGCCTCTCTCAGACTGCAGAGATAATGAGGTAATAAGGCAGCAGAGGCAGCAAACAAGCTCTGTTAGGTGGGGTTCTTTGGGCTCGCAGGTGCCGCTCATGGTCTACCCAAGAACTCCAGCAGCTTGGCTACTCAGAGAAGAGAGCTGGCAGTCCTCAGCGGCCTGGGACTAATTCACTCCTTTGGAGACACCAGAACCTCGGCTCCCCAGCCTGCCATGGAGCCCAGCCCATAGTGGGGCAGCCCATATGGTCAAGCTGTTGAGTTTCCAGAGAGCCTGAGGGTAAATAAACCCTGGAAGTCCAGATGGGAGGCCACCATCCTGGCTCCTCTCCTTGATCTCCTCATCGGGGTGGGGCGAGGGTCCATGTAGAAACCCCAGGAGGCACCTTAGCGATTTTCCAGGCCAGTGGCTTCATTTGTCAGACGAGAAAAGGGCCCTTCCCCTCCTGTGGGTTAGGGTGACTGGCCAAAAGTGACATGGTTAATCAAGAAGCTGTGGCTGAAGACATAGCTGAGCTTCAGAATAGACTGTAGTCTGAGAAAGTCATGGTCACCTTCCTCCTTGTACAGTTAGAGGAGGGTAGGGACCTTCCACTGGGATGTCCACTACAGAGGCCTGGAGGGCACTGTGGTCACCTCCCAAGTGCTGGTTTTACAGGCATCTGCCACCACACCTGGTGTATGCACCCCTAGGGATTGACCCCGAGGCCTCATGCATGTTGAACTTGATCAAACTGGGCTGCTCCCCCAGTCCTTTGAGTTTGGGACACTAAAAAGGTATTTGGCCTTTCTGAGTATCACTCTTCTCATCTGTAAAATGGGAACCGTTCTGCCCATCCAACAGCATTACCAGGAGGCAGGGAGATGGTAGAGTGCTCCTGGCAATGTATGGCTCTTAGCACACCGCAGCTGTCATCATCACCATCAGCTAATCCAAAGTTCCTTCCCCCAGCGAGGCAACTGCTTTCAGTTGACGGATAATAAGTTGGTACATTGAGAAGATGCTGGGTGCTTGTGCTCCAGGGCGGCAGGAATGGCACAGCCGGCTGGTGGATGGCACAAGCTGAAATGTACCATATGTTTAAAATTATGAGCCCAGATGTTAAGTCTTGGCACCTAAGGCTCACACCATTAGACTTGATCCTTTATGTGTCTCTAACGGTCTTTGAGGTGCCAGGAAGCTTGTATTAAAATGCAAATTAGTTTCCCAAGAAGAGAAACCATAGTAAGTTATCCTCTTTGCCAATTTCCAATGGGGACTGGTTTGGGATGAGGAAGGTAAAGGGGAATTGAAAGGGTTAATCTTTCTATGGAACAGGTGCTAAGTGCCATAGGTATAGACTGACAGGGGTGACAAGGTGACTGGACTTCTGGAAGAGTCAAGGGGCAGGAAAACTGGTTTTTCTTACAGCATTAGCAGCCTGTCCCAGCCAATAAGCACAGGCATATAAATGGTACCCAGTCCCTGCTGTGGGAGCCACAGGATTATGGAAGCTGGTCCAGGCAATAAAGCTTGGTCCAATACACACACACACACACACACACACACACACACACACACACCTGTGAGCAATAAAGAGGGAGGAAGGAAGAGAGGGAGGAAGAAAGGGAGAAAGGGAGGGACAGAGGGGAGAGGGAGAGAGGAAGAGAGAGAGCGGGCAGAAGAGAAGGTCTGCTTCTTCTTTTTAATATTCCCTTTGGTAAGCATTTTGCCTGTGTGAACTGAACCCCTTGATTGCACAAAGAGAAAGAAATAAAACCCAATGCCAGAGGACAGTTATTTAGGTTTATTAGTATTTTGCCTATATGTAAGTCCATGTACCACATGCTTGCCTGGTGCCCACAGAGGCCAGAAGAAGGCACTAGATCCCCTTGAAACGGAGTTACAGTCACTGGGAGCCACCTCATCGTCTTAGTTCGTTTGGACTGTTGTAACAATATACCACTATCAGGGTGACTTATGAATAACAGAATCCTCTTTCTCACCGTTCCAGAGGTGGGGAAGTTCAAGATAAAGGCTTCAGCAGACATGCAGTGAGGAGCCTGTTTCTCATAGGCACTTGCTTCACCAAGTGGGTGCTGGGAATTGAACCTGTATCCTCTGGAAGAGAGGCAAGAAGTCTCACCTCACCCCCCCCCCCCCTGGGGTCCTTTCTAGCCCAGGATGGCTCAAACTTAACACGTAGCCAGGGATATTCCCAAAATCCCAGTCCTCCTACCTCAGTGGTCTGAGTGCTGGAATTATGGGCATACACAACTATGTCTGGCTTAGTTTTTCTCTAAGGCTGTTATCTGAAGTTCTTCATTAGAATCTATAACATAGTCTCTTTGGGGTATAGGACTCACCTTCTGTGTACAGAAGCATTTCATACAACGGAAACAGGTATGAGATATTTATTTGCCCTAGAGGCTAGGGTTGTTTTGAAGATTGCTAAAAATTAGTGGCTATATGTGTTGTGAGATAAGAGTCATGTGACCTTACTATGTGCACCAGCTGTGCCTCTGCTGAACACTCAGTTAGGACCCAGTGTTATCTGATGTCACTCCTGCTTTACCCCGTAGCCTAGTCTACTGCACAGCCTGCAGTTGGTGATAAAGTTTAACACAGCCGTGTCTATATCATAGAGTCTGTGTTTCTAAGAGGCTGTCCTGTCACTTTACCTGTGGACATTATTCACAGTAACTCAGAACCTTTATTATCCCCATTTCACAGATTACAAACTGAGGTTCAAATAGTCTGGACCCCAGTCATACAATAAGGATTAGACCCTAAGGCCTGTGGCTCCTAAGGATGAGCATTAGGAACTTAATCACTCTTGTCTCTGTCTTTAAAAGGGGGGCACACACGTTCCCTCTTTTCAAATTGCTTTGCCTTGAAAATGTTAAGGAGAGAACCTGAAGTGGGCAAGGGGGCCATGTTGGAGTGACTGGTGGGGTGCGAAGCGGTCGTGGAGGGAGATTTACAGGTATGGAATTCTATTAAAATATTAATGAAAGGGGAAAAGCACTATTAAAGAAAAGGCCCATAACTAAAACACCATACAAGTGACAAGATGTCCAGGGAAAAAAATGGGATGGAGAATCAGGAACGTAGTGTTCCAGCCAAACACTAAGCATTTCAACCTCTCGTTATGAAGTGTGGCCAAGGCTGAGATGTCATTCAGTGCGTAGAGCAATTGCCTAGCATATACAAAGCCCCAGTTTGATCCTCAGCATCCCATATGTCAGGCATATGGGGGTAATCACAACACTTGGGGTGGGGGTGGGGAAGGTGAACCAAAAGTCAGTTACATCAAAGCCAGCCTGGAATACATGGGACCCTGCATCAATTTAAAAAAAAAAAAAGTGTATCTGAGTATTTTCTATGAAACTATCATGAAGATATAGCAAATAGATTTTTTTAAAGACCTGCTCCCTTCCAAGTTACTCACTAGTGATAAGCATTTTCCAAGAGACTACTGTGCTGGGAGCCTGTAACTACTGGAGGTCTCTGCAGATACAGGAAGATAGCTGAAGTATTTTTATAAGAATTTCTGAATCAGCTATAGCGTTCAAATCTTGGTTCCAGATTTATTAGCTGTATAACCTCAGGCAATGTACTGATCCATCCCTGTCTAGAAAACCAGTGTACATTTATGGTACCCAGACATAATGAGAGGCTAGCTCCATGGCTCAGTGATCCTGGTAAGTGGCTTGCTCTATGAAGTCTGGCTTTCTGGGTTCCTCAAAAGATGTCATTCTTGGGTACACAGGGGAGCCTTGGCAAGGGCAAACCTGGTCCTCCTCAGCACAGATGCAGTCCCATAAGCATTGGGGACATAGAGTATTCAGGTGGAACAGAACAAGAGGTGACATTAGTCAGGCTTGGTCCTAACCACTCTTTGGTCCTCTTACAACTAAGACAAGGACTCAGAGGGGAGGGTTGGGAACATGGCTCAGTTGGCAGAGTGCTTACTTAGCATGTATTGAGCCCTGGGTTGGATCCCCAGTACCACTTAAACCAGGCATGCTGGCTGACTCATTGCTGTAATTTCAGCATCTTGGGGTTGAAGGCCGTGGATGAGAAGGCCAATGTTATCCTGGGCTGCATAATGAGTTCAAGGCCAGCCTGAGATTCAGCGGAGATCCTGTCCCAAACATAAAACAGGGTGGGGTGGCTTCCATCCCATTTGTTACTGTTAAACCTTTGCCTCTCCCCAGGCTCCTGTAAAAAATGATCCACCTTCCCACTGGGTCCTACTGCGGAAGAGCCAAGCAGAATCTTGGCACCTTCACCTGGCCCAAAATTGTGTGGTGTTGTCTAGCAAAGTCAGAAAGGATGTTCAAGACAGGCTTCTGTTCTGTTGGGGAAAGAAAAATCTCTCTTCCCTTCTGCACATGGCTACAGCAAGCTGCAGTTTGCAATGCTGCCAATTTTAACACGTACCTGGGCACACCCACAGGCAGAAAGAGAGAGAGAGAGAGAGAGAGAGAGAGAGAGAGAGAGAGAGAGAGAGAGAGAGAGAGAGAAGCCCCGGTTGATCCTCAGCCTGGCTGTCTCTAAAACAATCCATCTTCAGCCTTCACTGTTAATTATGACCCGGTGCACCGATCACCAAATGGCACTGGCGCTGAGCTCTCCGTGGCTGTCCCTGTCAGTCTGCATCACCATGACACAGGTTGATGAAATCATCTGGGCAAGGTTAAGGCAGGCCTCCACTGTACAAGGTTCTGCATAAAACAAACAACTGCTTGCTTTTGAGACCTGGCAAGGAAATGAAAAAGAAACCCAAGATGCTCTCGGCTTCTGTCCTGGTTTCCAGGCAACTGGGTGCTGGGTGCAGGAAGGGAGAGGGGCTTTCTTCTGCTGCCAAACAGTATTGATAGACAGTGGACTGCCACTCGGTGCCAAGGACCTGGGGAGGGACAGAGGAAGCCAGAGCAAGCCTCATTGCCCTAATCAACCGTAGCTTGGCCTGCTGGCAGAGAGAAGTTGGAAAATGAGCGAATCAGTAGGGGGCTGGGCAGAGGGGAGATGCTTTTCCATCCTTTATAAAGACAAGAGACTGTATCACAAGGAGTTATCCTAGCAGCCAGAGATGAGTATGCCATTCAGGGGAGATGAAGGAACCCGACAGATGCCTTCGTAAGGATTCTCAGGATGGCTTGGCTGAGTCCTGGTTGTGGCAAAAGAGCACATGAATGGTCAGTGGGGTGGGGCATTATTTCGTTCAATACTATCTAACAGGATCATCCAGGGTCCACTATGTGCCAAGCACTTTGTTAGCCCAGAGGATCTAAGAGGGAAGAGGAGGTCAAGCATCAGCCACAGCTTGCCTCTGCTGCTATTTTGGCCAGTGTTGAGAGGTCCAGGGGATCTTATGGTATAGTGAGTGGTCTAGGATGCCCCAGACAGATTAGGGTTCAGACCTGAGCCCAGCCACTTACAAACATAGTGAGTTACCCTCGGAGTAGCACCTAAACTCTCCAAATGTCCCTTTCTTATCCATCCAAAGACTGGCTATGAACCAACACCAAGAGCAGACACAGCATTTCCCAAACAGTGTGAGTTTCCTGTCTCTTCTTTTGGGGTTCTCTTCTCCTGAGTTTCTCTGGTGACAGTGAAGAGTCTGTCCCAAGACTGTGAGAATCCTCAAATGGGTTTGACGAGCAAGAAGATCCCCATTTTCTGTCTTATTGAATTCCTTAGGGCACTGCAGGGCAGTATAGGGTGTATACTACAATGCCTATACATTACAAAACCATAGGTCATACACCCTGTGCAATCAACAAGGACTGCATGGCATAATCTAGTATTCCTGGAACTAGCAGTTCTTCCATGAAGAAGAGAAAAATAAATGGCAGTGAGGGCAGAAAGGTTACAGGTTCAGAAGCAACAGGGTATGCATGCCTAGATCCCCTGTGGGGCTCCATGAATGTGGGCTGAAGGCAGAATCATCTTGTCCCTGTCTAGCATTTCAGTGGCCTTCTCTCAGCTAGGGAGACTCTGTGGGTGGTTTCTTGGGGTGCCTTGTGGGTATGGTCAGGCTTCTGCCTTCCAACTTGTATTCCTTTGGTTCATGACTGTCCTGACACTTCATAGTCAGCTTAGGCATCCCATGTTCAGCAATCTTCTGCATCTACAAAAATGGAACATAAAACAAGGAAGGAAAAAACAGCAAGCAAACATGGAGAGGAATCAGGTGTCCTGGTGTCAGTCCTGGCTACTGACCAGCCATGTGCTTAAGTGCTTAAAGTTCCTTGAGCCTTAGCTTCCAGATTCCAGACAGAGAGCTAGCTAAGTCTCACTGCAGAGACAGTGTGAGATTTAATGGCTAAATGAAGATCAACGGAGACCTGAGAAGAGCTGAGATTTCAATGTCCACAGGGCAACATTAGGTTAACAGTGTCTATTCGTGACATCTTGGGTACACTGGCCACTATTCTGAGTGCTGTGTAGGGTTTGTCTTTCTTGCCTGTTCTTCACATTGTTGTGGAGTGACCTTTTACAAATGAGAACACTAAACCCACAGAGACATACAGATGGGCCACCCCCATTTGTCACCCCCATTCCACAGGGCCTCCCAGCCCAGTACACTTCCCTCCAATCCATTTCTCTTGCAGAGACACTTGGGACCAAACTATTTCCAAGAATCAATTAATCCAAGATGCAGCCCTGAGCATTCAGGGCTGGGGCTGCCTCTGCAGTGACACTGGCTCCCTGAATCCAACACTCAGTGAGACTAGCAGGCCAGGCACCTTCCCTGTGTGGAGGAGGACCTGTGACTCTGGGAAGGCAGGCAGCAGGTCCATCATTTGCTTCACAGACACTCAATTGAGATTCACTGGGTGAAATGAACATTTTGAAAGCCATAGCACACAGAAGAACACCCAGGAATGAATCATTATACCCTCACGGCACACTCCTGGTGCCTGCGTGCATAGCCATGTGGCTGGAATACAGCTATGCTCTAACTCAGATACCCCTGTGTCCCAGGCCACGCCCCTCCCATGCTACCTACTTAATTCTACCACCAGAATTTTATAACCTGATTTTTTTTTTTTTTTTGCATGAGTGGAAGCAATCACCTATTTTCTACAAACTTGCCTGGGACTCAAGTCTTCCCCACCTTAGCCGGTCTGTGACAGGAGAGGTGTGAAGTGGCTACAAGCTGATGCTTTCTGCATTGGTTGTCAGGAGGAGCTCTGTGTATTTAGAGGGTCTGTCAGAAGCTTATTCTAAAGGAGAGGGGACTCTAGGTCCCTGATGGATATGTTTTACAGTTTAAAACTCTGCATGAAATTTTTGACAAAATTGTATTATATAATTTTATAATTAAATATATAAATCAATTAAATAGAGCCACTGAATCATGCAATCTTTCTGGTTGGGATGTGGTGTGAAAACTCTGCCCATGTGATCTGCAGTGCATACCAGGATGCACATTACTGTGTAGAAATAGGCACCAGCTTTGGCATGCTGGTGTTTTCCAGAGCTACCAAAGGACAGGAACATAAACAAGGCCAAAGATGAGGAAAAACAGGCAAGTTTAGCATGCAGGCAAGTGAAAAGAGAAAAAAGACAAAGCCTGATGGCCGAGGCCAGGGTCTGTGAAGGGGCTGAGTCTGACCCAGCCACTGTTCCTCAGGGAATACCAGAGTCCTACCCAACCTGGCTCTGAGTCCCAGAGGTCCTTGGTTTTACATCCCATAGATAGCAGGTATAATGCCATGAGCAGGCAGGTGACAGTCATCCACAGCTCAACAATGAAATCTGGCCACAGAAAAGTCTCTGCTAGTGAAAAGAAACATTACACACTTGTACACATAGCACTGACACACATACACACACACACAATTGAGAGTAGGCACACATGTGTGCATAATACACACACATACACACAGATCCATTTGAGAAAAATGGTGGCTTACTCTTTTTTTAAAGTGAGTTCAAATCAGTACAAACCATAATTTTCCTGTTCCCACTCACCTGATGTCCTCTTAGAGATCTTAGAGTTGACCCCTATTGTCACAGGAACAAACACCTGGGGTCAGTATTGGGCAGTCTAGGGAGGCAAAGAAGGTAAGCTTCCAGAGACATAAGGTAGTTGGCAGTGCATGCTGGCCCCGAGTTTCAGTTTGTTCTTTCATTAGCACGCAGATAGAAGCCATGCCCTTCTTCCTGATGGTCTGAGTGCTGCATCCCTCCTCTCAGTGTTTGCTTTCACGGCATTTATTCTTTCTTTAAACATCATTGCTCCTCATGCTTCCCCGAAGAAGGGAGGAATTTGGCAAGAGCAAGAACCTCATCTTTCTTATTCCTCAGCTCAGGACAGTACCTGGTATGTTGCCGGCCCTAGACAAATGCCAACTGAATAAATGAAGGTGCGAACAAATGCTGTCATAAACTTTTCTTTACATTCACCCACTAATGCATACCTGGGCAAGGGAGAAACGCAGGATCTTGGAATTCCCCTCTGCTCCTTACTTTGGAAACTATAAAAATCTTGAATATGAACCACCCATGTGTCCACCTACAAAAATAGGTACCCCCCCCCCCAGGACTGTGGCTGAGAATGAGTCTAGGTCATATATGATTGTTCCTATGTGTTCTGGGCCATCAGTCGACATCAGTTGACTCCAAGATGCCTTGTACTGTGTCCACTTCAGGGTGGTGGAATCTGAGGTACAGAGGGTGCATAGAGTGAAAAGGTAGCTCCACTCTCCTGTCTTCTGATGGCTGATGCTCAGAGCACCCAGTCCCTTCTGATGCAGTCCCTTCAGATTCATGCTTCCTCTGCCCTGCTTTCCAGACAGCTTTTCCTTCTCTTTTACCCCCTTCCTTTTTTCTTTCATGATGAAAATGAAAGTCTACCATGGTCCTGGGTCTTCTACCTACTTCTCATTTCTATAGGAGAGGGCCATGCCTATGCCCCACTGATGTGGAGTTGGGGGCAGGTGTCCTGGGCTTTGCTAGGCACTGGTGTGTATTATCCAAATACCTGTGGTACTCCCCACCCAAAGTGTGTGTATGTGTGTGCGTGCGTGTGTGTGTGTGCGTGTGCCTGTGTGTGCGCGCGCGTGTGTG
>JADRCH010000112.1:2897815-2925627 GCA_019843965.1 Rhynchomys soricoides
TTCTTCTTCTTCTTCTTCTTCTTCTTCTTCTTCTTCTTCTTCTTCTTCTTCTCTCTATGTTCTCCTTCTTTCTCTACAGCAATGGCCAATTTAATGGAAATTAGTTGGGATCCATCCAAGGAGGGGAATCTGTCTGCCAGGAAAGACAGGTTTTCAGAAGCTAGTCAGTGCTGCTTGACTACCTGCTGCCTAGGAAGCAGCCAACATGGCTGATTCCCAGTACAGGAATCTCCATAGGCAGGAAACACCAGGCCAGCTGGATGAAGAAAGTCATGAGCATCTCAGAGAAGAGATGATCCACACCACCATCAGGAGCAGGAGCTTGCCTAGGACATCACAAAGTATTGCTGTATAAAGCTTCAAAAAGATGGGTTAGGTATTTAGGGCACTTTGCAATGTCTAAGTCAACCTCCATGAGTAGTGTTTGGGGCAAGACTCTACTGGAGTTGGCACAATTCAGAATACACCTGGGACCTCTAGTTGCCAAGTTCAGACATAATGACTGTACTCACCCAGCCAGAAAGCTTGACCCACCCACCCTCAGTCCACCAATGTCAGCGGCCAGGCGCTGGTAGACACAAGAGCATCTTTGCACTAGAAATGGCAATAAGGCAACCATGCTGCATTCCGTGTGTACAATGTGAGGTTAAACTGCCAGGTACCATCTAGCTTTGGCCTTAAAAGTCTACAAAACATCATGAAAAAGGTTAAGCTATTTGCTGCTTCCCCTTTTAGGTTTTTAGAGTGGTGTTCAACAAGGTTATATGATTTAGCTAACAAAGATTGCTTTGCTGATAAAATATAAAGACTTCTAGGCACCTAGAACTTTGGGCATAAATCAGGAAGCATAGCAGAGTCACCATTCTGCAGAGTGCCAGTATGGGTTTACACCTTAACATTTCATTATAGTTTGGGATATAGAAAGGAAAGGGGCCTCAGAAGATGGCTCTCATCCAGTCCAGTAATTCTTTACAGATGGACATCTAGCCCTAGACTTTTCAACATCTGATACCTATACCTCTATGCACATGACCTCACATGAGCAGGTTCATTCTTGACTGAAGGAGTCTTCACCTTCCAAAATATTGCCAGTTACCATGACAGAGGAAAGAGAATGTTTTTATCCTACTCCAGTTCTTTATTGGTCAAATCAAGTCACATGATCACACTTAAACTTCAAAGGGGGTCAGGACATTCCATCCTACTATGGGTCAGGGAAAAATAAGGGAGAGAGAATGGGTAGATGTCTAAGTGGCCTTCCCATTGCACCTCTCCTGGAACTGAAAGGGGGGCGTTAATCTTAATTGTCAATGTATGAGATCTAGAACTACCTGGGAGGTGGTACCCTGTGAGAGTTATTTCCGTCAGGTTAATTTAATTGGCAAGACTTGCCCATTGTGGGTGGCATCATTCCCTAGGCTAGGACCCCGGACTGTATGAAAAGGAAAAAGCAAGCTAGGTACAAGCATTTACCATTCTTACTTCTTGATCATGAATATGACCTAACCAGAGCTGCATCAAATTCTTCCCATCTTGTTGTCTTACCATGATGGACTGTATCCTCAAACTGTGAGTCAGAATAAGCCTGTTCTTTATTAAGTTGGGTTTTTCCAGGTTATTTCATATCAATGGAAAAAAATCACGAATACCAAAAGGTTTTGGGAATCTATGGTCAAAGTGTTCCAACAATGATTTGATTTGTTGGTGTCTTCTTTGATCTATTTAGTTAAATGCATGACTATCTATCCGCCGAGGAAAGGTCTTAGCATAATGTAGCTGGATAACACTACTCTGTAATTACATGGGGGTTACTTCTGGAAGAAGCATTTTTGAAGATTTTAACAAGAGATAGCAAGTGGGAATGCAGCTTGTTTTGGAGCACTGGGGTTATGACCAGTCATAATATTCTATAGTTAATATTCTCACTTTTCTCCCCTTCCTCCACACCTACCTGTTACTCATAGTTAGGGGAGAGAGGAGGAAAAAACCAACAGAAACAGCAAGAAAGAAATCTGCATGTGGTTGTAGCAAGAATGCTTAGAAGTATAGCACAGAACTTTAGAAATAACAAAGAACTTTCCGGAAAAACGTCTTTGAGGTCCCCCCTACCCCAGAAGACAAAGAATTTACAAATAAACCACAAAACCTCATGGCTGGTCCCTTTGCATCCATCTCAAATTCCTCCACTCTTGTGGTACACTCTGAAACGAAGACTCCTTAACACATGGGATTTTAATGGTGATTTCTAAGCACCCAGAATGCCCGAAGAAGACCAAACTCCTCTCTTTAATAGCATTTATCTCTAAGATATGCATTGCCTCATCCTTATCATCAATCGGATATTTTCCCAAAGGAAAAAATTAATTGCCTACCAGACATGCTTTGAAATGTTTATATGTCGCTTTGTATAAGCACAAAAGTAAGTCTTGGGAGGTTGTTTATAAGTTACCAAAGTGTGAGTAAACTGTGGCTTAGGGCTGATAAGGTTCATCTGACAGTCATCACTGAAACTGTTGCCTCAATAATAAACAGGACCTTTCAGCCTCCCTGTTTCAAGCATGCCTCCCTGGATTGAAAAGCATTTCTTGTCACTAGAGGAAACAGAACACTGCACTAGTGTATTTGTTGTAATGTTTAAGAGAAATGATCTTTTTGTGACCCGGTATCTCATGGTCTAGAATGTCTGCTGGGTCAGACATAGACATGTCACTGGGCTTCATTTCTCCTCATTTGCAGAATGGTGATGGTAATTTTCTTCTCTCTGTGAGGTTCCTGAAAAGACTAAGTGAGCTGTGATTCAAAAGGCATCAGTGACAGTCCTGGAGTAAGTCTTCAGTGTGTTGGAGACCCCTGTGTAGATCATGACCTTACTCCCGAGACAATCCCATTGTTGTGATACCTCACATGAATACTTGCAGTTCAGTGCTCAGAATGGAAGAAAGGAATTCAGGAGATCTTGGTCCTTTGCTCATAATCTTGGAGCCAGATCTGCCACTAATTTGGGTGATTTTGAATGGGCTGCTGGACCCCACTGCACCTTAGACTCCACATCCAAGCCCAAGAAGGCCAATAAGACTTTGCATCCCAGAATCTGCCCTTCAAATAATGAACAGAAATGAAGAAATCTGATGAGGGGGCGAAGCTCTGACTTTCACAGAGCTCTCCCTGAAAGGACCCCATTCTTCCATGTCTGTGACATCATCTGGACGGTAAATGGAATGTCTGGGCTTTCACAGTGACACGTCCTGCTTATCTTGCATGGTAGATCCCAGTGTGGTACTGTCCTGAACAGAACATCAATGAAAGTGAACATCTCATGTAAGGATTTTATTATCTCCCATTCTCACGGTCTCAGGAATCTCTTTATACTATTCTTGGCATATGATGACAACTATAAGTACAACTCTGCTGAGCTATGAACATTTGTGGGGAACTAACTCTGAGATACACACGTAGATAACAATGAAAACAGGTAACATGGCTGCTGACCCTGTAGGATCATTCTAGAAGGGAGCAGATGGGGCTGCTCTAGCAAGTTAGTATTTAGATCCTGATTCCTCTACTGTGCTTATGGATTTAATTACCTCAAGCAACTTTCTTAACCTTGCTGCCTGTTTCAGTCAAGGTGGGAATAACAGTGCCTTACTTTTAACACTGCTAAAGTCCCAGACCATGTAACTCACTGGAAGCATCTAATAAACTGTCATTATACTTAGCATCAAAACAATGCAAGTCCATTTCCCTTAGTGACTGACTGTTTAACTGCTTGCTTTGATTTGTCCCAGCATGTGACAATGCCCATCTACCTTTGGGGCTGCCTTGCCCTGGCCCAGTTTCAAGACCAAGAGTAACCAATTGTGTCCGTGTTGACTCATTAATCACTCTCTCTGAACAAAAAAGCCGCATACTGTCATTCCTTCCAGACTGGTGGCTGGCAACCATTGCTCTCTGTGAGTTGACTCTCTCCTGCTGACCACTACCCAGGATGTCTTTAGCTTCCAAGGCTGCACACTGCACATCCTCACAGGACAAAAGACAGGAGTCCATTAACATCATCTGCTCAACAAAGCAAAACACCAGGCTTGCTTTTGGGTTCAGGTCATGAACCAAGCACAGCCCATTCTTCTGTGGGTGGGCAGCACCAAGAAGGGGGGCCCTTGTGCATTGCATTGTTCATAACATGAGGAAGAAAGGAATTAGTTCTTTTCATTAGAGCCAACCTTGTGAAAGGAAGTGAGAAAGGTTTACATACTCCCAGCAGGCTCCTGGCCTGCACTCCACAGGCCCATTCCTTTGTCTATACCACTGCCTGCAGCCTGGTAGAAGCTTTATGCAATAAAGATAGAAGGGATTAGACTTAGTCAGGGAACATATGCATTTGACAGAAGCTCACATCTGGATTTCTTGATCATCATATGGATGTGCATCCTGCCTTCTTGAGCAAACTCAGGGAATCTTTACATAAAGAATTTCACTATTGCAGAATACAATCAAGATCTGCATGGGTAGAAAGCTGTGCAGAAGTGGGGGCAGTTAGAGATCATTGCATAGCAGTGCATACCCATGGAGTGTGTGTGTGTGTGTGTGTGTGTGTGTGTGTGTGTGTGTGTGTGTGAGAGAGAGAGAGAGAGAGAGAGAGAGAGAGAGAGAGACTGTCTGTCTCTCCCTTGGAAGGCACTAAGAAATGGCCATGTGCCCCAAGAAACCACTGACCTTGTTTTTTTTTAAAAAAAGAATCTTTTCTCACACCCTAAGTGGGATTATGTAAAGTAGAAAGCTGTTTGCTTTTCTGGGTCCTGAGAAGGATAACAGTTTCCATCTTGATTAGGGGCAAACATGTGCCATTGGTCCTTAACTGCCCCCACTTCTACACATCTTTCTACCCCTGCCATATAGATCTTGGCTACATTCAGCAACAGTGAAATTCTTCATGTGACAATTCCCTGAGTTTGCCCAGGAAGGCAAGATGCATAGTACACACTTGGTGCTCAATTAATGACATGGTCATCCTCGAAGCTAAGAAACTCTTTTCAATCTCATGAGATAAGAGAGCTTTTCCCATTTACTGGCTGCGTGCTTCTATTTAATGCCAAATATTAGTATTTTTCCCATTTTATTGAAGGAACTAGGGGCTTCCTTTGAAATCCTAGAACCCTTGGATCTCTCAAGGGAGCAGCCTTCCAGATAGTTTTAAATCTGTGGTTGAATCTCTCCGAAGTATCCCTGTCCCCTCCTGCTGTGGGAGTTCTGATCTGATAAGATGTAAACAAGCAGCCAGACCACTCTCTCCACTCTAGACCTACCCTCGACTTCCCTACCATGATTGACTGTAGCACTTCAAACCATGAGCCAAAATAAACCCTTCCCCTCATAAGTTGCTTTTGCTAAATATTTGGTCATAGTAATAAGAAAAGCAGCTGGCACATACTTTAAGATTTCTCAGTAAGAGTTTAAGCTGCTATGTTGTTCAAGTTTAAAAGACAAGAAGTTGCTTCAGTGATGGTTGTAGTAGCCTATTTTCAGTCCTTTGCATTCTTATCTGCTTTTGGAGGGAGAAGGAGGTGTGGGTGATGAGTGGGGCCTTCCATCCTCTCCACCTTGGGTTCTAGCTACATCCCAGGCCAGGGGGATCTACCATAGCTGATGCCCTATTTCTAATTGTAGCAATACATTCATTCTCTGCTTCCCAGAGAGTTGCTGATGCAAAGCTTTTAGGGATTTGATTTTTCTCCATGGGCTGTGATGGTCATTACGTTGGAGCCAGAAAAGATGGGAAACCCCTGCCTCCCATTAGTATCCTCAGAAGGCTTTAACAGTTTCCTAAGATACTGTGGCTTTAAAAGCTACTTGCCATTCAACCCCATTAAGATCTTAAAAACAATGACTTCATGAAATTTGCAGGCAAATAGATGGAACTTGAAAATATCATCCTGAGTGAGGTAACTCAGTCACAAAAGAACAAACACGGTATGTACTCACTGCTAAGTGGATATTAGCCCAAAAGTTTGGAATACCCAAGATTCAATTCACAGACCATATTAAGCCTAAGAAGAAGGAAGACCAAAATGTGGATGCTTCAGTGCTTCTTAGAAGAGTGAACAAAATACTCACAGAGGGAAATATTGAGAAAAAGTGTGGAGAAGAGACTCAAAGAAAGGTCATCCAGAGACTGTGCCACCTGAGGACACATTCCATATATAGCCACCAAACCAGGACATTCTTGTGGATGCTGGGAAGTGCTGGTTGATGGAAGCATGATAAGCTGTCTCCAGGGAGGCTCAAGCAGAGCCTGACAAATACAGAGGCAGATGCTAGCAGTCAACCATTGGACTGAGCATGGGGTCCAGGATGGAGGATTTGGAGAAGGGACTGAAGGAGCTGAGGGGGTTTGCAGCCCTGTGGAGGGAGCAACAGTATCAAGCGGCCAGACCCCCCAGAGCTCCCAGACTCTGGACCATCAACCAAAGAATACACCTGGACGGACCCATGGTAATGGCTACATATGTGGCAGAGGAGGGCCTTGTTGGCCATCAGTGGGAGGAGAGGCCCTTGGGCCTGAGGGTATTAGATGCCCCAGTGTAGGGGAATGCTAGAGAGGGAAGAGGGGAGTGGGTGGGGGGTGGGTGGGTGAGTGGGGAGCACCCTCATAGAGGCAGGGGAAGGGGAAACCGAAATGGGAAAATATTTGAAATGTATATAAAGTATCAAAAATTAAAGAAATAAAATGTGAAAAAAACAAAACAAGAAAGAAATAAAAGAATAACCAACAAAAGAACAAAAGAATTTTTAAAAAGCTAATAAATAACAATTGCTTTTGAAAGTATTTCAATGCATTTTCTCATGCCTCTCACATCAGCTTATTTTCACATTTTCCCTAAAAAGTAGATTAAGAAACTATCAGTTGTCCCATAGTGGGAACAACAGAATCGGAGGTGTGGCCTTTTTAGAGGAATCTACATAGCCTTGCAAGGCCAGATGGCTTTAGCCTTTGTATGTTCTGGACGATGCAAGGATGCATCGGTTGGGTCAGACAGGTGAAGTACGTAGAGATCAGTGTAACCAGCAGACTGCTTTGCATGAGTAACCCATTAGTGTTGAGTCAGCTTTTTATACCACAAAGCAAGGGCTATGGCCAGCAACGAGGTATATTGTTTTATGGTCAGATGGACTCCAAAGCAATTGCTTGTGGAGGGAAGTTGCTCTTATTTTCAGCAATAAGTATTTCTACTTGAAGGCAGAGCTAGTGCCCAGGGACAGACACATCTATAGAAGCAAAAATACACCTTAGAGAGTCATTAGAATTCATTCCAGTTTAGTCCCATTTTCACATCACAAAAGAGTGCGGTGCCAAGGAATTACAGGTAGATTCATGAGATGAGGAAGCATTTGAGGAAAGGCCCTGGGAATCAGGAGATGTTCAAACCCCAATTCTTGATGTTAAGAAGTATGCCAAATATCTCAGCAAACAGACTAGGTTTACTTTAAAATGATACAAGCGAGACCATGGGGCTCTTCTGATTCTCCTAGTACTGTCAATCAAAATAAACAACAGAGCTATGTAGAATTTTAAAATCACCCAAAGATTACACACATCTATATCAAAAACATTTAAAGTCCACAATATATTATTATCTTGTTATGTGAAAAGCCAAGAAACAATATACTAGCTCTGTGGTTCTCAACCTATGGGTTGTGGCTCCAACAGGACTCACATATCAGATATCCTGCATATCAGATATTTACAATTCATAACAGTAGCAAAATTAGAGTTATGAAGTACCAATGAAATAATTTTATGTTTGGGGGTCACTACAGCATAAGAAACTGTATTAAAATGTCACACAGCATTAGTAAGGTTGGGGACCACTGCATTAGCCTTGATGCTCTGGCTTTAACTCTATTGCTACACAGGGCTTGGCAGCTGAACTTTCACAGATCTCTGTTTCAGGACAGGCACATTCTCTGCTCACCTACATTCACCAGTGTCCCCAGAGACTATGGAGGAATCAGAGACATTTGACGGCAGGCATTCACATCATTGTGAACTTGAACTGGGGCATTGTTTTTTGTTTGTTTGTTTTTGTTTTTCCCAGTCTTTAGAGTAGTCCTCTTGGATCTTATGCTTTCTGGTTGTGGATCTGGGCTTTACATTGCAGATCTGAGCTTCTTTTTTGGAACTGACCTTACAGATTTATCCTGGGAGCCAGAGAAGATACGAAATAATCATTGCAAGGGATACAGAGATGGTCCACTCTGCTTAGCCTCCATTTCTCACTAAGAAGTATGAGGAGAGTTTAGATTGGACGCAGTGCACGTAAACACCCATCCAAGGGCCTCAGACACAGTGAAGATACAAAAATCAGCAGCTAATTTCATCCTGTGAGACAAGAGCTCTTCAGTTACAAAAGTCATTCACACACACACACACACACACACACACACACACACACAAGTACACATACACACACGCGTGCGCACACACACACAAAACGCATTGTAACTCCTTAATAAAAATTGCTTGTAATGACAAGGAGAAAGGGAAATTGTACCTCTCTCAAAAAATTGTACACTGGAATATCCAAGAAAAGGGTATATACTGGAAAGAAAAAGCTCTCAGTGCTGACATCTGACTCGCCCTTCTCCTTCATCTTGGGAAACATGCTAAGCCACTGAAGTAGCTTACCAGAACCATGCCACAGAAAAATTATCTTTAGAGGATGTCTCCAGCCAAAAATAATTTTTAAAAGGAAAAAATATCATTCAGAATCATTGTGTGTCCCTCCCTTTGCCCCTGAACAATAGAACAAAGATCATTTACACTTGCACTTGGGGTCTAATCATAACCCGTTGTGAATACAACTGTGGTGGTGAAGAGTTTGCCTGCTATTTTAAGACCATAATTATTTTTTAATAGTACTATCCTTTCTTTCCATTAAGTCAGTGTCAGTGAACTAGAGCTTGGCAAAAGGCAGGGGAGGGGGAGATATATGCTGCCAAAAATTGACTGATAAAAGAAATATGCCTTTATTCTTAATCTCTGTTACCAAAATGAAAGGGCTAAGAGAAACCAGGAAATATAACAAATGACAGCTATTAATTTAGCAGGGGCGTGATTTGCATAGTAATGCCGGAAGTGTGTTGTTGATTATGGCGTTGGCTCTGTCATTACAACCCTGAGAAATATGCAGAGCCCTGTGGCACCTTCCACCATGAACCCGTCTAATAGCAAAACCATCTTCAGGGAAGACGTTACTCCATCTTCCCAAATTCACAACTTTAATCAGGATATTTTCCCTTTTGAAAGAAATATTTTTTCCTTACAAATGTGCATCTGGGGCCAGCATGATAGCGTGGAGGGTAGAGGTGCTTGCTGCCAAGCCTGATGCCCTGAATTAGACCCCTGGAGCACACCCAGTGAAAGGAGAGAAATAACTCCCACAAGTCGACCTCTGATGACCCCATACACCCCAAGACACGAATGTGTGCCCACTCGCAGACATATATAATAAATAAATGAAAACAATGCATCCGAATTAATATATATTCACTTTATTTTTGCTAAAGATGCTATTTCTTTTAACACTTCCTTATTTATCATGGTGGGGAGGTGAGTGGGCACATGCTGTGGGGTTTGTTTGGAGGTCAAAGGACAACTTGCAGGAGTCAGTTCTCTCTTTCCATCATGCAGGTTCCAGGGATCAAACTCAGGTTGTCAGGGTTAGCAGCAAGCACCTTGCTGACCGAGCCCTCTTGCCAGCCCAAGCCTCATATGTTTTGAACCACCTTTCCCTCATCCTACCTCACACATTTGAGTCACATATTGTGGAAGTAGCCACTAGGTTGCCAGTTTCAGGACCTATGGCGTCTGACGCTCCTCAGCAGCTGCCTAGAAATATTATTGCCAGGTTTTCTAACAAGTAGAAATTCTAGCAGAGAATTCTAAGAAGAAACTATCAAGCCAGAAACAATAGCTCAGGAGGAAAAAAAATAAATATAAATAAGGAGTGAAAATTCTACAAAATTCTTTTATTTTGGTTTAATTCAAATTGGAGGTAATTATTTTACAGCTTTTCCATATTAACAGTGTTTTACCCTGAAGTTCAGGGGTACACTTCCTTAATTTTTTTTTCTTGCACTCAGTCTTTGTGGCTTTTGGATTCCACCTTCCTGTTTAAGGCAGCCCCCCCCCCCCTTCCCCCCCCCCCCCCGAAGCTGTGTGTGATTGTTCTCAGCTGGGCAGGGTCACTCCCTCCCTCCCTCAGTCTGTAATGCTCAGCTCATACATCTCCGAACCTCTGCTGTGGCCGCTCTGCTTTCTCTTGTCATCTCTTCCTAAATATTTTTATTTTATTTGACAAACGTTTACAGAAACTAGCAGACACCCTAGGCACCAGCAATACACAGCATGCGGATGATTGAAACAGGCTCCCCGCCATCCCAAAGCATCCTGGTTGGTTTATACTGGACGAACATCACACATACTTTCGGTTTTTGGCCAGCATTATGGGTGTCAGGGGTGAAGCTGTGTGGGGTAGGAGAGGAAAATGTCCCAGGGATCCCCTCCATACCAGAGTCAGTGTCAACTGGAAAGGAGTAGACACTGATGATCTGTCTGCTGCATCCCTTCCACCCCTCCCCAACCCTCCCCACCTCCTTAGTGTAAATTTCATAGTGTGATTGTCTCTCAAAATTAACATGTATTTGCTAACAAAGCCCTCAAAGGCAAGCAAATAACCCTTCTTATTATGAGCACAACAGAATCAGCAGTGATCGGCTATGGTACTAAAGAGAGAAACACAGTAGAGGCTAGTGTAAGACTAAGATTCACAAATATCAGACGGGCTCCAACATAGTACCTTTCTTACACAGTCTCTGTGATAGGGTTTGTTTATTTTTTTTTAAAGATTATATTTTCTCCCCACTTTCCTCCTTGTGTATGTATGCACTCGGAGGTTAGAGGTCAACTTGAAGGAGTTGGTTCTCTCCTTCCACAACGTGGGCATCCCAGGCATTAAACTCGGGTCTTCAGGCTTGGCACTGAGCACCCCTGTTCTTTGAAACATCTCCTTGGTCCTCTAGGGTACTTTTGATAAACCAGAAACTTTGCTCTCGGGTGCTGCTACTCATCTGGGGAGGGGTCTACTCCCTGGGGAAGCTCTCTGGTTGCCATGGCATGGCTATCATTTGGTACTTAAGTCTATGCACTAGGTGCTTGGTCCCCAGCATAGCAAGGTAAGAGATGGTGGCATTTTTAAAGAGGCGGAGCCAAGTGGGAGGTCCTTGGCTCATGGAAGATATTGCAGTAGTTCTCATGAAACTCTATCTGGTCTTCTTGAGAGGAATATCAAAGTGGAACAAAGTGGACTCCTTCCTACACTCTGGTTCCTTGGCTTTCCACGTGATGACCAAGCCATATATACATGAGAATATATATACTAGAATACATATATATGAGAATATATATATGAGAACATATATATATGAGAATATATATATATGAGCATATATATATATATATATGAATTTATATATATATTCCTGCTATGATGCTACCTGTCCTGAGAACTTCACCTGTAAAGCAGAACTGACACCATACATTTTGGATTTTCTACCTCCAAACCACTAAATAAACCTCTTTTCTTTAAATGTTACCAAGCCTCAAGTCGTTTTGTTATAGCAACAGAAAGAGAACTGATTTAAGGACTTTTGTTTCTTTCCTTCCAGAAAAGCTAGATTAACAATGTAGAGGAACCCGGGTTCTCCTGAGAAACAGTCAGCCAGAGAGCCATGCTCACAGTGGCCGGAGGATGCTGTAGTCTGGGTGGATTATTTTGCCAGAGAGGAATAAAGGATTTGCAAGGCACTGAGCCAACAGCCAAGGTCCAACAACACCTCCCCCCTTTTTCTACAAAGAGCTTCATTCAGTGAGTCTCACAATTGCACTTCACTGGCATGCTTTCCTCACTTGATACAAGGCCAAGGCATTTCCCCAAGGAGCCCTGGTCATGTCAGAGGTGGCTTGGAGTTGGTGAAAAGAGATCCTGGTTTAGTGGCTAGATAGTCATTTTATTACATGTTTTCCATTCAGCTGGCCAGGGGCTTATCTTCCCTTCAACTGTATTCTGCTCCAGTGTTGGCGGAGAGACAGGGGAGCGTGTGGGCCATATGCAAATGTCACACAAGCCTGTGCTTCTAAATCCTAAGATCCTCCCAGGTCTGTTTTTGCCCTGGAGATAAGTACCTTGTGACATAGCCATTACTGTAGCAGAGTCATGTGTTCACAACCTGACCTAGGTAATTTCACTATAGGTTCTGAACTGCCAGAAGTGGGGGATGAGCTGATATGTAGCTGGCCAGAAAAAATGTCTTTTGGAATTCTCAGCATCTTGGCATTTTGTCTTTTATCAGTTTATCTTTAGGGTCTAAGGGTAATTCTGCTACCTACCAAAGTAAAAAACAAAAACAAAAACAAAAACAAAAAACTCTAAACGAACCTCTTCCGTTATTGGGAAAAGCTCTTTCAAATCGGATTCCAAACATACAGCTCAGCCTTTGGCTATGATCAAGACTACAAAATGACCTCAGCAGAAGAGCAGGGCAATCCGTCAATCATGTACACTGCACACTTCAACAGCCATGCCAACAATAATAAAAGTGTAGGTGGGGGCTTCAAAGCCTGCACCTCTTATATTAAACTCCCTGTAGCACTTTGGAATTGAGATGAGTCACAGAATAAAGCAGTTTGTATGTTTGTGGGATTCTTCCCTTCAGAGACACTTGGACTGGCGAAATGCATCCATATGTGTGGGAACCAAACTGCATCCCCGGGAAGCAGGTATTCTCCTTTAGCACCGATTCTCAGTTAATGGATGTTTCAAGTGACACTCTTCCTGGTTATTCCTGCACTTCTACAGGCAAGATAGGAAGGAAATACTTCCCCACTGCTGATGAGCAAGTATAGTTAGATCTTGAAGAAAATGGAAAGGCATCCCCGTGTTTGCACCACTCCAAAGCAAAGCAAACCCCTCCCAGAGCTCTTCCTAATCTGATACCAAGCTGGGATAGTCATAGATGGAGAGACCCTTTGGTAAAATGACAGATACTGCAGGGGAGTAAAACCCCTCCCACGTGTTCTTAAATGATAGCGCTTTCAAAAATAAATATGTTATATGTGTATGTCTGCATGCATGTGCAGGTGCATATGTGTGTTTGTATCTGAACACATGTGTGTACATACAAGTAGAGGTCAAAGGACAACATCAGGTATCATTCCTCAGGCACGATACGTTTTGTTTTCCTCAAGACAAGGTCTCTCACAATCCTAGAACTTGGCAAACTAGCTAGGTGGGCTGACCAACCAGTCCTAAGGATTCACTTGTTTCTACCTTCCTAAGGTGGAAACGGAATTACACATACATGCCGCCATATATCTTTTAAAACATGGGGATCTAACTCAGGTCTCCATGCTTACACAGTAAGTGTTTTATCAACTGAGCTTTCTCCTTAGGCCCACAAAAGAATCTGTAAGGAGGAAAACTTAGACAAACCACTCTTGGCCATTTGTTTTTCTGTCCTGTAGCCCCCGCTGGGGAGGGAAAGAGTCAACTATGCTTAGATTCGTTCAGCAAATAATTACCTTGCCTGGCATAGGCATATACCCCTGAGATAGTTCTGCATGATAGCTCAGAGGCAAGGAGTGGTGCCACAGCTCAGGTGTCTGCATGGCGGTGCTAGGGAGACCCTAGAGGGCCTGATATCTGGGAACAGAGATAAGTTGTGGGCAGAGGAGGGGGCGGGAAAGGTGCCAGGCAGAGAGGCCAGTGGAGCAGCAGAGAACCTTGCCTGTATCCACCTTTAGCTGTGATGGGAAGGGTGCAGTCTCTGAGCTGTACAGCATGGAGTGGGAAGGAGGTTGGCCTAAGTGCAGGCAGAAGGCAATCAGGACAGGCCACCAAAGCTTTGGGACATACAGAAGAACATGAGCTCCCTCCTGAAGGGATGTTAGGGGCAGTTACTCATCAGAGGATTAAGACTGTGATATCTGAGTTTTCATCCTCAGGGTAGTGACTAAATTCCTGTCATACTCTCTCCAGATTGCTTGAGATGGGATTCTGAAACAAGTTCTGAGCTGGGAAGAAGGCTCAGAGGGTGAAACATGCCTGCCACACATGGTGAGGACCTTAGTTCAAATCCCCAGAACCCGTGTAAAGCAGGACAGGGGAGCATGCACATCTGTCATCCCAGGGTTCCTGTAGGGAGAGGGAAGGCAGAGGCAAGAGGGTCCCAGAAGCTTGAACTAGCCCAGAATTGAAGCAGAAGAGAGACAAGGCTATCTCAAAGAAGGAACAAGGCAAGGGCTGACACTGGAGGTTGTCCTCTGACCTCCACAGGCACATACCATGCATGTGTCCACATTCTCATACACACACACACTCACACAGACACCATGGCATTCACACACACACACACACACACACATGCACACACACACACACACACAGGTACACTCACCATGGCATTAATGTAGACTCCACTCTCTCTCAAACACACACATACACACACACATGCTAAGGCATGGATATACTCATATTTACTCCCACGTACACACACTTACACAGTCACACACTCATCCACACAAACACACACACACACACACACTCGTACACACATATAAAGATAGATAGTTTTTAAGGGAAGCTGGATCACAGGGAAACGAGGAGCAGAGCTGGAGGCCTTGGCCCCAGCAGGCTGGCCCGAGAGCTGTTTCCTCTGTAATACTCTCTGTGTGGCTCTGTAATTATGATTTCTACAGTCTCAGGTGGCTCAGTGTTCCCAGGAAGCTGCTTGTCGCCTGATGAGATGCCCACCTCATCAAATGGCTCGGTCCCCCAGTGCCAACCATGAGGTGGATTGGCTAACACCTGTGGCACTAGTTTTTCATCCAGACTTAATCATGTGGAAGAGCCCTGTGATTCACTGGACCTGGGTAACTTGCAGTGCGTGGCTGTTGGATTTTAGGCCCCAATTTCCTCATTTTTTACAAATACTAAGTGTTCATGTTTACCTTTAGAGCAATATGATAATAGCTAATGTATGGAAAAATGAGGATTCCAAGTGTGCAATGAATCCCCCACACCTTTGCCCCCTATCCTAGGAAACCCCCAGGACTGAGACTTCTTGCCCTAAACACTTGTCAAAGTAAACAATTAGCCACTGGTTTTCCGCTTGCCCTCGAGGACAGTGTGTTATTACGAATACTATGAGCCAGGGGGAAGGCACAAGTCTGTGATCTCAGTATTTGAGGTTGAGAAAGGAGATTGTGATCATAGGACACATAGCAAGATGAAGGAGGGAGACCGGGAGAGGGAAGTGGACAGGGTACAATGAGGGGGAAAGGAAAGAGAAGAGGAAGAAAGGGAAGGAGACAGGAGGAGAGAGAACAGGAGGGGAGGGAGGGGCAGGCGGGGGGAAGGGAAGGAAGAGAGAGAAAAGAGGGAAGAGGGGAGAGGAATACGTAAGGGAAAGAAAAAGACAAGAAAGAGACATAAGCCCCATTAAAGGGCCCCAATCCACCCTCTGTCCTGAAAGGACCCAGCTGAGCACTGGCCATACGGCCAGCTGCTATTAGAGATCCATGAAGCTCTTCAGAGGTCGGCCTTTCCTTTTTAACTTCCAAAGGTTAGTGTGAGAACAACACTCCCGTGACCTCGCTAGCTACCAGGACAGTGCAGCCCAGGCTTTAGCTGCCGCAATGCTCACTTTGATCAGAGGGGACTAACCAGCCTACACATCTGCTGGAAGGCTTTCCAGATAACTGAAGAAGTGAGGGAAAACAGGGACCATAAATAAAGTTAAATGTCCCAGAGAAGACATCCACCCAAGCTGGCTGTGCTTTGCCCCACACAGTAACTCTTGTTTCTTGTAGTATAGCAGAAGGGCTCAGCTCCGTCTTTCTAGTTTTGTCTGATTTGCTGAAAACACATTCCAGATAGGGGCCCCAGACCCTTGTCTCCTGCAATACTAATCAAAAGATTTAAAGTTTTGCAAAACACAGACCATACCAGAGTTGAGTCTCAATAAAATAAAATAAAATAAACCAGGCGTACATCGGGGGAAATGATCTGAGCCAGCTGTTAGCTGACTACATGGACCCTAGACATCAGGCTCTTAGAAATATTTTCTAAATGGATATTTGATAGTAATTCCCATAATAAATGCTTGCCTGTTTAACTTGATGAAATTTTAATGAAACCGAGAGAGTTTATCTCAGATAAACCTGTGAGAGTTCCATAATGTCTGAGCCATCGGGGCCTCTCGGCTGCTTCTACATCACAGCATTGGCTTAAATATTCATACAGCCGTCCTTAGGGTAGGTTCCATAGGCTCCAAGCTACACCTTGAAGGCCAGCTGATGACCAAAGACACTGATAGCATTCAAGACCTTTGATTCTTGAAACTGTACTAGCAAAGAGCCAACCCCAACCAATACAGTAGTTCATGACAGTAAGCATTTTTTTGGGTAGCCTACCACAGTCAAATATCTTTTAGAGAAGTCCTTTAAGAAACTGATTCTTTTCTGACATCATCAATGCTCATATATCAGTGGACCAACTCCAGGCCTGCATCCAATAGACCAGTGTCTCATACCTGCCTACCAGAGGGTCACACCCATCTTGCACAGTGATGGATTTAGGGTATGAGAACTATTGTATTCAAAGCCAATGAAAATCAAATTTTAAGGAGAAAAAAATATAGTCATTCATACTGCTACTAGGCTTGATCCTGGTCCAAAGTGAAGCTTGGGTAGCCAACTGGCTTGTTGCCCAGGAGATGAGGATCTGCTGAGAATGAAGCTCTCAAACAAAGAGGGAGACTGGGTCCTGAGGTCGTTAGATGAGCTCTTAGGTCAAGCACATGCGACGTGACATATTCCTGTACTTTACAGTCGTGCAAATCAACAAATTTTCTTTCCATGTATAAGCCAATATAATATGACTTGTGTTTGATTTGTGCAAAGGGGAACTGTTTGTTGTACAAAAATACATAGAAGTAAGAAATGATGCTAACACACCCTTGAGCAATACATCAATAGAAACACAAAATGGGAAAGCATCCAAGCACATTGCCAGTCTTTCAGCAATGTTTCTCAGTGTGGCAGGAGCTCTTTCAGTGTCTACCATGCTTTTGAATGAATATCAGTTGTTCTTTTTAATCAATAACCTTAATGTAAACCAGCAAATAAGATAAAAATAGGAGGTCAATTATAAAGAAACAGAATAAAGACCCTAACAATTTATTATGGGACCAATGGGACAGAAGGCACACTATTTAAAATTAAATTATTATTTGGGCTTTAATTTCAATGGTAGTGGAAAAGCTGGACCAAATATATAAAACAACTTTCTAAAAATAGTTGCAAATTAAATAGAGTTAGGAGAGCAACACATCTAGCAGATATGGAGGAAATTCAGCCCTGAAAGATAAAAAGCATGCTGGGTGGTTTCTGTTTATAAGCCTTTTTCCTTGAAGGAATTAACCAATCAACTAAGTGTTGTGTGTTTCATGCAAAATTGAATAGTCACATATTAACTGTCTAAAATTAATGACTTCAAAGGTGGGGTTGTGAACAGGTTGGGCATCAGAAAATTAAGAGATGAAATCACAGAAAGACTGAAGGGGAGCACTCAGGTGTACAAACATGTGTCTGTTAAATGCTTGGCTGACATCTGATCTGGAGGAAGACGAGAACATTCTACTGATCCTGACAGAAAGACAGCCCAGAGCAGAGATCCCAGCTGCTGCTCACAGCCTGGGAACTGGAGCCTTGATTCCAAGTCCTGCTATATTACAATGCCATGGTGACTATTTCAGGTTTTTTACTGAAATTTCAAAAAGCCCACCCTTAAGAATAAAGACCATGCCCTAAGTGAAGGAGACAATCACAATGAAACCACTTAATAAATTATAAAAACCTCTTTCACAAAATCCACAGGGACAAGTAACTTAACAACCATCAGAGAAAAGATTATACTCTATGAAAGAGGGCAACTAAATCTAGGATTTCTACAGTAGATTATCCACAATGTTCAAGATCCAATATTAAGACTCAAAGGTGGGTATACATTTGAGGGATAGGTCAATGTGACTCAAATGAACTGTATGAAATTCTCAAAAAACTAATAAAAAGGAGGGGTAAAAGGATATTTAAAAAATGGGAGAAGTGGAGCCATACCCAGAATTCAGAGTAGCCACCTAACTGATTCAAGGGGAACAAAGATATGGTAACTGGACACAAAGACTTCAGAGGTCATCAGAAAGCAATGATAATGAAGGATTACCTTCAAAACACAGAAAGACAAAGGGGGAAGAAAACTGTAAGTGCAGAATCCTGCGTCCATGGAAACTACCCTTCCAAAGCAAAGGCAAACAAAGATATCTTTTATAACAGTAAAAGTTGTTTGGGAATTTTGGCATATACCTGTAATTCTAATATTTGGGAAGCTGAGGCAGGAGGATTGTTACAAAGTATAAGGCCAACCTGAGCTATACAGCAAGTTCTAGGCAGACCTGTGCTACAGTGAGATTCTATGTTAAATGGAGAACCAAACAAACATAAAAAAATTGAGAAAATATGGTTGTTTGCAACCAATCACTCCAAGAGATGCTGGGGACATTTTTAGACTAACTTGACAAGGTAGACTGAAGAGAGTCAGGAGACAGCCAAGCTAGAGACACAGTATATTATCCAGGGTTCTCTTGTGGAACAGAACTGGTATACTAAATATATATTTATTAGAGTGACTTACAGGCTGTGGTCTGGCTAGTCCAACAATGGCTATCTATTAATGGAAGGTCCAAGAATCCAGTAGCTGTTCAGTCCATAAAATGGGAATTCTCAGCTGGTCTTCAGTGTACACCAGAATAGAGAAGAAGTAGGTTCTCACACCAGTGAAGGAATGGACTTGCTAGCAAGAGTGAAGGCAAGCAGGCAAAGGACAAGAGCTTTCATCTTCCATGCCCTTCATATAGGCTGCCACCAGAAGGTGTGGCCCAGATTAAAGGTGAGTCTTCTCACTTCAAAAGATCTGGATTAAAGATGCATCTTCCCGCCTCAAAAGATCCAGATTTGAAGTGGGTCTCCCCACTTCAAATGACTTAATTGAGAAAAAAAATCCCTCATATGTGTATCTAGCCACTTCAGTTTAGTTAATTCCAGATATAGTCAAGTGGACAGCCAAGAATAACCATCATACACTAAAGGACAGGCATCAGAAAGTTAGGAATGGTCTATGTGCCTTTTAGTGAGGGCTGGTATATTAAACTATGGAACATCCAAATAAGAAACACTACATAGCTATGAAAAAGAATGAGGTAGGTGAATATATCTTAGTAGAACCAAAAGTTCCCAGGTGAAAGACAGGGCAAACAACACAGTAAACACGCATCTTGGTATGTCTGGATAGCATGGAAGGGGTGAGTGTATGTAAGCAAGTATGAAACCTGCTCTGGGTGGGTTTGTCTTAAAAGTAACACGGGGCTGGACAGATAGCTCAGTGGTTAAGAAATGCCCTTTCAGAGGAATCCAGGTTCAATTTCCATGCATATATTTACATAAGCATTACACATATCCATGGCATTACATACATGCAGCTAATAGAGATTTACAATATAAATGAAATATCAATATACAGTGCTGATTTATACATCGTCTACATAGCTAATCTGGGTTAATAACTTCTCCAAATAGGGTATGTGTATATATAACATGTATTCTACATTTATATTTATATTGAGAGACTTTGTCAGCTCACTTAAGTTAAAAGTAGACAGCTACAAACTATCTTGGAGCCAAAAACAGCCACCTTGCACAATAGAATATCTAAGATGAAAAGGCATGGTCCAGTTCCCCAACTTCTCACCCACATCCCCACAAAGACAACACATTTGGCATCCATGTTCAACTGTGGTCCGAAGAACCATGCACAAAGAGGCTGCCTTGTGGGCCACATGGAAGGCAAATGGCAGAATGCTTGGCCCGGCCTAAGATCTCTGATATATACCCAAAACAATCACACATCTCTGATTCGGGTTTGTTGAATGTTCTCAAGTCCCAAGAGGGGGGGGAAAGGAGTCAAAAATAGCTCAGAACTTTGGGAGCTGCTAGCGTAAGGCCTTCTCTGGCATACTTGTTTTTTCAACGTTCAATGAACAAAAAGGCTCACTGTTTCGACCACCAAGAGAAAGCCAAGTTTTCAGAAATGCAGTCACACTTCTGGCTGACGTCAGGACATTTTCCAACCCTGCTTTCACAGGCAGACATCAGGGTGGTCTGCCCGACCTCCCACACACTTCTCTGTGCCAACAGTTGTGTTTGTAAACCCGAGAAGAATCGCAAGTTTGTATACTTGTGAAAAGATGTCCAGGATGCTGGGTGATGGAGGAAAGGGGGATACAAAGGTGAGCTCAGCCTCTCTTGCCAAAGAAACACTGAATCTTGGGATGGAACAGTCCATGTAAACAGATCCCTACATCCTTACAAGGAAGCAGAGCCAACCTGAGGCTCCTGCCACAGAAATTCAAGATTGATTTATTTCCACTGGGCAGATTAAAATACACAGTGTTTTCATGGGGATGACTGGACTTCATAAATTTATCACTGCCTGGCCATGTGCAGCTTTTGATCCTTTCTTTCGGGCCTGATGGGAGCTGGGAGTGTTCAGTTGCAGCTGTGACACGTGTCTCTATATCCATCTTCTTACATGTTGAACTTGGCTGTCCTCATCAGAGGCAGGAGGCAGTGCCAGCTCTTAAGAAAGGTGAGCTTTTTCTGTTTTAAAGTAGAACCGCTCCAGGGTCCCCAGACCACACAGCTCCAGCACGAAAGGCAGGCTGGCTCCCATGTTTGTCTTTCCCTCTATCCTTGGTGGGGTGCAGTCCTCTGGCTGGCCTGGCTGAGTCTGGATCCCCGTTGTTCCATCCTTGTTCATTAGTGTCCCACTTGAAGAGGATCCTCCCCTGTGAAACTGAAGTACTGCTCAGTCTGACCTATGTAATTCACCTAAATGCAAGTGATAGCAATTGAGCTGGTAGAGTGTTAGGACCAGGAAGCAGGAGAAGAAGAGCCCACTGCTGCTTTAGAGATGCTTACAAATTAGGAGAGAAGACAGAAAACCCATCCACAAGTGGATGTGAATATGTATAGGAATAGAGTTCTGGCCATGAAGTGGGTTGTAAGTATCAACCTACTAGGTCATCAAAAGCTGGATGCTGAAGGGAACAGGATGATCATGGAGTGCACCCTGAGGAGCTGGCAATTGAACTAGGTATAGAAGCTGCACAGGAGAATGGTCGGGGGGAAGATGACAGGTTAACATCTTCCAAGCAAGGAGGAAAGAGTAAGTAAAGGTGTAGGGGTCAGGACAAGACAGATAAGTAGAAGGAGTCTGTAAGGCAACAGTGGAGAGCAAAAGGTGAGAACAAGAGACACTGGCTGTATTTGGCAGCTTGTGTCACTCTTTTAAAGAGGAATCATGATACTGTTCAGAGTCTCACTCCATTTTATAGAAGAAAAATCTTGGAGTATACAAAACTGATTGGTGCTGATCCTCCAGACAGTTCCCAGCAGCAGCTCAAGTCCAGGCCTGTGGGTACCCAAAGGCTTCAGTCTTTCCCTGGGTGCCAGTTACTAAGAACAGTCACATGATCAAGACAAAAATGTCCTGGTCATCTTAAGAAAGTTGAAGAAGCCAAGCCCTGCTTTCAGTGAGCTGTGAAAGAATCAGAAATGATCTTGGTGTCAAGGAGTGGCCAGAGAGGCTATAGTAGGGACAGCCCTGGTACATGAGACTTCATCCACTATAGTGTGGGATGCATGGTGATATCAATGATGGGGGACTAGGGAAGGATCCCAAGAATTGGTGGGTCCCAGCAGAAGGAGTAACTCAGCAACACAAAGGGGTGGAGTCACAATAGAGTCAGAGCAATAGAGAGCAGGTAGGGAAAGAGTGGGAGAGAGGCCACATTGTATCTAGGGAAGAACACTGGCACTGATATTTAACTAAAGTAAAGTAGGTTGTCCAGTAATTAATTAGGTATTTTCAGCAAGAATTCATCAATTCTCCAATTCAACTGCATTTTTACAGGTTACTATGTGCTGGACATCCAGGCCCTAGCAATGCCCACCTGAATGGCATACTGCCTCTGCCGACCTAAAACTCCTATTATCATGGCAGAGATAGAAAGTAATAACAATTTAATGCCAGGCCATGGTGAAAGTTCTGACAGACTGAGCAAGGTAAGAGACTGGATGCCAGGGAATGGCTTAAGGCATTTTCTGAGTAGAGTTGTTTAGGGAGAATTCTAGAAAATGACATTAGAGAGCTAAACAAAATGAGGAAGAAGAGGTAGAAATGCCAAGTGACAGCAGAGATCTTGAGTCAGGAACTCGCTCCGGCAGTTCACAAATCAGCAAATAAAGACCATCAGGAAGAACAGGGAACACCACACAGACAAAGGGTCAGAGGCCTGGGAACCTCTGAATACATTCTGCTTTGTATTCAGGCTCAAATGAAAACTTGCAAGACAACAACAAAAACCAAACCAAACCAACCAAACAAAAAAACCCCTAATCTTTCTATTTTGGAAAATGAATGGCAGTGTTGCCCATGCACATACACAGGGACTAACATATAATCTATATATATCTTAAGTAAACACCTACAAATGATGGAATGGATAATCTCTTGCTGTGTTCTGTTTATGTCAGAATTGGAATGGTGGCTTAATATTGGTACATATATAAATACAATCAGATACATGAATACATCAGACAAATAGCATGGATCAGTAAGATGGCTCAGCTATGAAAGTGCTTGCCATCCATGCCTGATGAGCTGAATTCAATCCCCAGAATCCATGTGAAGGTGAAAAGAGAGAATCCAACTCCACAAAGTTGCCCTCTGACCTTCATACATACACCATGGCACACACATGCCCACATACACACATCATGCAAACACAGAACAACAACAATAAATAAAAGTTTTAAAATAAATAATGCTATACAAGCATCTTCCAAAGGTGCTAATTAGCCAATCAACAAAATACTAGTGTTGACTTTAGGAGGGAATAGACTTACAGTAAGCATGATATAATAATAAAGATGATCTGTCTTAAACCAACAGCATACACTTCATTCAGGTCCTGTGCTTGTGTCTTAGTTACATTTCTTGATGCTGTCATAGTAACCATGAAAAAAAGCAATTTAAGTGACAGAGGGTCTATTTTAGCTCCCAGTTCAAGAGGACAGTCCATCATGGTGGGGAGTCCTGCTGGCAGGAGTTTAAGGCAGCTGGTCACATTGTATCCACAGTCAGGAAGCAGAGGGGAACTCTAAGGCTTGTGCCCAGTTTGCTTTGCCATTTTTATGCCACTCAGGGAATACTGCCAGCTATGATGGGATGGCCTTCCCTCTTCAATAAGCCTAATCAAGATACACATCCCAAGGCCCTTCGCCCTGGCCACTCTAGATCTCACCAAATGGACAACTGAGATTTTTCTATGATAGCCTGTAATTTAATCTTTAGTCATTATACTAAGATTTACAGACAGATATTTGGTATCATTTTTTACTTTTTACAAAAGGGCAGCAATCTAAATGTTGAGTGAGAAGAGGAAGATGAGGCAAATAATGTTGGATTGGAAACTACAGTGCATTACTTATAAATCTTGTTTTCAATGATTATAATAACATAGATGAGTGCTCACAGAAGTGTGAAAAAGATGATTTAAAATCAAATGCAATGGATGTTTGTACAGTTAATTTTCAAATTATATCAACTGTGCCTGTACAGAAAAAGACTGAAAGAGAAACACCCAAATGTTGTCCAAAATTATTTCTCTCCTGGGAGAGTGTGACGGTAAGGGTTAATTGTTGATTTCACCTAGAAAGAGAGTCTCAGTGAAGGATTGTCTAGATTAGGTTGACCTATGGAAATGCTTGTGGAGTATTATCTTGATTAAATTAATTGAGATGGGAAGATTTGCCCACTGTGGATGGCACCATTTCCTAGACAGATGATCATGTGTAGGATTGTAGGGTTATGGGATCCGGAGTCTGCTCTGCCACAGGGCTCCGCCACTCAGGGAGGCAGGATGCAGGAAATTGATGTGCTTACCCCACTCTGTCGATGGGCAGGTGTCGGGCTGTAGGGAAGCCCCGATGACACCACTCTGGGGGTGGGGAAACATAGACTGATGTGCATGAGCTGGCTTGGGGGTCCCTAGGCCTGCAAGGAGGCTGGAGCCATCTGGTTCTCAGGCTCTTGGGCACCCAGGAGCCTATGGATGCCACAAAAGAGTTGAGAACAGAATGGGAGCCCATGGGCTCAATCTAGCCCAGGGTTGGGGGGGAGCTCTGGCTGGTCTCTCAGGGATAGTCCTTGGCTTGTTGATGGCGGTTGGCTTGAGCTTGGCTTAGTGGCAGCCATGGCTGGGAGTGCAAAGAGGCCTTCTACAGGAGATTAGTCTTGGCTCTATAGATGAAGGCTTTTTCCATGGCTCCCCATGGCGGATCCCAGTGAAAAGAGACAGTCCATGGTTTTAAAGCATTTATTGTCATGGTGGAAAGTGGATGAGTAAAACCATACCCCACTTCTCAGGGCAGACCTGAGGTTAAACACCTTTTGCAAGGAGGAATGTCTGGAAGGAAAGCTTAATTGGCTAAGCCCTTCAGGCATTTAGGTACCTCATTAAAATGGAGATGTGTCTTGAGCCTAGGTGACCACAGGTCACATCTTTTGCATGTAGAGGGGCTTGTGGCATTGCCCTTATGTGACTGATGGCCACATATTTATGGGGGCTACAGCTAGTGACAGGGGCCTGGTGCCTGGGAATCAGACAAAATGCCTACTATCCCTTCAGAGTCACTGGGGTTTCTAGCTTTAGCTCAATCTGGAACAAGGCTACCTTTCACAGTCCCACAATCATGGACTGAGTGAATCTAGCGAAGGGGCTGAGCAGCAGCACACATATATTAATGGGTCTCCTTTTGACTTTGAATATAATGTGACCAGCTGCTTTCAGGCTCCTGACTCCTTGACTTCTGCTGTAACCCAGAACTGTGAACTAAAACAAGCATTGTCTCCTGTAAGTTGCTTTTTTCAGAGAGTTGTATCACAGAAACAGGGAACAAGCCAAACCATGGAAGAAATGAGGGAACAAAGGTAACTTCTATATTCAACTGTGCACTTCATTTTCTGAGTGCTTCATATTGAATATTTTCTTTTATCGTTAGATAATGGTCATTTAGAATAAAAGAAACTTTTTAAAATAACAAATTAGGAGCCACTCCTAAATGTCAAGAATTTCTTACTACAGTTAGTACTGGGTTACCCAGAACATTCCATAAATTCACTGTGAAATCCACCCCAGGTCAAGGTAAGCAGCCACTTCTGTCCCAAAGCTCTAGAAGATGTTATTTTGGCTTCTATTCTTGTCAATCAGTTTATAATAACCATGGAAATGCAAATGAATGGCATGTCATCATATCCCAGAAGCCCTGTACTCAGCAAAGGGATGGCCCATGCTGAGAACAATTGTTACCTTTTCCCACAATCAAGGTCACCCTTGATTGAGCTTTACTGAGGGTTTCTTGGCAGTGTGTGTGTGTGTGTGTGTGTGTGTGTGTGTGTGTGTGGTGTGGTGTGTGTTTGGTGTGGGAGGGTGTTAAGTGAGCAAGAGCTATCAGGGGAGACATGAGTTCTATCTTAACTCTGTAGAGCATACAGTAGAATTGTCACACACACACCCAGCAGCTGCTTAGAAGGGTAACAGTTTTACTTACATTGGTGAAGGTATATTCCACATTTCCTCTCTTTGGGGGTTCTCTGGAATCTAGCAATAAGCAACTATACACTTCTTATCTCAGACTCATTTTTCTTTGGGCTTCTCTTTCAATAGCACTTGAGTGGAGTGGATTAGATCTGCATATAAAAACTGACCTAGCAGCTTATCCTGAGTGCAAACTAATCTCATCAGGTGACTCTGTGCTGGAGTCCTTCACCATTCCTACCAGTGAGCCACCAGGAGTTCTCTAAGATGCTTCAGCCTCTCTGCTGGTTCCATATCTATTTCTACTGAGTCACATGGTGTGTTGAAGAGCCAAGACAATCAGCACAGTGTCCAGCTCCTGCAGAGCGCTTCTTCTCCCTTCTTCTTCCGGTCAGCAAGGGCTACTCCCAGCACCTCCACTACCCTCTGAACTGCTTTTCACAAGGGAGCATAACCGGTGGCCCACACCTAGCCCAAGGTTCCTGGAGAGGTGATGTACATCCCAATAGCCTCCTACCTATTGTGGTCAGCACCAACCTTTCAAGGACTCAGCACATCCAGATACTCAAGAAATGATAGACACTTGGGCTAGGGATGTGGCTCAGTTGGTAGACACTGCTTGCTTGGTGTGGTGGTTTGAATAAGCTTTGACATTTGAATGCTTGCTCCCCAGGTGGTGGCCATTTTTTCAGAAGCTTAGAGGTGGACTTGCTGAAGGAAGTATGTCACTGGGGTGGGTTTGGAGGACTTCAAGAGTTTGTTCTCTTTGCCTCCTGTGTGCAGTTCAAGATGTGATCTCATAGCTGCTCTCCAACCACTGCTGCCATGCTTCCCACCATGATGGTGATGGACTCTTATCCCTCTGGAACTGAAGGCACCAAATAACTTTCTATAAGTTGCCTTGCTCATAATATTTTATCATGGCCAAAGAGAAGTAACTAAGACATGTGACATGCACAAAGCCCCCACGTTCCATTCTTAGTGCCAAACAAATCAGGTATGGTAGAGCATTTCAATCCTGGTGCTTAGGAAGTATAGGCATTGGGGATCAAAAGCTCAAGGTCCTTCTTAGCTACATAAGGAATTCAAGATCAACCTAGGCTAAACAAGACCTATCCTCCCCCCCAAAAAGATAGTTATTCAAAGATTATTAAAACAATTAAAGGGACAATCAAAAGAAAAGATGATGCCTCTACTCATCTAGTGATCAGTTTGGATGAAAGTCAAAGGCATCTCATGGAGTCATGCACTGTTTCCTAGGCTCTATCCAAATATCTTGCTGACCTGGGGCTTTGTCTGGGTCTTATTGCATTGAACAAAGTCAGGGCCTCTTTGATGATCCGGAAGGATGTTCTCCATTTGGAGTCATGGACTCTTGGGTTATATTCTGCCTGCACTATCTCTAACTGGAAATACCCTACAGCTGGACAGTGGACTTCAGAGTCTTTGCAGCTGGGCATGGAAGGGCTGTCTGCAAACAAGAGGGTTTTAAAATAAATAGTGATTCCAATGAGCCTCATCTTGATGAGATGTCTGCACAGCATCCGATGTTCTGTGAATGTTCAAAACAGAAAAAGCAGTATGATTGCCAGATCTCTAAAAGGGGTAAAGGCCCCCAGGCCACTTTCTCTGTAATTGTTACTCAGAAGTGGTGGCCCAGACTGCCTGGGACCACAGAGCCCAAGAAACAGATGTTTTACTGTAGCCACTACAGAGTCTCAATGGCTGGATGTCCAAGGCTGGGCAACATGCCTTCCTTCCAGATGGTCACTAATGCATCACCAGGGCAACTAGCAGTGTTCGTGACCATCATCAGGGTGATGTTCTGTTTATTTTTAACTGCTTGCTCATTGTAGGAGGAGGGTGGGAAGCTATGGATCATTCTAGGCTCTTTCCATTGTTCCTTCTCCCATACCTGTTCTGCTTTTATTATTCTCTCTCTCTCTCTCTCTCTCTCTCTCTCTCTCTCTCTCTCTCTCTCT
>JADRCH010000112.1:2925637-2957457 GCA_019843965.1 Rhynchomys soricoides
TTTTCAGTGAGCTTCCAGGCTTTATTTGCTCACCCCCACCCAAACACTAAGGTTACAGGTGCATGCTGCCATGTGAGTGGTCAAGAGATTCAAAATCAGTTCCCTTGCTCCCAAAGTAAACACTTTACTCACTGAGCCATCTTCCCAGCCCAAGGGCTCTTTTGTTGGGAAATCTAAAGTTATATTTCCCCTGCACTCACCAGAGTCATTTCAACAGAGTAGGAGTTTGGTGCCCATGAATGCCCTCTAGCTAGCCCGATGCAATCTTCGTTGATCATAGGCCTGTGTACCTCAGTCACTGCCATTAGAAACTAAGTATCAATGCTTCCTGGTGGATTGGGTAGACCAGTAGGTCCGATCCTATGGTACTGGAATGTAGCATGATCATGTCCTGCTTCTCTATGTTCTGGTCTTTGAGAAGCAGAGTTCTCTTCACAGGCAGCCCACATGCCTCATTACCTCCCCGACACAACACCAACACACAACCCTCCTACCCTCACTCTCTGTGTTTCTCAAATGAAGCAGGATCTCCATCTTGGGCTACATAATTCTTCCTGGTGGGGCATTTCTCCTGCATCGTGGAACATGCAGAAGCCTCACTGGCCTCCACTCAAAAGATGCCAGTGGCATATCTCTTCCCCACCAATGAGTATCTCCTGAAGTGGCCAGGGTCCTCAGGGAAGAAATGTCCTTTGTTTGCAAACCACCAAATCTTCAGCTGTAAAGGGGTTGATATAGAACTTCTGTTTTCCCTAAGTTTTGGTGACAAGAGATAATAAAAATTGAGTAAAAAAAAAAAAATTCCCATTTTATCATTTATTTGCTGGATTATGCATATCAAGGACCATAAATCCTTGAAAAAAGTCCAGAGGTTCACCTGAATAAGAATATCCTTTAAAGGAGCCAATAGTGTTCCATAAAGCTGTGGAAGGTTTAAGATACTGACCAACTTTCTTGCCTGACCCCTTCACCCCATCTTCCTGTCTTCCCAGATAAAGGTTTCTAGTGTGAGGCTTCTGGTTTCCACTGCTCCACCTTTTCAGTCCTTGTTAACTCTACTCTGTGTGTCTGCATCCATTACGTCAGAGTATCAACATTATAGGACAGAGTCTGGGCTAAACAAGTGTGGTTTATCAGAAGTATAGATGGGCTCCCAGCTCCTACAGCCCATGCATACCTCACCAGCAGTTCCTTAAAATCCTACCATGGAATTTTGCATCCATTCTCTGTTTCTCCATGAACCAAACCTTGAGCTTCGTCAGGGTGAGAGCTGCATCTTTTCCAAATCATTCTTTCTCAAACTTGGCACAGAGCCTGGCCCATGTTTGATTTTAATAATAACAACTAATAACTGGTATATCTGGTTCTTTTCAGTATCAGATATGAAACCCTTCATATGTTTAAAAAAAAACAAACTCATTCAAAACCCCTAATGCTAAGGGAAAGAAAGCATCAGATTATTCCCATTTTGCAGAAGGGAAAACTAATATTTTGAAAGTTAAATAGTCTTTTCAAATCATTTGACCTAACAGAGAGAGACCACCAAGTCCTGGGGCCCACATTCTTCAGACAAAACCTCTTAAGCTCTGAATAGCCCCAGAAGCTAGATGTATATCTGGTAATTAATGGCTGAAGAAGCAGTGACTGCCTCCAGCATCTTGCCAATTAGGGAGCGCTTGCAGGGCTGTGGTGACCACCAGGTGACCTGGCCAGCTCATCAGAGGAAAATGCGGGTATCCTGATGCTATCACCTTTTCTGCTTCACAGAACATACTAGAGGAGGGAAACTGGAAACATTTCCTTAGCACTTGGTATTTTTTTCCCTTTAGGCAGAAAGCAAAAGGCACCTCCTTGACCTGCTTACCCTGGGCTTGGGCCTGCAACCATGCCAGCTGGAAGGTTCATGACTTAGAGTAAGGGAAAGTAAAATGGAAATGGAGAAAAGCAAAGCAAAAATAAAACTCTGGTCAGCTTGCTTAGCTTCTTTTCGTGTGGCTGGAATAAAATACACAAATAAAGGCAATTTAAGGGAGAAAGAAGGGAGAAGCAGTTTTATTGGCTCACAGTTCTAGGTTACAGTCTGTCTCATCAGGGAGCTCACAGAGGCAGGAGCTGGAGAGAATTGGTCCTATTACATCCACAGTCAAGAGCAAAGGGCATTAGAATACACGATAGTGCTCAGCTCTCTTTCTCCATTTTAATTGGCCCAGGGAATTGTGTTGCCTACAGGGATAGGTCCTTACACATCAATTAACATAATTAAGGTTGTCCTTCAGACTCATTCTCAGGGGTTCTAAGTGATTCTAGATGGTCAGGTTGACAATCCAAACTCACCATTATACAGGTGTGCGGTCAGTTTTATCACGTCAAATGTTTATTATCAAAACACAGCAAGCTTTGTAGATTGTCTTTGTTCAGATCCTGGCTATTGCCCTTGTTCTGGGACATCGAGGAAAGGACACAAACACACGCTAAATTTATGCAAGCCAAGAGTTGGTGATCAAGATCCAATAATCCAATGAAATGAAGAATGAGCTGATTCTACCCAGAGAGACTAGGAACTGCATCCAGGGGAGGCTGGGCATAAATTAAGCCTGAAGAAATGATGGAGGAATAGGAGGTAAAACCAGAGTTGATGCCAAGTGTAGGCAACTCAGAAGCCAAACCATAAGGATGACAACAAAGAGGAATCCCAAAGAAATGTTGGTTTAGGAGGGAGGGGCTGAAGGAAAGACCAGAGGACCTCAGAATACATGCTGCTCCATGTAGTGGAAACTGGAGACCACTCCATCTTGCTTCAGAGCAAGAACTTGGAAGAATGGCTAGGGCTCTAACCAATGGTCCATCTTGGGACAGAGTGTCTTCAGGTTCTTGCCATATTAATCACTGAACTGAAGAAGAACGCAGAGATTGAGAAGTAGCAAAGAAACTATTCAAAACAAATCAATAGTACAGATCATAGCTATGCTGTCAGGAGTGATGGGGACACATAGGTGAGGGTACTCAAAGGCCTCAGGTTGTTGCCTGGGGCTTCTTTTATGGTATCTGGAAAGGAAGGAGGGAATGTTGCAAAGGAGCATAATGGAGTGGTTCTCTATTTTGATTGACAGGTGGGTTATATAACCTTTCCTTTGCTGAGCACGTCTCTTCCCAAAATACATCTGGTTTTGATCATATGCATGCCCAGTTCGACATAGGAATAAGGTAGCAAATGGGGAAGTCTCTATAAAAGTCCTCTTAGAAGACAGTTTATCTTAGTGCACATGTACCTCAAACTAGTCTAGGCCAGATTGGCCTCCTTATTTTTCTATTTAAGTATATTGGGCAATGCCTTTGAATAGAAAACTGTCTGTGCTTAATTATTGCCAGGGAAGGAAGAACATATTCAATTTCTCAGAATGGACTGTTCTTGTAGTTTGATATAGCTGGTGTCCTAGGTTTCCAGGTGCATTGTTAAGAGAGAGGTGTGTGTACATGGTACATGCAGATGTGGGTCTCAGGTTACCAAGTGAATAAGTATGTATATACAGCCCAAACCAAGCATAGCCCCCAGTTGGCTATCCTATGCTTGCCTGCCTCATTTCTAGCTTGTGTGGTATAGAACCAAATATCTAGGTGCGTGGTGTTTATTTGGGAGGACCCTGGAAAGCTCGATAAAAGTAGGATAGAAAAGGTCTGATACATGGCAGGTTTGTAAGTAGGCAACTGGGGCCAACTAGGCCTCCATCTTGCCCTCCCAAGAACTGGGTCTGTTTGTGTATTTCCCCAGTCCTGAACTCAGTGACATTTTCCAGTAGCTTGGGTTTGACCACATCAGGAATGTTTACAGCCCCAAAATAAGCACTGGAAATGAATTCATGGGTTGCTTGTGTACTCATCTCTTGAGAGCTGTTGCCCTTGCCTTACCTGTATGCCTGCTAAGGGCCTCTGAGACTCAACATTGTCCAGGACACCAGAGGAGTTGCTTATCCCCTGACATCCATCAGTGTTTCCTACCTAGCATTGCAGTCTGGCCTACAATGGAACAGACACATCCAACTACAGAACAATTTTGATTGGGAGCCTTGGTGATTTTCAATACACACTGTTAGCAACCATGTAAGGAAACAAGGGTCTCTGGTCAGGGCCATACCTAAACATGCTTTTGAGTGAGCGACTACACACATCAGCTGCTTCTCATGCCTACACTGTGCACAGGTCTACAAAGGCTGGTCACCAATATCTCAGATGTAGTGATTTCCATAGTGTGTCTCTCAGGAAGCTTATGCACCTTCTATGGATATTTTCACTCCATATCTACTCGGAGAAGACAGAAAAGTCTTCAGGATCTCAAGTATTAGAATGATATTTGTGGAGCAAATACTTTAGGCTACCAAGCCCCTTCTCTCACTCATTCACTAATAACTAGAGTTCATTCCCTTGTTTCTTAAAGTGTAGGGGCTGGACAATAACAACTAGCCTTGGGTGAGTGAGGACATACCTTCCCAATGGCAGACACACACTTGCTGGATCTGCTAGCAAATGAGGTTTTCCTGCCGGGCTTATCCTATCTGTACCTCAAGGAGGTTCCTAAGTGTGGCTTTAACAGTGGAAAGGCCTTGGACTCGACTCATTTTCATTTGACAAAGCCTGATATAGTCTGTCCTACAGTTCATGGGCTTGGGCAAAAGTGAGATATTCTAAGTGCTGAGAGGTTCTTGGAAGCAAAGCCTTGGGTGGAGATAAGGAAAATCTCACAGCCTGTTGCTGGGCTATGGACAGGCCAGTGTGATGTAAGCCTGGGTTGTTGGACAGTAATGGGAGGACAGCCAGTGTATGTTCATTGGTGAGGGCTGGAGCAGAAAAGATGGAACAAAGTTGGGAAAAATGAGGAGGGGAGAATAACAGGGCCTCTGCTGTTTTCATCCTAGCTAGCCTATCTCAAAGAAATGGGCAGTCATGTTCTCTAAGCCTCTATTCTCTGTAAAATCACCCTTTCCCAGCTTGTGTTCACAATTACTGAAAAACAATAGCTCCTTTACTCAGCCCTCCAAAAGCAAGCCTTCCATTTCACTATTTGCAAAAAATAAAAAACAAAAAAAAAACAATTTCTTCATTGTAAATAAGTCCCCAGACTCCACAATGTTCCCTGATCCAGAAAAACACAGGAACATATTTTTTAAGCTCTGCCTATTTCCAAACAAGGGACATTGTTTCATCATAGAAACTCTATTTTCAAGGGTCCTCCTGCAGAGCAACCTAGACAGTGCTCTGGGGTGTGAAGATGGAGCAGTAGAGGCATGAGCTGGGAAGGAAGAGCTGCAAGGAAGGAAGGAAGTATATGGTCTGTTTGTCCATCTGCTCAGCTCGTCACCCAAGCAAGGGTCTTGCAGTGTGACTTTCAACATTTATTTCAAATTGCACAGACCTGCTGGAGCCAGGGTACCCTGTCTGGACAAATGTAGAACCAGCCTGGAGAGGCAGGCTGGAGGAATGGTGCTGGCACTCACATATCCCTGGAGACCAGGGCTGCCAGGACAGAGAGATAGGGGACCTGGAGTTCAGAGTGCTGGTTCTTGGAACACCAACCTGTGTGGAGTACAGTGGCCTTAGAGCAAGCCACATTCAGTATATTACCTTTCTGAGCTATCAGGACAGGCAGGGTTTGGTTGTATAATTGGGATCTTGGCTAACATACCACTCCCCAACAGGGACCTCTGAGAAACAGTAATGTAACCTTCTGAGTGTACAAGGGTATTTTCTAGTACACAGTACCCATCAGTACCCCCAGCATTCCAGCCTAGCATACAATGAGACAAGCACACCCCAGCCAATGAGCAACTTGTGACAAGGTGGGTGTCCATGAATGGTTTGCAGATATAAGCCATTATTGCATGTAGACCAGGGACCTTGTGTGTGGGGTGGGGAGCACAGCCAACATCTGCTAAAGGCCTCAACCACCCATGGACTATATCACATAAAGCATCTCCTGCTGGACAAGGTATATGTAAACTCTACAGCCCCATAGTAGGGTCGCAAATGGCTTGCATCTCAATTATAAGGGGGAAGAGTCTGAGAGAGAACAACCTCAGTTCTGCAGGGACCATACTCTTTATGGAAACAAAAAGGAGCCACTCAGTCAGTGATCCTTTCACCCCTCCATCTAGACGAGTGATGCCCATAACATTTTCTATTGTCTCAAACTCAGTAGCTACAAACATGCTCATGGATGATTCCTAAGCAGCCAGGATCATCCATTCTGCCATCTGCCACTTCTCCCAGCATTCCCTCCCAGTCACTTAGTAGAGTAATGGTCAGAGAGCTCTACTCTTGGCACACTTTGGTTGTTGATTCAGTAGAGTGTGTAGAAGTTGGGGATGTTTAAAAGCCATGTTTAGTGTCTACCCTTCCTATTCCCAGCAGCAGCTCTGGCTTCTGTTTGGGGATATTGCCTGCTATTATCTCCCATCTACACTGAATGAGTAGAACTTCTGACATGAGCCAGGCCATGCAGTCCCTTCTCTTGCCCCATCTCAGGGCATCAACAGAAGCAGAGATGGTACTCGGCTGGTGATGGTTCAGTCAGAAGGAATTGCCACAGTTTTACTGGGCATTCTTGACCCAAAGGAGATCCTTGGGGCTTTGACACATAGTTAATGAAGAGTCCCACAAAGGAGTCAAGTCTTTGAAAGATACCTAGTTATATGGTGTGGGCCCAAGTCAAGCTGAATGAATGTACTCTGTACTATTGGCTTAAAAGTAAACATAAATTCTCATTGGACTTAAGACACCTTGAATGTGTTTTTCTGTCCATCAAAGATCCCTAGCCTTGTCATCATTAGCTTCTGAAGTCCCAGTGGTTTCTTAAAATCAGTGGTAAGGGGGTAAGCAGGGCTACCTGTGCAGCCTGGATAGGGCGGACTTTGATGACGGTCTTAGAGCCTTGTAAGCCCTTTGTGGTCAAACTCTAGGAACCTGGAATCCACCACTGACCCCACGTGTCCCTTGTCCCCTCCCTATACTCATCAATCCTGTGGGATTCATTCCATGTCCTCACAGCTCCAATCCTTCCCCTGAACTTTTCTCTTTGTCTACTCCCTAAACCAAATTCCCTTTCTCTTTTGTGGGGGCTCCAACATGGTCTACCAGAGTCCTGCTCCATGCTTGCTTCTTCCAACCCAAGGCAGGTTACTCAGGCCCTACTTAACTAGCTCTATCATTTAAAACTACTAGGGGTTTGTCTCAATATTCTGGCTCTGGACATCACTTTCAGGTTTCTGAACTTGTACCAAGCTTTCTTCTTCTTTAAGCCCACGTTAAGTCTTTGTTGAATTTACAAATTACTACAAACCTAATAGCTTAGAAAAATGCAAATGTTATCTAAGCCTATAGATCTGTGGTTCTCAACCTGTGGGTCATGAACCCTTTGGGGGACAAATGACCTTTTCAGGGGTCACCTAAGACCATTGAAAAAATAGATATTTACATTATGATTCATAACAGTAACAAATTTACAGTTATGGAGCAACAACAAAAATAATCTTATGGTTGGTGGTCAGCACAACATGAGGAACTGTATTAAAGGGTCACAGCACTAGGAAGGTTAAGAACCACTGCACTAGATGCAAAGCCCATGTGAGCCTCATCAGGTCAAATCCAGGTGCCGGCAAAACTGAGAGCCTTTCTGAACTCTATAGGAGAAATCCGTCTCCTCATCTTTCAGTGCCCCAGAAGTTCACTGGACACCAAGGAATGTACACTTCTCTTACAGCCACAGACACCACACATTGACTCCTCATCCGTCATTAGGTCTTTCTCTGATGGTAGCTGGGAAGGTTTTCGACTTTTAAAGGTTCCCGTGATCATCTCAACCTTAGCAAAGATTTCACAACCCTAATATGTAAAGTCCCTTTTGTCATATTAAAAAAAGTATTCACGAAGCCTAAGGACGTCATGCTACAGGCCACAGATCCATTTCAAGTGTTGCTTTCCCTAGAATCTCCATCTACCAGCAAAACTCATGTAGGTCAGCTATGGAAATATCAGAAAGACTTTGTTTAAAGTCTCCTTAAATTTTGACTTCCTCGTTGAGGTTTGGTCTATTGCTAGGTATTGTAATGATAATTCTGACCTGAAGGTCTAAGCCTACTAGTGAATCCTCAGGTTTACAGGCTTTTGATGTACAAACTTAGTTCCTTGGTTTAAAACTACTAGTTAAATAAAATTGGCTTTAACAATTACTAGGGGGTCACCCCTAATCTACTCTTCTAACCTCTCCAGCATTGTACCCCAGATACTTGCTGTTTCTCCTGGCCATGTGCTCATGGTTCCTCATGGCAGCTTCCTCCTCTCTCCTGTTCTTCTTCTCCTCTTCTCCTCTGTCTCCCCCAATCAAGTCACTCCAAACCCACCTACCTCTAATCCCTCCGGTAATTGGCTGTAGCTAATTTTATTTATCTAATAATTTTAAATCAAGGAACAAGGTTTGCACAACCAAAGCCAGCAAATTGGAGAATTCACTCTTAGGCTTAGACCTTGCAGTACAGAATTAGCATTAAAATACATAGCAACAGAACAAACCTCAACACTTTCTGATCATGCCACACTTCTTATCTCCTCCACTGACAGCATTTCTATGGCTTACATAGACTGTCTGGGACAAGGGAAAACTTATACAACCAGGAAGGTGCATAGAAGCTCCTGGCTCTCTGCCCTGCAGTCTCTTCCTCAGATGCTGTAATATTTAATATTGACTGTCACCTTGACAGAATCTTCATTCACTCAGAAGGTGAACCTCTAAGGGAGTTTCTGAATTGGGTTAATTGAGTTGGGAAGACCCACCCTACATGTAGATGGCACCATTCCGAGGGCCAGGGTTCTAGACTGAATACAAAGAGAACAGTGTGTTGGCACCTGTATCCATCCTTCGTGCTTCCCGACTGCAGGCAGTATAACCAGCTGCCTCAAGCCCCTGGTGCCTTCAGCACTATAGTGGAGCGTACTCTCAAAGTATGAGCCCAAATAAACCCTCCCTGGAGCTGTTTTGGTCAAGGAAAGCAATAGAAGCCAAAGCACCAAGGCAGGAAAACTTGGAAACCTAAAGGAAAAGGAGTTTCCCATAGGAAACATACCATCCTGGAAGTAAGTGATCTATGCTAGTAAGGCCACAATGCTCTGGTTATTTGCCAGAGGAGCTGGGGAGAGCCTGGGACAGTCGAGAGACCAGCAAGCAGATGACATCATCAGGTCCGTGAAGAGCCATTTGCATGAGTGGGTACATATCTGCACCTTCCTTGCAAGGTGGTGGTGTTCCTTAACTAAAGGCCTTGCTCACGGTTGACACAAATTTTTCATTAATAAAACGTGATCTGCCAACCCATTTAATCTGTTTGCTGAAAGCCAGAAAGAAGACAAAGAACACACACACACACACACACAAAAGGCAACCTAAAATGCCCGGCCAGTCTCTCTTAGGTGACACCAGCAATTTTCCCATGGAAATAAAGAGAGAGGGGAATAATTAAGGAGAGCTGGGGTCACAGACACCCATCTGTTTAAAAGGAGCAATTTCAATGACTCTTTTAAGTAGTAAAGAACAATTATTGTATTATTCTGAGGTGATCTAATTTCTCAAAAACCGAGGGAATATTAAAGAGAATGAATGTTTTTGGCACTCTGAAACATTTTGGGAGAGTCTTGGAGGGAGCTGTAAGAACCTTGCCACTAGTCTGTTCTAATGTGAGGGGAGCTCAAAGTGCTTCTGTCCCGACTCGGGCAAGTAAAAGGTAGTTAAGGCCGTAATTTGTAGTAGCTTAAAAAGGAACCACAAAGACACAAGTGCTACCAATTACACCCCAACACACACAGTATCTCGGCAAACAAGTTCATTGTCAACCAGGGTGTTCTCCCGTAGAAAGCTTTGGAACATGCTGCGTGCATTAAAGGGAGATATCTCGCATGTGCAATTACTCAACACATCTTTAAAACTGTAAACACTTACTCACATGTGGAGAAGGTTAAAGCTGCAGACTTGGAAAACCCCACCTGGCAGGCAAGTTGCCTCCGTTTCTCTCCAGTTGAATAATGGTCCTCGGAGGGCAGCCGCTTCTCTTAAGAGCAGCAAACCGGAGTCAGCAGAGAAATCATTAGGGATGAGGGGCAGCAGCTTAGCTGCTATTTTTATACAGGACACTCCCTTTCCTGCTCTCTGCATTGATGTGCTACCAGAAACCATGCCTGCATCTTTCCATGATCCCACCTCACTCATCTGGGTGCTCACCCACACAGAAACGCCAGCTGGCTTTGGGCTTGCTGCCTTCTCCAGCTACAATGGGTGAGAGGTACTAAGGACTTGGACATTTCCAAATAAACCCAGGAGAGGAAGGTTGGCCTGACTTGTCTTCTAAAGAGTAGAATGCGTGTCCCCAGAGAGAAAACCTACTGAGTGCAAAACAAACACACACACACACACACACACACACACACACACACACGAATCCCCAGATGCATCCTGCTAAAGAATGATCAGAACCAGAGAGATCACAAGAGAGGACAATGGAAAAAATCAACCTGCTCCATCTGCCTGGGCTTCTGACACTGAGAGCCACACTCACTGATCTCTGTATCACACATTCTGTATGGAAAGATCCATCAGACCATCCTGCCCAGCTCACTGCAAGCCAGGTCACACTGTCCCTCCTTTCCCAGGGCCAATGCAGCCTGTCTCCCTGTAAGGAACTATTGTGCAGCAGCTCTGATTTCATTAGCCTGTAGGGAGGAGCAAGGCAAGTTCCCTGGCCTCTATGCGCCTCAAGCATTCTGAATCCATAGAGATATTTAAAAACAAAACCAATCAATCAAACAAACAAAAAACCAGGCTCTAAATTCAGAGGAGAAAACACCCAGCTATGGAAAGATAACAAGAAGTTCATGAGAAATTAAAATTTCACTGAAGTAAAGAAATGTATCATCACCAAATTCTGCAAAATGTTGGATTGGGGGACATTGGTAATGACGTTTCCAGGATGAAATGATGTCTAAAAGTTGTTTGTATTTAAAGATGTAATACATAGTAAAAATGAGATAATCCTTTCCCTGGCCTAAGAGCTATTTCTTTCCCAGCAGACCCCTTTCAGGCTCCAGTAATTTCACTGTTAACTGGCAGAGGAACAATAATCAACTAGGTAATGGGAACCCTTAAAGATGAAGTCATGTAATTAGCACAGGTAATGAGAACAGCCCAGGTGCGCAGGCATCATTAGCTGCACCCCAAAACACCTCCCACGTTGGCCAGCCATTAGAGCCAAGGATGGGGAACTGGGTGCCCTCAGAAATGAATCAACCCCAGCTAAGGTCATGATGAAACCCAAGAGTCAGTTCTTCAATGGCCTGAGTGACAGCAGGCTCTCAAGACTTCAGAAAGTCATTGGACTTGAAGGGGGGCAGGACCCGAGTTATACAATCATATAACATGTCACAATATAGTTCCTTAAGTGATAAGAGATTTTTATCTAGGTTCTGAATCCACCTTGCCCAGCTCTAAGTCCTAGCCAGATATTTGGGACAAATTACTAACATCATTTTGGTCTTAACTTTGTTCAGTGACAATAGGATTGCACTCAAGTGTGTGTGGGCAAAGAGCCTGCTGGGGCACACAGCACACCAGAAGCCTCCCTCAGGCATTCGATTTCCTAGCTCCATTACCTTTGATTAATTTTGTCCTTATGCATTCATCTATATGCTCCACTTTACTTGTGCCCCATCGATCAATCATGATTGTCCATGGTCGCAAATGGCACAATGGTAAAGTAGCAGTGTGACAGTAATGACCACAATTAACAGCAGCAGCAACAACAATCACTTCCCCTTAGTGCTAGATTTTAATCTAGAAACTCTAGATTAGGGGTGTGTCCCCACAGACCGAATTGAGACAGTGGTGTCTTAGTCGATGATTTTTTTTATTAGAACCTGACATGTTCATCATTTACACATACATCATCTCTGGAGGCTTTTGCTATAGAGTTCAGTAGTCAGGGCAGAGATAAGATTTTCCCTGACCCCCGCCCCCAAATGCCTCCAAACAGTTATTTTCTTATTATTTACAGAAAAATGTTTTCCAACACCTGCTTTGCATATTTAGCTTAAATTAATTCCCACAGTGACCTCAGAAGTCAGGCACGTGCCTGACATCTCTCAGGTGGGAGCCAGACCCCACTTGTCAGCACCATGCACCCTTTTGCTGGATAGAAAGATCTGGAGGATGTTTCTGGTGTTGTTCCCAGGTGGGAGATGGGTCATCAGATGTATCCTGGTCAGGAACAATTTACGGTGGCCCACTCTCCCCCATGGAGAGAAAAAGTCATGCTGTCCTGGCAGAGATGAGCTCAGTCAAAAACTTGACTGTCCCATACAATGCTTTGGGCATAGTCACTGCTGCTACCATTGTTTTGTGTGAAGCCGGCAGTAGCAGAAGCAGATGCCCTGCTTGGTCTGTCCCTAGGCTTAGATGGGGAAAGTTTCTGAGCCATGACAAGGAATCAGCATGGAATAACCTCTCAGATATGGGCAGTAATGCAGGCTTACCAAATAGACAGGTAATTACTCAGACACCTGTCACATTTCAGACGTGTTGAGAAAGCAACGGTTATTGTTCCCAGATATTGAGGATCCTAGGAAACATCTTTCTCACTGGAAAAAGTTCCCCAGACTTAATTCCTTGAAGTTAAAAGGCTCAACCTCCGTTTATCTTAGATGGCTGCCTCTGCAAGGGACATTCTGCTATGACAGATTGTAAGTGCAAAGAGAAGGACACTTGTGCTTGGAAGTAAGAACATTGTCATAGCTGTCCTGGCTTGGGCATGTCAACAACCTTCTCATCTAGACTACTCTGGAGTCACCATGCTTTACAATTCTGCTCTCTTTGTTGCATACAAGGCCATATAGGCAATGGCAATTCAGTTAGCAAGTGGCCTTTGATTTGGTGGCATCCCAATTCAAAACTTTGTTCTGCTGTTTAATCTCAGCCAAGTCACTCCCCTAGTCTCTGCTTCTTTCTCCTTATTTACAAAATGCAAAATCTGCAGCTTCCACCTTGCTCTTCCAATGCTTTGGGAATTCAGTGAGCAAGGCCATACAAATCATTTAGACTGCTGTCTATCCCACGATGCACTCCCATGAACACATCATACATATACATACATCATTATCCTTGTCATGGCAACCATCGTATTCTCACTGAGACAATCTATGGGCAATCATCTTACGAGGACAGCATTTTCAATCTCATGCTGTCAGAATCAGGTTACTGTACCCTGGTCCTGATGTTGAATGTTTTTACAGGTCTGATCCAGACTTACATAATCTGAGTTGTGAAACTCTCTTTGCTGATGATTCTCAGGCTTCTCAGTGAAAGGGATGGGAAGTTTGGATGGTTTTCTTCTTCCTCTTTTCCCCTTCATTTTTGCTACCATGCTCTGTGACCTGCTTGTTAGTGTCTGGGCTTTTGGCCATTGAGTTGACCTCAAAGGCAACAGTTCAAAGAAGCCACTTAGGTGGATGGAGCAGCTGGTGCAATTCACACCTGCTCTGTGACAGTGAGAGCTCTTCATCATATGCTGTTTATGGTCTTATAAAGGGGCGATGGTGGTGACAGTTAGCTTTAACTGTCAACTTGACAGAGCCTAGAGTCATCTAAGAAAAAGGCTTCAATAGGGATTGCCTAGATCAAGATGGCTCTTAGGTATGTCTATTGGTGGGGAATGGGGGTATGGGTGAGGGTAGGGGGTGGGGGGTCTTGATTGTTATTTGATGTAGGAAAGTCAAGCCCCTTGTGGGAAGTACACACACTCTATATAAGTGGTCCTGAACTGTAATGAAAGCTAGCTGAGTATACGCCATCCAAGAATTCAGCTAGCAACAGCATCCCCTGTGGTGCCTTCTGTAGTTGTTTGGCTGTGAAATGAGTTCCTTAGTTGGAGGTAAAGCTGCGTGGATCACCAAGCAGACTTGCCTTTACATTCATGCTTGAGTGCCTGCCCTGACTTCTTCCCTCAGTAACAGACTGTGACTTGGAAGTGTATGCTAAAATGCTCCTTTCCCCCCCTAAGTTGCTTTTGGTCAGAGTGTTCGACCACAGCAACAGGAATTAAACTAAAACAGATAGTATATACCCCAAATGGGGGGAAAGAAAGAAAGAATAAAGATAAATCAATATTGTACATACCAATAAGCCACTTGTAGAAAATTAAATACTGAGAACAAAAATGGGTATTGTGGATATTCCCTGTCTACTTAAGGTACCTAGACAGGGCCTCTCTGATTACCAGAGATTGGTAGAAACCCAAAGTAAATGAAGCCATTTGCCCAGCAAATATTTTGGAGAAGGGGATTCTGGGTAACAGTGCAAACACAGCAGCATGCATGGTTACTGGGGGAAGTATTGCTGAGGTATGAGAGCTGATGGGAAGGTGAGGGCAAATGATGAGGTTAGAGGGCTCATGTTGGCCCAAGGCTGGTGCGGCAACAGCCAGGATGTGACTGATCATGTGCTTTCGGGAAGAGGGGACACCTCCAGAGAGTAGTGCCAGAACTCTAGCAATTGAGCCCCAAAAGACTAAAATCTAGCTAGAGCCAAAACCTCTTCTACTACTGACTGCCCAGCCATTTTTACCAATGACCTCCAGCCACCAACTGCTATGATCCCAGGGCTTAAGACTCCTCACCTCAAATAAAGCTCCTTCCTCTGCTTCTCAGGAGTTCACTGAGCGCGCGTTCCTCCAGTATGCTCTGTCTTTTCCAGATGAAGTGCTGTATTTATGTATTGCTGAACCGCATACCATGTGCCCAGTTTTGTATCCTTTCATTAGGTTGCCTTTTCTTCAAAACATCTGACCCGTGGTTTATGTGTGTTGTGCCTTCTTACCCCAAGCCATGCAGCTGCCTCTGATATGTGATTTTTTTTCTTTTTTTTTTGTAGACCATGCTGGTGTTGAGAAGTTCTGCTATGGGATAGCACATAGGACTACTGTAAAAACGCCGTCGGTGCTCAGAAAGCAGTTCCTATACAGCTGCTGTGGGGCAAGTACATAAGAAGGTACTGGCCATTTTTACTGTTGGTTGTTGTGTTATTTCAAACATTCCCTCCAAAGGCTATGTCGAGCATGACTGTTAGTGGTTGAGAGTGAAAGCCCAGAGCTGCAGAGTCCAGGGGAGTAGGGCTTGAACCAGCACAGTAAGAGGAGATAAGGTTGGAGTCCACATGGAAGGCTCATTCAACCATACCTGTTGACAGATTCCATATAGGAAGAAATGATGAGTCCAGACTCAGCTCTGAACAATGAGGTGTTGTGACAGCCACAGAGAGTAATGCACGGATGTGTGAGTTCCTTTACATCTTGCTGGGACAAAGGATAGCCCAGAGGGTAGGAGCACTTGCTATGCAAGAATGAAGATGAGAACTGAAAAACAAGTTGCCAGCACCCATATGAAAAGCTGGGTGTGGTTTTGTGGATTCTCGTAACCCCAGGACTGTAAGGGGCAGAGACAGGAAGATCACTAGGGGTTGCTGGCTACCAGACTAGCTCTAGGTTCAGTGAGACACCATGTTTGAAAGGACTAAGGGACGAGTTGTATAGCAGGGTATTTGATACCCTCCTTGGCCTCTGTATCACCATGCATGTGTACGCATACACCACACATACACATCACACAATCACACAGCCCAAACTGACCAACCAACCAAAACCCAAAACAACGATGCCTGAAGACGCCAAGGAAGGAAGGAAGAGCTTATTTGGCTCACAGTTTGAGAGTGCAGCCTATCTCCATAGAAAAAGCATGGTGGCAGGAGTCTGAGGCAGCTGGCTGCAGTGTCTCTGCAGTCAGGAAGCAGAGAAGAGAGAGAGGGAGGAATGCTGGCACTCACTGCTTCTTTTTCTTTAGTCCAGGGCCCCAGCCATGAGATGCTGCCCACACTGGCTGTCAGTCTTTCCACTTTAAGAAGTCTAATCAAGAAACTCCCTTCCAGACATGCCCAGTGCTTGTTTTTATGATTCTAAATCCTATCCAGTGTCACATTCACAGTAGTCACCATTCTAGGTCTTCTCCTTGAGAGTTGACTGCTAACCACTCAAGGAGAAGCAGCTGAGCAGTTGTTTGCTCTGCTCTTTTGTCCCCCTCCCCTGCTGTCTTCCCAGCTGCCTATGGCAGACCAGAAGCACCATAAGAAATTAATCATGTCTTGTTTGTCCCAAGAACACAATAGCAAATGCTCAGCTAACACTTCCTGTCTAGACATGGTGGTACAGGCATGTAAATCAAGCTACTGAGAGGCTGATGCAAGACCATATACCATCTCTCTTCTCAGAACACTTTATAACCCTCCAGTCCACCATTAAGAATGGCTGTATTCTGGGCGGGAGGGATGGCTCAGTAGTTAAGGGCATGTACTGCTCTACTAGAGCACTGCTGTTTAATCTCAGTCCTCAAATTGAATGGTTCATAAACACTTATAACTCCAGTTCTAGGGAATATGACATCTGCTCCTGGCCTTTGTGGACACCCACACCCAGTTTTAGGAGAAAGAAAAGGATGGCTATGCTCCATCTATGGCTGGATCATCAACAATCAAGAGATCATCGGCAGAAAAAGGAAACTGTACAGAGTTAGCATTCCTCAACAGGCTACCACTGACATTTTGGATAAAATCCTTGGGGTTTGTTGTTTGTTTGTTTGTTTTTGAGGACACTTGGCATCCTAGAGTCCAGATGCCAGCGTTGATTAGTCACTCCTAGCAGCTGTGGAGAATAAACCCTAAATTCAAGTCTGTTCCTCTGATGGTCTCCACTATCTTTGTGAAAGGACAACACAGTCTGCAAAAAGCATGCAGTCAACCATGGACGCGGACGGGGCTTTGGGTGTAGGTTTTACTAAAGCCTGTGTTTAGAAAGATTGGTTAAAGCTGATCTTAATGATATACAGACTCAGGTCCAGATTTGTACAAACTGTTGACTCTAGTATCCTGAGAAATCTCCCAGCCCTAAGCAGACAGGGATAACTGGTCCATCTCATAGGGTGTGTCTTCCCTTCCAGAGCCTGAGCTACACTCTTGGTGGGACAAAGAAGCTGTTCTCACTCTGTACCACTGCAAATTCCAGGATCAAATCTCAAGAGATCCATGACTCTTCCAAGCTCACTAGTAAAAGCATCCTATGAAAACAGTCTCCCACGGCTAAGCTCCACCCAAAGCAAAACTATCAGCCACCTAATTAGGCGGTAACATCAGTTTCCTTAAGAAGTCCTCATTCTTTTCTCTGCCCTGGGCTGGATTCTAACTGCTCTCAGGGCTAAGAGGACATCAGACATTAGGAACTGAGCAATAAGAGCATCTTTAGGGATCCCAGGGTACTCACCCCATGGTATATGGGATTCATTGTGAAGATGGTCATGAGCATGACCTGCAGATTCTTAAAAAAAAAAAAAAAAATTATCTAAGCCAACGACTACAATTTCAACAGTTTTAGTTTCTTTCCAACTGAGAAATAAATTTAGTTGGTCCCTAAATTATGTAGCTGGGAAATTAAGAAAGCAAGGAAAATTGAAGAATTAGCGTGATTTTCATTGTATGTTTTTTTTTTTTTTAAATATAGAGCCACAAGTATATGAGCCTGATTCTCATGCCCCAGGCATCTCTCTGCTTATCAAATTACCTTTAACTTGGCTATTGCAGCTCGAAGGGAGCTCCTAGGCACAGCCACATGAAAAACAGGTTGGAGGCAATCTCACAGTTGGCTGAGCTAAAGAACAAGGCGAGCCTTTCATGGAGGGGTGTTGGGCTCAGGGAGAACAGTGGGGAGGCTTGGGGTACTCGGTGTTCCAAAACGGGGCTTCATATCACAGCCACTCAGGTGGAAAGGGAGAGCTGGCCTGTAGCTCCCTGGCTCCTACCCGGGGTCACAGATGAGTAAAGCTGATGAAGGAGTGGAGAGAGCCTCACAAGCCAGTCAGTGATGTGAGGAGGTGGGTGTCTTGTTCAGAGATAAGACTGGAGTCGGGGAGACTGCAGGGTTCTTAGGGCGGTCAGCTGATACGGACAGAGACAACATAGCATTGTTAAGAGTGGGCCACTCCCTTGAGGACAAGAGGAAGCCAGGGGACCAAGGACTCAAATGGTGGTGATGGGAATGATGTCTCCAGTGGCTTCATGTGGCTGACATCCAGGAGTGTTCCGCTCAGCTTCACCGTCTACTCACACACACTGGCTTGGTAGCCTCTGTTTCTCATGCTCTGTTGCACTCATCAGCAGGTGTGCATGCGAGTGAACGTGTGAGTGTGTGTTCACTTGGGCACTGCTCTCCAGGAGTCATCCACGTTGATTATGAGAGAGCATCTTTTCATTGACCTTGTGCTCTCTGATGAGGCTGGGCCAGCAGGTTCATATGCTGCTCCATCCCCTGTACTGAGACTACAGGTGACCTCTACCACTCCAAAATTCTTTAGATGGCTTCTGAGGATTGAACTCAGGACCTTACTTTACTCTCAGCCGGGACCCCAATCCTGACCCAAAGTCCCATTCTTTCCAACCTGGGAAGGACAAGGCAGCTCTTGTAGAGTCTCTGTGACAGGCAGGGATGAGGACCCTGGATACAGAGGTTTAGAGCCCAGATTATAGATGTTAGCTCTGCACATAGTAAGTGCTAACTTAACAGCTCCATTCTTTCTATGGACAGTTGGGCAGGAGCAAGTCATAAATAGACCATGTACTCTCTGACCCTTCGTCTGCATCTGCTTTAATTTCTTTCAACCACGTGTTTGGTCCCCTTCCTCACACTCACTCCTTTCACACTTTGGGTGCTACTGTGCTTCCTCAGCTCTGTCACAGTTAGTTCACCATTAATGTGTACACACTACTGTCATATATTGATTGTCCATTCTTCAGCTTTCTTGGTTCTAGTTTGGCAGTCACATTTTCTGCACACAGACCATGTTGTTTGCAATCAGTCCTGAGTTTACAGTTAGGGTCTCATGTAGCCCAGGTTGACAATGAACTTCTAACCTTTCTGCCTTATCACGTGGGATTACTGGCATGTGCCACCACATTCAGTGTTTGCCGTTCTAGGACTCGAACCCAGGGCTTTGTGGACGGTAGGTAAGCATTCTACCCACTGAGCTACGTCATCAGCCCCTTCCCCTACTCTGAATGCTCTTCATCTTTCTCTACCACTCTGCCTGGGCTTCCAACGGCAGAGTGACTAAAACAGATGAGAGCTGGCTTGTGGGTCTTGTTCTGCATCTAACAGAAAAGCTTTCCAGCTCGGATCACAGGGTACGGCATGAGCTGTGAGCATGGTAAGTATGACATCAGCTGTAGGCATGGTGGGTATGACGTCAGCGTGGGTGTGGTCAGTATGATGTCATCTGTGGTGTGGTGAATATTCTGTCACCATGGGCATGGTGTCATTCACTTGTATCAAGCTGAGGTTCTTTCCTGCCAGACCTATTTTGCTAAGGGTTTTTGTGATCAAAGTTTGAATTTTGTCAAATGCTTTTGTGTATCTTGTGATTTGGTGATGTAATTTTTACATTTTATTCTGCTTACATGGTAGATGCTTTATTGATTTGTATGTATTGTAGAACTTTTTAGTCTATTTATTTATTTTGTGATTATGTGAAGTGTCACAAGACACTTCAATATTGTGGGTCCTAGGACTTAAGCTCAGGTTGTCATGCTAGGCAGCAGGCTTTTTTGCCTCCTGAGCCAGCTCACTAGTCCTTATTTGTATGTATTAAAACATTTCTCCATCCTAAATGAAAAACCTCACTTGATCATGGTGAGGTAGTCTTGTAATGCATGGTTGGATTTGGTTTGCCTATTTTTTTGAATCTTTTTTCCTTTGAGATATGATTTCATGTGACTCACACTGGCCTTGAACTTGCTATGTAGCTAATTCTGGCCTTGAATTCCTGATCCCCTGCCTCTGCCTCTCAAGGGTTGGTAGGACAGGTGTGCTCCACCATGCACAGCTGGTTTGTTAGTAATTTACTGAGGATTTCTGCATCTGTGTTTATCAGAGATATTGCCCTATGGCTTTCATTTGCAGGGAAGCCTTTGCCTGACTTTGATCAGGATAGTGCTGAAGAAACATCCTTGCCCCATACATGGTATCTGCATTCACAACATCTAAGGTAGAGAATTAGCCTATGTGTCCATCAGTGGATGAACAGATAAGGAAAATGTGTTCTAAATACATAATAAGTCTATCCAGTCTTTAAAAAGAATGGAACCCAGTCATTTAGAACAGTGCAGACCAGCGGTTCCCAACCTTCCTAACGCTATGACCCTTTAATACAGTTCCTCATGTTGTGGTGACCCCCAACCATAACATTATTTTTGTTGCTTCTTCATAACTGTAATTTTGCTACTCTTTTGAATCATAATGTAAACATATGATATGCAGGATATCTGATAAGTGACCCCCCAAAGGGGTCTTGACCCACAGGTTAAGAACCTCTGGCATAGATGACCCTGGAGGACACTGAGTGAAACAAGGCAGGGACATAAACACCAATCCTGCATGGTTTCACTTAATGTGAAGTATCTAATCCAGCTAATTCAAGAGCAGAGAGACAAAAAGGTCATTACCAGGGAGGAGATGGGGAGAGGCAGATGGAGGGACATTAGCCTAGGAATCCAGTACTTCAAGGTTGGGGAGATGCTCAGTGGGTAAAGCGCTTGTTGGTGAGACATGAGAACCTGATGATGGTGAGTCTAGCATCTACCTACAAGCCAGACACTGTGGAAGATGCAACCCCACTGCTAGGCGTGGAGATGGGAAGATCCCAGGACTCATTAGCTACCCAATCCATCCAAAACTGCAAGCTCCAGGTTAGTGAGAAACCCTCTCAATGAGGAGCTAACTGAAGGCAAGCTCTAGCCCTGACGTGTGTACTGGAATACACACGTGCACAGGCACTGACAGAAGAAAATCAAAATTTAAAAAAAATATACGACTTCAGGTAGGATTAATAACTCTGGGAGAGTATCTCACAGTATGATCACCACAGTTCATAATGTGTTATATATTTGAAAACACTGACATTAGAGCTTAATGGTTTTGTATAAAAATAAATACAGGACTGGAGAGAGGGCTCAGTGGTTAAGAGCATTGATTGCTCTTTCAGAGGTCCAAATTTGATTTCTAGCACCCACATGGCAGCTAACAACTATCTGTAACTTCAGCGCTCTCTCTCTCTCTCTCTCTCTCTCTCTCTCTAGATATAGATATAGATATAGATATAGATATATAGATATATATTCTTTTGTTTGTTTTTTTTTTCAAGACTGAATTTCTCCGTGTAGCCCTGGCTATTCTGGAACTCACTCTGTAGACCAGGCTGGCCTTGAACTCAGAGATCCACCTGCCTCTGCTTCCCAAGCACTGGGATTGAAAGCATGTGCCACCATGCGCTGCTTTGAAATCCCAGTTCTAAGGCACCCTGATTCCTATTCTGAACTTCATGGGCACATGCATGTGGTACACAGACACACATGCAGGCAAAACACCCATACATGTAAAATAAAAACAAATAAATCTAGAATAATTTTAAAACAAACAAAATGACAAATCTATGAGGTGACAGTTAAGTTAATTTGCCTGATGGATAGAAAGTCAGTTAATCTCTTCACAATACATATGTATAAGAAAACACATTTTATACCATAATATATTTTATCTTATTAAAGCTGAGAAAAATGAAATATAAAGTAAAAGCAGTTGTCAGTGTCCTGAATGAGGGCTTAGCTGGCTGTGAAGTGTGGTTTCCATGACTCACAAGCCTTTTCCCAGAGTACTGATCGTCAGTGGAAGGAGGCAAGCTACAGAGAACCACTGGCTGCTCATGACTCTGCCACATTCCAGCATGCTGTATTATCTCTGTGAGCTACTTAGCTTCTTTGAATGCCGTTATGTTCCCTTACCCAAATAATAAGGGATAAGAGGCCAACTTTTATGCTTCTTCCAAGTCAAAATTCGTGAGCATAGTAATGTACTATTTACAGACCAAGATGTTCATTTTCTTACTAGGAATAGTATGTAGATATGTGTTATATTTGATAATGGTTACAAAAGACCACCACCACTTTATGCACATTTATGTTAATACTATGCCTTTTGTATATATTTGAACATGTGTTGTTTACAGAGGTAGATAGTACATTCAACTGTGTACTTTGAATAAGTGGTCTATACTTGTAGTTCATAGTTCATCTGAAACTTCACATAAAGCCAGAGATTATTTACATTGAGTAGTTTTACCAAAACTCTGCCTGTCCATGTTAGCCACCATTGTTATCATGAGAGCCATTTGCTGAGTCTCAGGATACCCTTCTTAGGTACAGTCACCTTAATTACAGCTCGAGTCATTTCAAATATGGACCTCTTTGGATCCAAGATTTGTAGATTGGCCTGAAGGGCTCCAAATGATAGGATCCTATATGCCTTTATCCCTTGACACTCTCCCCAAGCTGTGTCCCAGGCATTACAGTCTCTTGGTATCCTCTGTCAGATGGAGCATATCCTACCCTCCCCCACCATGGAGAGCACATTTCCCCCAGCATGTGTACAGGGCTCACATCTTCACATCACCTAGTTCAACTGTTATCTCTTCAAAAAGATTGATGCGGTACTCTCAATTCTTAAGGTTGAATAAATTAATTTTCACTATCAATCAATCAATCACTATTTAATTGATAAGTTGAACGCAGAAACATTATATAGGCAGAAGTACTCGGCTTCAATTTCCATAATTATGAAATATTGAACACAAAAATCTGTATATATAGAATAAAACATACATTAACAGAGCATTAACAGAGCATTGCTGGATACAATGGCTCTATTAAAAGCTTCTACAGCCACCTTACAAAGAGAAAAGATAGTATCTTCAAGAAATGGCACTGGTCAGACTGGATAATTACATGCAGAAAAATTAAACTATATCCTAATTTCTCACCCTGGGCAGAACTCAACTCAAATGGATCAAGAATCTCAACATAAGACCTGATAGCTTGCTTCTGAAAGAGGAGAAAGGAGGGATACACTTCAACTTATGGACATAAGGAAGGACTTTTGGTCCAGGATCCTGGTGACACAGACATTGCACTTTACAATTGACAAACAGGATTTCCAGCAAAGGCTATCATCATTTGAGTGAAGAGGCAGCCTACAAAATGGGGGGAGGGGGAGCTTTATCAGCTATACATCTTACAGAAGGTTGGTGTCTGGAATAAACAAAGTGCTCAAAAACTAAACACCAAGAAAAAAACAACCCAATTAAATGTGGCATGAAGTAAAATGGAGAGCCATTAAAAGAAAGAATAAGTGGTTGGGAAATATTCTTTTAAAGGCTCAGCATCTTTATTCATCACGGCAGTGCAATTAAAATTACTTTGAAATTTGATCTTACCCCAGTCTGGATGGCTAAGATTTAAAAAAACACCCTGCAAAAACAAAAGATAACAAATGTTGGCTTGGCTGTAGAGAAAGGGGAACATTTATTCACTGCTAGCGAGAGTGCAAACTAGTGCAGCCACTATGGAGACCAGTGTGGAGCTTCCTCAAAAAGCAAGAAACTATATCCTTCTACAGAGAAACTTGCTCATTCATCTTCATTTCTGGTTCATCCAGTAATAGCCACGGATCAGAAACAACCTAACGTCCAATAACTGATGAATGGATGATAAAAATATCTTTCATATGCACAATGGAGCAGTATGCATCTGTAAAGAAAAATGAAGTCATGAAATCTGCACATAAATAAAAGGAAGTCAAAGCATCATTCTGAGGTAATTCAGATCCAGGAAGGCAATGGCATGGTACCTGTTCTCTTTCATATGTAGATGCTAGCTCTGAGTCTTTAGATATGTGCATTAAACTAGAGAACTCAAAGAAAGGCAGAAACTAGTAAGGGGCAATGGGTAGGTGGGGGGAAGGGGGATAGAACACAAGTGGTATGAAGGAGCTAGGAAAATAACAGAGCAAGAAGAACTTGCAGGATGGAGAAGGGAGGGCAGCAGAGAAGGAGTATAGGGAGGGATGGCTACCACCAAAGACTTTTGAAATTTACTACTATGGGAGCATATAGATATAGATATAGATAGATATAGATATAGATAGATACAGATACAGATACAGATACAGATACAGATATAGATATAGACATAGATATAGATATAGTTTAAATTTAGTTATCTTAAAATAGGGTAGAAAATGTCACACACACACCCAGGCACCATTGGCTATCAAATAGAAAGCTCAGCCACCTTGAGCATGGGTTCCTTTTTCCAGTCAGCAATCAGCAGAGTCCCATTGATGCTCCCAAAACACTAGAAGCTACTGCCAATGCTCGTAGCTATCCTCCAAAACTTGATGTTCAAACCCTGTTGCTGAAGACACCATATCCTTGAGTCATAGGACATGAGAAGTTAAGCTAGAATTGACCTGGAAGCTTTATTCCTACTAGCTAGCTCTCACGGTGCTAGAAGTTCTATGCATACCATTGGGGGAGAAAAGTCTTCATCAGTGAACCCTATGAGCTTTAGTAATGGCAAGCTTGGCATGATCCATGGTGCAATATTGACGTAAATGTCATGGGAGTAACCAAGCACTCTCTGATTGGATTTAAAGCCCATACCACAAGGTGAAACCCATGTCCAACACTGTTAACTGGGCCCCAAATATGTGGTGGCTAGGTCATAGGCCCTAAAAGAGGACCTAGTCCTAGTATGCTTCTAGACGGACATAGTAATAAGCTGCCACTTTAGTTCTTCTCTTTATGTTCATAGATAAGTTATCAACTCTCAGCAGAGAAGCTTCATCTTGTAGCAGTGGTAGTTAGTATAGAGACAAACAACTGGCCAATATGCAGAGAACAAAAGACTGTGGGGCACTCAATTGTAAACAGAACATCCATATCTCATACCCTACCTTCTAGGCATCCATGTATGAATATCAAATAAAATATGTAAAAATATTAATTAACTTAAGAAGCATAGGCAATCCATCAACAATCCAGTGTCAATGTTATCTGCAGTTTTTCTGTTTCATACATAGGTCTTTTGTTTCTTTCCCTACAGAATCTCAATCCTCTTCTCCTTGAGAAACCAAAAACTTAGGGAAATCATTGGGAATTGTTTTATCTAATTTTTACTGGCAGCTTCCGTTGAGCAGAAGCACAAATCAGACAGCAAGCCAGCAACCCCAAAGCTTGGAGTACATAACATCGCCCATCAGAATTTTCATGGAGATTAATCCCAGCAGCAGATAAGATTTAGGAATGTGAGTTTCCTGGTTCTTTACAAGGATGTGTGTGTGGGGGGGGGTTGTTAGTTTCTTTTTTAAATCCTTCAAGGTAACATAGGACAGCAGTAGGAGAAGCTAACTCACAGACACCAGGGGTTGTGGTGCTGAATAGAATCAAGAGGCCAGAAGTCAATAGCTTCATGGAACTCAAACTTCACTTATCCAAGGAAAAGGCTAAAAGGAGCCTTGGACAAATAGGAGTTTCCAACAGCTGTGGCGGGAACAAAGGAGGTCACAGCAAGGGAGGGAAGGAAGCGGGTGGACCTGGGGTCATGATTTGAGGAGTCTAGTTTTCAAACAGCTTGGTAGTTTAAGAAAGTTAAGAGCGGTACCTAGGCTCAGCCTGTGCTGAGGTCAAGGGAAGTTGTTCTTCCATCCCAGGGGTGGTGGGCAGGATTAAACTCCAGGCTGCACTCCACCCTGAGCTGCATTTTATGTGTATGGGTGTTTGGCAAGTATTACCTGTGCACCCTGTGTGCCTGGTTCCCACAGAGGCCAGAAGAGGGCATCAGATCCCCCTAGGACTGGAGTTACAGTCGTGAGCCACCATGTGAGTGCTGGGAATTAAACACAGGGCCCCTGGAAGAACATTCAGTAGTCTTAACTGTTGAGCCATCTCTCCAGCCCCTAATTTGTTTTTGAGACAGGGTCTTACTAAGTTACTAAGTCTGACCTTGAACTCATTCTGTAGCCCAGGTAAGCCGTGGCTTGCCATTCCCCTGTGTCAATCTCCTGATGTAGCTAGAATGACTGCACCACCAGTCTAAAGAAGAGAAAGGGACTTTGCAGAACCAAGGAAGTGCTGGCTGTCCATACAAGGAACTGGGGACTTAATAAGGTCCTGGGTAACCTTAGGAGATAGAGGAGGGAGAGGGCCAGGAAAGAAGGAAGAGACTAGGAAGACGACAGGTATTGTGATGGCTAACCCTGTGGGGATGTGGTTGCAAAGCTTGAGGTCAGCCTCCCCATGGTTTGTCTAGAGCCCTGTCTTCTGACACTTCCTCAATCACACTTTCCAGTATATGCCCAGGTATAGCTCACCCATACACTTTTATGATGGCCAGAATTTCTGTTTAAATGTCCCTACAACCACAGGCACCAAGATGAGTGAAAGAGACAACCATTCACCTACCCCTACTCTTTCCTTTCATGTCTCAGTCTTCATCAACAAGCAAGACTTTATTCTTTACAAGTACTTGAAAAATGATGTTTTGTTTAACCATCAGGCATTCTACTTTTGAGCCCAGCCTGTATCTTCACAGTTGAAAACAATGGTCCTTTGTTGGGTTAAATAGCTGCAAATAAAGTCATGGGCTGAATCAGCAAACTTTGCCCCTTGTGTGTACACTGACACCAGAGCGATGACAAACAGATCCCAGGAACAATGGATCATGGCACACTGTGCCACAATGGTGTGAATGTTTAATTCTCACTTACCCTCTCAGTAATGAGAGAGAAGCTGAGAAGTGGTAGGCACACACAAAGCAGTTACTGTGGATGCATTCCTTGTGCTATAATTATTTATGTTCTCCCTTAATCAGTCTGTAATTGCAGCTGGTGAATTAATGCATAGGCGCCTGGCTCAGAATCTTAGAAGCCCTCATTAAAATTCTAGCCCCAAAGGAGTACCACGTGGCCCCAGGAACGGTACCACGTGGCCCCAGAACTGTCTTTGCTGATTAGGTTTCCTTTCTAGTGCTTCATGATGATTTTATTAAGAGATCCTATATTGAAACACAAGGCTACAAAACCACAGATCTCTCTCCCCATGGATTACTGTCTTCTAACACATCACCAAGCATGTGCTGCTGTAGGGATTGACAGGTAAACTTATGGCCTACCTGAGACATGCTCCCTTGAGCTGAGCACCGCTCTCATGTTCTCCACCTAGCAGCTCAGAGCTGAGGCTAAACCATGTATTCTGAGCATAGCTTTCAGAGGACTAAAGTCAGATGCCCCAAGGAGAGTCTGGTCATAGGCATTCTTTCTAAAAGAAAATGTCTTAGAGTCAGGTCCAAGAAAAGTCCTCAAAATGCGAACAGCAAATATACCAAGTTTTCAAGCGAGAGAAAGTGGCAGATGTGGGAAACAGGGCCAGGAAGAAAAGAGGAAACCAACGGAAGAAACACAAACCCCAAAAGCTAAGTAAAGCTTCAGAACTGAGCCATCTTGGGTCTTTATACTTTTGTCCTGAAGGTCATCAGTCAGGGGATGCCATGAGCTAGAGAGGGCAAAAGTGGATGTCCAGGCATTGCATCTCTGCACACATCAGAAGAGTCTGCTTCAAAGTTCCCCAAGGAAAAGGTGCAGGTGGCCACCATAAAGATGCAATCGTTTATTGTGCAAAGAGAGACATGGAGAAGGGGACCTCTGGGCCGGGAGCTAGCTCAGTAGGTAAAACACCTGCCATGCAAGCATGAGAGGATCTGAGTTCAACCCCTCCCGCCCAAGAACTCACATTTAAAAAGCTGGGTGATGAAGCTGGGGAGATGCTCAGAAGTTTAGAGCACTAACTGCTCTTACACAGAGCCCGAGTTCAGTTCTCAGCACCCATGTTGGTGTCTCACAACCACCTGTAACTTGAGTTCCAGCATTCTCTTCTGGACTTTGCAGATACCTACATACATGGGACAGGTATGTGTACACACACACACACACACATTGATAAAAATAAATAAACCTTGTTCTTTAAAGTGGGGTGCAGTGGTGTATCCCTAAAAATCCCAGAACTGGGGATGTGGAGGGAGGGTGCCTAGGGTGTGCTGGCTAGACAGTATAGCTGGATCAGCAAGTTCTATGTGAGACCCAGTGTCGAAAAATAAGATGGGGAGCGATGGAGGAAAACACCCAACATCAACCTCTGGCCTCTACATGCACATATTCACACAAACATACAAAGAGATCTTTGTGGGGTAGTTACACAGAACATAATAGTGATTGGAGCTGCATGGTGAGTAGGGAGAACTATACCACTCCCCCTCTACAGTGAGAAAGCCTGATGTCTGTCTCCCCTTCATTCCCGAAGATGGGCATCTCTCCAGAAGCCTGGCCAATCTGACAGAAAAATCCAGAAATTTGGAAGGTGGAGGGTTCCCAAATGGAGAAGCTAGATCAACCTAGAGTGGGTGTACAGACAACACAGACACACACACACCCCACACTTAAATGTAAACAATTCAAAGGCACCATAAAATAAAGAAAGCACATAAGCCAGAGATCAAAGCCGACAACAGTAAAAAGCAAACGTGTGGGAAATCAAAGCAATGTTTTAAAATAAGAACACCATAATTGCTATCCTAAGGATGGTGAGAGACATCATTTTATGTATAACATAAGAATGAGAGGTTATAAAAAAAGGAGTGACCATAAAATGAGAACAATAAAAACCTTAAAGTTATGAAGCAGAGAAAGAAATGCAAGATATGATTTTTAAAAAGCAACTGGAACATAGAACTGAAGGAGTTGAATGGTCTAGGTAAGTAGACAATAAAGAAAAAGAAAAACGAGAGCCTGATTCCTGCAAACCCAACATCCTGGAATAAGCAGTCCGGAAGAGGTTGGAGGGAGAATAAGGAAGGAATTGTTTTATTAAATCAACGAATCGGATTACTCAAAATATTAGATAGTGAGGTGACACTTCCCTAACTGAGAAAAGTCACCTTCAATTTATAGCGCCAATTTATACAACCATGTATCAAAGTGAAATAAATGCTTGTTTTTAATCTGTGTGTATGTGTTTGTGCATGCCATGCCATGGCATGTGTGTGGAGGTCAAAGTGTCCTTGGGTGTTGGTCTTTACCTTTACCTTGATTGTGGCAGGGTCTCTTGTTTGTAGTTACATATGTCAGGCTAGGTGGCCTGAGGGCACCAAGGATCCTTCTGCTTCTCAACTCCCCATCTCCCATAGGAGTGTTGAGATTACAGGCATGGCCCACCGCCCCAGCTTTTATGTGTATTCTAGGGATCCAGACTCAACTCCTCATGCTGTTACAGTAAGCCCTTTATCCCCCCAGCCATTTCCCTGGTCTGAAATGAAGACATTTTTAGGAGCCAGAGACATGACTCAGACATTAAGAGTGTTCGCTGCTCTTCCAGAGGATCCAGACTCAGTTCCTTGCACCTATGTCGAGCAGTTCATAACTGCTTATAACTCTAGCTCCAGGGGATCCAACAACCTCCCCTGGCCTCATTGAGTACCTGAATACATGTGGAACACACACACACACACACACACACACACACACACACACACACACAGAGGGGGAGGGAGAGAGAGAGAGAGAGAGAAAAGAGAGAGAGAGAGAGAGAGATCGAGATTAGTGGTCCTTAGCCTTCCTCATACTGTGACCCTTTAAAACAGTTAGTTCTTCATGTTGTGGTGACACTCAACTATAATATCATTTTTATTGCTACTTCATAACTGGAGATTTGCTGTTATGAATCATAATGTAAATATTTTTGGAGACAGGTTTGTCAAATGGGTTGTAGCCCACAGGTTGAGAACTACTGCTTTAGAGAAACATATGTGCAGGTACACACATACCCCAGACACAGAGAACAAGAGAAACAACATAGGAAAAATAAATAGAATCCATTAGAACCACAACATAGGACAAAGTGATCCTCAGTGCGGTTGAGGAAGCAAATCCAGACAAAAGATTGCCCTGGACAGAGTATGAGAGTGGACAGCAAGAAAGGAAGGGACTGGGTCTCCTCAGGAAACTGGGATGGCTGGTAAGTTCTAATAGACTCAGGATGTTTGTATTTCTGATGAAATCTATGAGGCTGAATTAGTGGTAAGCCTAGGAAACTAAGCAAACAAAACATTTCTCTTTCAGGAAGAAAAGGCCGATGAGACATGACCACAGCACACTGCCTGGATCCACACAAAATCCACATGCCATGGAAACCAACGTGAAGCATTTGGAATATTGAGATTGAAAGTCTGCACTGTAATGGTGGGAGAGGGTGTGAGGAGAGGAGCTGGTACGGGAAGAGGTCGTGTATAAGGTGAATAGCCACCTCCTGTAATAGCAAGTCCACACTCAATCCCTAGAACCAAAAGGAAAACAATTGGGAAATGGGAAATGGGATATGTATTAGGTGTCTGCCATGGCCATCCAATGTTCTCCAAATGCAGCTGCTCAGAAGAACGTAACACAGCCTAGAGCCTCAGTCAGTTCTCAATGGGTGTCAGCAGGGACCAAGATCAAGCTCGCAGCAGGGTGGCTTGCTTTCTGAAGACTGAGGAGAAGCCACATCCTTGCTCTCAGAACAAGAGGTGCCTCACATCCCTTGGTCCATGGCCTCCTTCTACTGGTGTCTAAGTCAACAAGGATGCATTTAGTCTAACTTCTAACTTCTGCTTCCTTCTTTCACTCCACGTGTCTCCTGATTACATTCATCCACCCAGATGACTCTGAGAAATCCTCCTCATTTTGAAGTCTGCAGATTGACAGCCTTCACTGGCCTTGCTAAAATAACCTAAGGGCAACACAGGGTCTGGGAAGCTAACATGGACACCTTTGGGAGAGAGTACACTGCCAGGTACCAGGTGTAAGTGCATACTGGGATCTGTGCAGCAGAACTGAAAAGGTGGGGGACACCTTCTAAGGAGAGGTGCTGGGGAGATAGAGGAGCAGGAGAGGAGCCTGTTATTTTTCCTTAGAAACCGGAAATGCTATTTGCCAGGCTGAAAGACCTTCAGTGATGAACAACCTTAATTAAACCAACAACAAAATCACAAATTTGCCAAAGCCAGAAAGGCATTCTAAACAAGAAGACAACTGATCACGTTTGCCTTTCCAGAAAGTTCCTAATTGAACAGTGTAGACTCAGAGGTGAGGGTCAAACCAGACTTGCCCATGAATGATACTATCAGGGAGACATCACAGATGTCTGGTTTTACTAATGTCCCCAAGATGGGATCAAAGCCCCTACTGAAAAGTAAAACAAAGTTAGTGTGTTTAAAATTTGCATGCAGACGCCACTACTAGGACTCAGTTTAGCAGTGGTGTCTGCGTGACTTCCTACTGCAGGTCAGGACTCTCTGGGGAAGGAACCAAGTGTTCATTACAGTCAGATACAAGTAAGCATTTGGTTGGTGCTTACCACAGCAACATTCTGTCTTATGTAGCCACACAGGCACCCCTTTCAGGTCTCCCTGGGGCTTTTGTGGTGGCCATAGGACCAATGGAAAATTGTTGTTCTCTTGGCATTAAGTTCTCAGTATTGTCTTAATTTAAAGTTCATTCAAAGTTCAGTAGTGAGACAAGGAAAATCATACCTGAAGAGTTAATGGTCCATCGAAACCAACACCAACATACGTTAATAGTTCAAAGTTAAAGTTAAAATTCTTTCAGTTCAGTTCCCAGTATTAATATCTCTCCTCTGGACACTGTGGTGTGTGTGTGTGTGTGTGTGTGTGTGTGTGTGTGTGTGTGTGTGAGAGAGAGAGAGAGAGAGAGAGAGAGAGAGAGAGAGAG
>JADRCH010000112.1:2957467-3008797 GCA_019843965.1 Rhynchomys soricoides
GAGCACAGATATAGGAAACACATCTACATTGGATGTTACAATAAACCTCTAATAGGCAGGTGCATGCGAGTTTATGGGGCTGGCAGGTTAAAGCTGCAGGGAAATGAAAATCATACCAGTTTTATAGACTAAGAAGCCAAGACCTAGAAACGGATCAGAAATTGAGGCAGATATGCAGTTAGGATGCTAGTGAGCTGTGGGTTAGAACCAGTGTCTCTCTGGCTCTTTTCTCTCTGTATGACTACCTTTGGAGAAGTAGAGCTCAACCCTTTCAAAACTCAAACTTTGAGCTCAGAGACACCAATCAGAGAGGGGGTCAACTTACAAGGCAGTGCAAAATTGTCAGCAGAAAACCCACGGCCAATATGCCCATGTCCTGAAAACCACAAGAATCTAGACATGTTGGAAGGAGCCACTCCCAGGAGCCTTGTGTTCCCTTGGCTGCTAGTTACCTTTCTCTGAGCATTCGCCAGCAAAGAAGAGATGCTGAGTCAGGGACTTGGAATACATTTGGGGAGAAAGTCTTGGAAGTGAGTCAAGGGTTGGCTTAGATTAACAGCAATACAGATAGTAAGAGCACATCAGAGTCCTGGGTGTATTTTGATTGTTAACAAGGTTTCATGACAGAATGAGAGAAAGTAACTTGTCAAGGACAACATAAAAGCTAGTGGCCTCACAAAGAATAAAGACCCAGAATTCCCTGGCGCTGCTCTGTAGTGACAAGCTGCAAGGCATTTACTTAAACTACTTATAATTTCTTAAATGTTGTAAAAGCTTGAAAATTAGGTGAGACCTTAGTTCCCACTCTGAGCAACAACAACAAAGCAACTCAAGATATATCAGAGACAGAGACTTGAAGTGTGAACCTCTAAAACTACCAAAAGAAAACAGAGAAATACTTCAAAGTGTTGCCATAGGCAATAATTTTATAAATGGAGTCTCCAAAGCACAGGGGAAAAGGCAAAACAGATGAATGGGATTATATGAAGCTAAAAACTGCAGAGCAAAAGAAACAGTCAAGTGGGTAAAGAGACGGCCTTCAAAAGGGGAGGAGCTATTTGCTATCCATTGATCTGACAGAGGGTCAATATCCAGGATATATAAGGAACTCAAATGAACTGACAATACAAAACAAGCAATTCGATTTTTAAATGATTGAGTTCTTCTCCAAAGGAGAAATACGTATAGTTAATAAATATATGAAAAAATGTACAGTATCGTTAGCCACCGGGAAAATGCATCAAACTACAAGGAGACACCGTCTTATCTCACTTAGAATGTCTATTATCCAAAGAATGAAACCAAGGGTTACCAAGATGGCTTGGTGGGTAAGTGTACCTGTTCTGAAAACATGAGGACCCGAGTTCAGTTACCCAGTGGTCATGTAAAATAATTCCAGCATTGCTATGCAACCCCATCATTGAGGAGTGGAAAAGGAGGATCTCAAGGTCTTGCTAGCCAGCCAGTCTAGCCAAAACAGGGTGCAGTTCAGTGAGAGACCGTCTCTTAAGGCCCGCTCTCCTCTCTTCATGTGCATCACACACACATGCACACACACACATGCACGCATTTCCCTTGTGGCTAACGATACTGTACATATTTTCATTAACTACTTGTATTTCTCCTTTGGAGAAGAATTCAATCATTTTAAAATCGAATTGCTCATTTTGTACTATCAGTTCTTTTGAATTCTTTTTCCTGGGGAAATGCAACATGCATGTTCACTCACCCCAGATATGAAGCCCAGGCACACATGTGCACTGGTGGTAGGGTTGTAGAAAAGGTTCTTAGTGAAAACTACATCAGGACAGCCACCGTGGAGTCACTCAAAATGACTAAAACTAGAAAGGCCATTTGTTCCTGCTCTATCGCTCCTGAGGTTTATATCGAAAGGACATGAGATCAGCATACAACAAGATCTCCTGTGTGCAGGTGTTTATGCAGCACTGTTCACCATAGCTAAGGCATGAAACCAGCGTAGGTAAGGAATGGCCTCAGGGTGATCACTGATGTATCTTAGGTACCTACGACATTATCTCTCACTTAACCCGTTCTTAGTAAGCACTGATAAACCAACAGTGAACATGTTTAAGAGACATGCTATAGTCAAAGTCAAATAGATGACTGATTAGTTAAAGGGCCTTAGACTAGTTGTATCTCTTTTCAGAGTCCGCATTGATCACTGAGGACCAGGGTTGAGGTCCTATCTCAAATGTGTCATCTACAACCTGATCCATCTGTCTTCTCTTAGATCACATCTCCTTCTTCAGTAGCTCCCATTTTCCCTGGTCACACTCCTCATTCTATTTTACCTTAAAGCCTACAGGAGCCTTGTGTGACCATTTTATTCCCTGGGGAAATGCAATATGCGTATCTACTCACCCCAGATATGAAGCCCATGACAGACTACCAAAGTCTCACTTGATGAACCAAAGAGTTTTATTTGGGCCACTTACAACAATATAGGTAAGGAGTTACTTACAAGAGCAGAAATTACTTTAACACAACTTTATGACCAAAGTCCATCCAAGCATGGATGACAGCTCACAAAACTTGGGAACCTGAAGCACACTGCTCAGCCTATAGACAACTTAACAGGTTTGAGAATGTCCTTTCCAAGTGCTTCATTTGTTCTGAGCCTATGCCAGGCAGCTCAGCAGGTTTCTGCTTCTTCAAGGCAGCTGCTCTGGTTTCAAACTCTTCTTTGTAGCCTGGCTTGTCTGAGAATGATTCTCAGCCATCTTTAGTGTTTACAGTTGGGAGGGAGGAGCTTAGTGAATCTGGTCAGTTTCAGGTACTTCCTCAAGCTATTTTGAATTGTTTACTTTCCATCTTAAAGTTTCCCTGCAAATATTTCGGTCTTAGAGGAAAGTGCTATAAACAGTGGGTGAGTGCAATCTAATGTTACATTGTTCAGGTCAGCTCGCTGTGTCTCCCTGAACACTGGGGCTGGTTAGAGACTAGGGATGGGAACCAGTGTTTGGGCTCAGTGTTAACTGTGAGTAAAGATTCAGGGGTGCCTGCAGATTCTTCACCACACTGCAAGATGTCAGTCCTAGGCTGTCCCCTTGACAAAAGAACAAGGAACATCTAGGGATGACCAAACTGTCTGAAGCCCTGCTACCAAGACAGAGTCAAGAATGGAAGGAACCATGTTCCCACTCTATCCAATACACCCTGAACTTTTCAAAACTAAATAACTACATTTATTTATTTATTTATGTATTTATTTATGTATTTATTTATTTATTGACAAGGTCTAGATATGTAGCCCTGGCAGGCCTGGAACTCACTACATAGACCAGGGTATCCCTGAACTCTCAGAGATCCCCCTATTCTCTCTTCTACATTTTTGGAATTAAAGATATGTACCACCACACCCAGGCAAGGGATACAAATTATAAAACTCCTTTTAGGGCTTAAGCCAGAAATAATGGTTTCTGTCATTTTTTAAAAAATATTGATTCCAGAGCTAAGGAATGTTTGGCAGACTGCTTACAGATATGTGAGCTCTTGAGCTTGTGTCTCCTGATTGATAAACTACGTAAGTGACAGTCTTGTCCCTTCCCCACCCACCAGGTCAGCACAAAGATGAATGTTCAAAACACAACTGACCATGCTGTAATAACTTCTAGCTGCCCTGTCATTCTTTCTCCACTTCTATGTATGAATACGGAAAATCAGAATTATAAAGAAAACCAACAACAAGGAATTTGTAATGACTCTTTCTCATACCTCACAGGCAGTGACCCTTACACATACAGCCAGCATGCGTTGAATGATTGGCTAAAGAGAACATTGCTTGGATACACTGAGTGGGTCTTTTTATTATTATTATTAATGCTTCAGAGAAATTTGCAAGCAAAACTGGTGACTGATGTTATCAATCCTCAGTCCACACCAGGTATGTCTGTTGGATCTACTTCCGGCTCCTAGGCCAAAGAGGAATGCAAGATATATCGAGAGGATCCAGGTAAAATGAAAGATATGTTGGGAGTGTGGCACATTGATCTAGGGCAAGAAAACTGATAACAGCAAAGAGCAGTTAGAGAGACATACATGGGTCCACAAATGCACAGTAGTGGAGAGGTCACAGAGAAGCTGACCTGATAGCCTTATTTGCAGAAAGAAAATGAGAGCCGGGCAGTGGTGGTGCATGCCTTTAATCCCAGAACTTGGGAGGCAGAGGCAGGCAGATTTCTGAGTTCAAGGCCAGCGTGGTCTACAGAGTGAGTTCCAGGACAGCCAGGACTACACAGCAAAACCCTATCTCAAAAAAAAGATCTTCACAGTGGGCTCCCAGAGGAAACCTCATCTTGTGAGAGTAGCATTCTAGGATGCTAGAATGTTGGCCCAAAGAATGGTTCAGCACCTAGTTTTGAGATAAGTAGGTGTGACCAATGCTTGTTTAAAATGAACTGAAAGGTCAGAACCCAGTGGAAAGGGGGATACTGAGTGTATTTACTATCAGAGCAGTCAGCACCTTCAGTGTTTGCTTCAGTTTACACAGGCATATAGCCTAGCACACATACTGTGTGCTAGGCGAGGTTACAAGATGTATCTCAAGGTACAAGTCCAGGTTTCAAACATCTGTAAACCACAGTGGGAGCTGGTGCCCCATAGGAAGATGGCTTTGGCTTGTGGTCTCATAGTCAATCGCAGTGAATACATACACACCTGGCCAATTGCCATACCCATATAGGGGAGTTTTGGCTTTGTAGATTCCTTGGACAGTTCACTTCCAGAGATTCCGTACAACTCTGTACAAATTGTTCAGGAATAATTTTTATATTTTTAAAAATCATCTTCATTTACTTACTTATTGTGGTGGAGTGAGTATGTGTGGAGGTCAAAAGACAACTTGCTGGAGTCAGTTCTCTCTTTCCATCATGTGGGGTCTGAGGGATCAAACCCAGGCTGTCAGTCTTTTGTGGCAAGCACCTTTACCCCATGAACCATCTCATCAGCCCCTATTTATGTAATTTGTAAATAAAGCTTCCCAGGGAATTTTAATGCACAGAGTCCTTGGGATCAATCCACAAGTTGCTTATCTTAGTTAAGTTTCTATTGTGATAAATCAACATAAGCAAAGCAACTTGAAGAGAAAGGGGTGCATTTCTCCTCAAAGGCTGCACTCCATCATTGAGGGAAGTCAGGACAGGAACTGACTCAAGGCAGGAACCTGCAGGCAGGAACTGAAACTGATACCACAAAGGAGTGCTGCTTACTGTCTTGCTCCTTCTGGCTTGCCAAGTCTGCTTTCCTACATAACCCAGGACCACCAGCCCAGGGATAGTACCACCTACAGTGGCCTGAACCTTCCCCCATCAATCACCAATCAAGGGATGGCCCACAGGCCAATCTGATAGTGGTATTTTCTCAATTAATATTCCTATTCCCTGATAATTCTACCTTGTGTCAAATTGGAAAACAAAACAAAACAAACAAACAAACAGAAGCCCAAAACACTGCTACTTCAGGGGTGATGAGCTGTCTGGGAGCTGCTTCTGCCAGTGCCATGGTCCTTCAGAAGAAAAATGCTTGAGGTCAGGACTTGCTCTCTCAGCAGACTCCCCATAATATCTGGTGACAGGGTAAGCACTTGCCCCACCCCCAAACCATGCCCAGTAAAGACTTGTGGAAAGAAGCCTCCCCTGGGGCAGCTTCTGAGTGTGAATCAGTGTGCATAGAGCTGATGTCATTTAATTCTATACTTGGCTGTCACCTTCCTTCGTCTGTGAGATACAGATTAAGGTTTTGCTATGGAGATTAAATTTTAAAAAGCATAACCCAGAATTTACTAACATGCCTGAAATTTTGAAAGCATTAAAGATCGGGACAGCACTGAACTAGTGGTATCCTGCTGCTGCTATCGTTTTAATTCTGCATGTTATAGATGTTCAATAAATAATATCTTGTTTAGCCAAAATGCTGAGAGGTGATTAGTTCAGACACAAATGGAGATAGAATACTAACAGTAATGAAAGCACAATAAAATTGTGATTGTTCAGTTCCGTGCCCACGGGTGAGGGATCCTCTCTTTAGGTCTCTGTTAGGCATTCTGTGATGCTCTGTCATGATTTAAACCAGATGGAAGGATGAGGGACATCTAGGGATCCAGGTAGCAATCCCCACATGACTTCTACTAATCATTTATATGACCTCAATTAATCAGTGTGGGGAGACACAAAGGCCTCGGGGAACAGCAGACAGTTGCTCTAGGGGCATAAGAAAAATTGAAAAGCTGTATCAATCACCTCTTAGGTCTTCAGAGTGCTGACCATGGGTATTTCTCTGTAGCACTTCTAAAATATTGGGCCCCATAGTGATATAGTGATATTCATTCTCTCTCTCTCTCTCTCTCTCTCTCTCTCTCTCTCTCCCACAAAAGAGAAGAATTTGAGGAATCCACTTAGCATGTGAGGAACCCACTTTCATAGCTATCCCTGCAGGCTTTGCTGGCTCTGCAGCCCACACAGGGAATCCACTTCATAAAGTGGCAGGTGAGCATTTGCCTGTGTCCCTTAACAGCTGTTTCCAAGTGTGTGTTAATGTGGCTCCTACCTGTCACCACCATCCCATTCCCCACACCCTCTGGGATCAGTATGATAAACTTGAGATGGCAATAGCCCAGGTTTGAACTGCCACTGCCCCTGCTTTCCTCCAGAAGGATCAGATCATGGGATGCCTGTCTGTACTGGTAGAGACATTACTCACACCCTCCCAAGGATGGGGTTTTGGAGTGGAAGCTATGCTATACATTTTTTTCTGTAAATCCATGACAGTTTCCCCATGGCAGCACAGCACTGGTTTTATGAAACACAACACCATGCTATTGTAGGATGTAATGCTTGTTGGATTCTCCAGGGTGAACTCAGAAACTTGTTGAGCAGGGTTGTCACCTGCTGGCTATCAAGATTACATAAGAGGAGCTTATGTGACGACTGGTACTGATTTACACAAGCCTGCAGAAGGAATACAAATTGTTGTGCATACATACATTTCTTTCTTTAAGTGCCTTTTGGAAGGAACCATGCAAAGCAGGAAGAATGGCTTAAACTGAAATGTCACATTAGTGTGTCTCAAGACCTGGAGCTTCCCTGTCTGAGGATGTGCCATAGGACACCAGGCCTTTTCCTGACTGCCCGACAACAGCCTTCTCTCTTCGTCCCCCCCCCCCCCCAACCCCCGACAAAAGCACAAGGCTAATTGAACTTCAGCCTCTGACACCTTTGCAAGGCTCACTTAGGTATTCCCAAACCCTCAGCAGTGTAGAACAGACAGCTAGGACTAGATCTTTTCCTCAGTTCAGTCCTTGGATGGCCAACTAAGCATAGGGCCATAGTCCAACCTTGCTGGGTTTTAGATCTTTCCTTTTACTTATGTTTATCTTTTCCTCTGTGTACAGTTGTGTGTGTGTGTTTGTGTGTGTTCATGTGTGTTTGAGTGCACGTGCATGTGTGTATGCATACATGCAGAGACCTGAGGTTGATGCTAGGTATCTTTCTCAGTTGCTTTCACCTTTATTTTTAAGATATTTTCTCACTAAACTTAGAGCTCTCCAACTCAGATACACTGATTGGCCTGTGAGCTCCAGGGAGCCTCTTGCCCTCTCCCCATCCACCCAATGCAGAGCTGTGGATATATATAAGCATCACATGTCCAACCTGTGTCCATGGGTGCTGGGGACTGATGTTGGGTCCTTGTGGCTTCATGGAAAACACTTTACTAATTAAGTCATCTCTACAGCATCTTTAAAACAGAGATCGCTTTATCTGAGATCCCCATGAGAGGATGCTATGAGGATTAAATGAGACAAGTGATAGAAGACATCTGACTTCAAGCAGGGCTTTGGGGCCTTTGAAAGCCCTGGCAAGGTATTTCCAGTCCTGTTCAGTCTTAGTTAGTAGTTTATGTTTTTTTATTTATCCATTACATAAATACAGCAAAATAATTATCATGGCTTAGCTCTAACTAGTATAAGAGGATTATCAGGGCAGTTTTCTGGCTCTTTCTCTGCACACTTTTAAGGTTCAGAATTTTGCATTCTGTAGCCAAGCATGCTCACACCCAACACTGAACGGCATTTATGGAGGTCTTTATAACTCCAGTGGTCTCAAGACAGGCCTGTTCACTTTAGGAAAGGCAAGCTCTTTAGAAAATAGCACAAGAACAGTGTCATTCTGAAAGGTCAGGGTCGGTCTGGCTGTAGCCCTAGAATCTGGATCTCAGTTCACAATGGGGCCCCAACTTTGCAACTCTGGGACGTTATATATATATATATATATATATATATATATATATATATATATATATATATATATATATTCCTGAGGTTGGGAAAAGCCATAGTAACAAATTCTTCTATACTCACAACAGACAGGATGCAAGTATGTGGATCTGAAAGGAAAACCATTCTCACAGGCAGGATGACTATACTAGCAGGTCAATATGCCCACTAGTCTAAAATAAGCAAAAATGCATTCGACCTTGGTGAGCACTGCAGCAGGAGAGGAACCCAGGTGTTCTTAATACATAGTTGTCACAGCAGATATTTGAAAGCTTTCTTCCCCGTTCGTGGGTAGTCAGAGAACACTGTCAGTCAAACTGTTGGCTCAATCTGGAGAACAAGTTTGGGTACACAGGGAACATGTCCTTAATCTGTTGCCCCAAACATGTGCTTGGCCTCTGCCATGTTAGGCACCGTGTCAAGTGTTTACAAGACTGTTCCGTGCAGCCCTTCCAATAGTGACATGAGGGAAGGTCTGCTGCTCTCACCAAGTCACGTAATGTGAGGCTTAAGAGGAGACAATGCACCAGTGCCTGGTATCAAATGTGAGGGTCAGACTTCCTGCCCAGAGACTGGGGCTTACTCTCTACCCGAGACTTCTTCAGCTAACTCCAAACCAAATTAATTAATCCAGACTCTGATCACAGTGACCCTTGAACCCTGGGTATTAATTCTAGTGTTACTGGGACACCTTGGGTACCTATAATAAAGTGACTGACTAAAAGCTTTCCATATTGCCATGCTGATCTACCTCTCTCTCTCTCTCTCTCTCTCTCTCTCTCTTCCACACCTATTCTTTTTCAGATACATAAAATGAGTCCCAGAAGGATCAGATACTCTGCCCAAGGTTATTCTTGGTACAATGCTGGGAAGGTATCTATCTACCAGGGCAAGGCACATCATCCACCCATCCACCCATCCACCCATCCACCCACCCACCCACCCATCCACCCACCCATCCATCCACCCATCCACCCATCCACCCATCCACCCACCCACCCACCCATCCACCCATCCACCCATCCACCCATCCACCCATCCACCCATCCACCCATCCACCCATTCACCCATTGGCAGTGTTAAGAGTGGCCCTGTAGCTCCTTCTGCAACTTTTCTCTATTCTTTGTTACCGAAGTTCCCAGAAAGTTCATTTGTCTTTAAAGCAGGATGTAACCATGCCCCCCCTGACAAGGCAATGTAAATTGGGCCTTGGGTCCAATTGCTTGTCAGTCCTTGTCATCAAGTTAGGATCCCTGTCCCTTGAGATACTTAACCTGTAACTGAATCTCTTTTTCTCAGTGCTTTCTGTTCCATACATGTCTCAAAGGCCACATCCTTGTAGACTGCACTGACACCACACTCCAGTGGGGCCAGGAGACCATGTCACAATTAATTTATTTGTATATTTCTTAAGCTGTTCAATGGCTCTGTAAAAATAGGTGTTGACTGGGTTAAGAATTAAAGAATTAAAGAAGAAACACTTTATGCCAGTGAGTGTCTATGGAATCCCTGGTAAAGATGTTTTCTAGGTCAGGGGTGGGACTTTATGTCTGCTTCTGCTAGGATTTTATGTACTTTAAACCTGTGCAGTTCTTGTTTGTGTTGTCTCTGTGAATTTGTATGTGTACCAGTCCTCTGTGTCTGGAAGACACTGGATTTTTGGAGTCATACATCACCTCTGGCTCTTATAATCTCTCTGCCTCCTTTTCAGCATGGATCCCTGAACCTTGAGGGGACATGTTTGATAAATACACACTAACTGAGCAGTTAGTTGCAGATGGTACTCACTGGGAAAAAGTAAAAACCATTTTCTCCAGTGCAATGGCACTGGGTATATCAATTACAGCACTCCCCATGGACCATATCCACTGTTCCTCCTTTCCTGAAGTCAGAGGATGATGACAGAAGAGGATGCTAGGACATCCTACATACCAAGAAGGCAAAGTCCTTGCTGCTTCCTGAGGCCTTAGTGTTCATGCTTTGAATCAAATAGTAGAATTGTATCCTGTTGGCAAGTCTATCTTGTGCTCATTAGGAAAGACTTAGCCAGACGCACCCAAGGATACAGAAGGATTTAGAGGCAGCATCTGATGGCAGTGCTGGCCTGCTGCTAGGCCCATGGGTGTGTGAACATTTCCTGCAAGTCAAGAGAAAGTCTAAGTCCCTCAGCTACTATCCTCTGTGGTGCAAGGGAAAGAGAAACGGGGCTCTACCATTTTCATTGAGTAGATACGTGTGTACCTATCATGGGGTGGTGGCGGGGAGTCAATCTCTCAGCTCTTATCTTCAAGATTCCCAGTCCAGGTCAAGCCCTGAGTCCCCCGAGGAGCCAAATCTCCATGTTGAACACTGTTGTAGTGTGCTACAGTGAAATTCTACAGGAGGATGTAGAATGAGCTAGTTTTATATAAGTTTAGAGTCAACCCTCTGGGGTTTAGTCCCCAGGCATACAATTTAGGAATCATGTGAAAATAAACATATTGTTTATTCTCTGAAAATCTAGTTTTGCTGTCTTAAAATGGAACTGATTCTAGCACTATACATCAGCTGCTATGAGCTGCCAGTAGGCTGGGCCTCTTTAAAGCACACTGCATAGGAAATAGTAAGTGCTCAATAAATCTTAGCCATTATTATCATGTCATTAGTGGCCTTTTATCTCCCGGAATGAAACATTTTATTAGAGAAAGAGAGAGAGAGATAGACTATATGTTCGTCCTTTTAAATTAGTCCTAAAAATCTAGAAGTGAAAAGCAATGAGTTCATGTTGGAGAGGCACACACCCTGTTCCCAGCTCAGTAGTGTTGCTCATGAGCATCCCCTCCTGCCCTCCCCAGTCCCATCTACCTCACAGCCTCTTACTTGTGCCCAACAGTGGCCATTTGCACTCCATATGCCAACTTCTCTCTTCATCATTGGCTTTTCTTCTCTAGACAGAAAATGTCTATAAAAATGACAGCCATTTTACAAATATAATGCTCTGCAAGGCTGCTCAGCCTGGGGCATGGATGCTGAACTCCCTCATCCAACCAGCCAGACCTCTCCTGAGATGCCAGCCAGGGAGGCTTCTTCAGGGATAATTGATGTTTGTTCTTGGGCAAGTCCAGATTTGAGCACCTTTTAAAGAATCAAGCGCCTACTACATGTTTGCTTCGCAAAGTGATAGGACTCGGTGGCTGAAGCTTTCATCTTACCATTATGGAATCCCTGGGGCCCCTGAATCAGTGTCCGAATCAGTCCACACTGTACACTACAGCTCGTGATTGCCTTACAGTGTACCACTGACTACATCTCTCCCTGCTTGTAGCTGGTCAGGGATCTTGTGACTTCATCTTAAAAAGCAGAATTTTAGGGCTGGGGTGATATGATAATGTAGTCAGTAAGTGCACGCAAGAAGGAGGGTCTATATTTGGTCTTGGCACCCATGTTTAAAAGCTAGGTGTGGTGGCCTCACTTGTAATCCCAGCACTGACGAGGCAGAGAATGACTGGCCGGCCAGCCTAGCCAAACTGGTGATCCCCAGGTCCTAGTGACACACTCTGTGTAAAAACAAGAAGTGGATATCAGTCACAAAGAGGAACACATGAGGTCCACCTCTGGCTTACACACAGAACTGCTAATAGCTGTGCACATATGCACACAGCTGTGTACACATATCAGGACATGCACACAGCCGCAAACAACCGATGTTCCAGACATAGGATCCGAGGTGCAAGCAAACCAAAACCTCTGTGAGCATGCAACCCTGGTTTGTGTGGGTTTATATTAGAAGTTTATACAATAACAAGACTATATACTAAAAACCAATGCAAAAATAACTGTAAACACAAATCTCAACATTTCCTTCCCCAAGAATACAGCATGTGCGCCTAAACACTAAACTTCATGACTATAGACACAGACATGAACGACTGCTAATGAACATGTAACTTCCACAACGATGTATTGTTTATTTCCATGATGCTGCTGCATGCCTATGTCACACTGAAAACTTCTTGAAAACCAACTCTGAGCAAAAGAAACTATACTGTAAACATAATGGGAGAACTTACTGTTTTTAGGAATCTCTTTCAGGCATCCTTTATGGAAAGTAAATAAATAGTTTGTAATTAAATTACTTAAGTACAAATTCTACCACCATGACAAGAAAGCCAATAACTAAGAGGCTCAGAAGGTAAAGTTATGTTGCTTGATCATTTCCAATCTAAGTGCTTTATGATTATTGTAGAATTGGGAGAAACACTGCCACTTTGAAAAACCTTTTCCACTATGATAGAAATGACTTATAAGTACTAAAAAACAAAAACAAACAAATACTGCAGAGCTGGGGACACAGCTCCTCCGGAGAAAGCTTGTCAGCATATGCAAGGCATAGGCCTGGCGTTCTGTCCCCAGCCCTGGAAAACAAGTAATAGATATGGTGGGCCTCACAGACAAGGAAGATGTCCCAAACATCCAAAGAATGGATACAGACATGTCTCAACAGACTTTTCCCCAGCCTGCAGACAACGGCCCCAGATTCCATTTCAGGCCTGCGCTGACGCTGTTTGTCTCCCCAGAAAAGCTGGTCCCAGACTCATGCCCCTCTCTCCCAGACACTTGCAAGTAAGCACACGTCTGTATGTGAGGGTGTGCATCTGTGATACTCACATGCACAGACACACACTCCAGCCTTACTGGCTTACTAAGCCCATCTCAAATAGATCCTTCCTTCTCAGTGGTCCCTTCAGTTCCCCACTCAGGCCAGAAACTAGTAAAACCAACTTTGACATCTTAGGTGCTCTCTCTAAACCACACTTAATGATGGAAATGCAGATATGCTCCTGTTTAACCCCTCCTACTGAATAAGGTCATGCCGGGGTCCCAAACTTCCCCCCGTGTTTCTCATATAATCTGTGGTCTTGCTTACGGGGCTCTGGGTGCTATTCTTCAGCCAATGATGCAGAAAGTCCTCTCCACTCAATACCCTTCCATTCCTGACCTCAGCCCAAGGGTTTCTGCCATTCCTGAAGCTAACGTTGTAAAAGTATGTGACTGGTCAAGTCATGGATGAAAACTAACCCGATGTCAGGCACGGGTCCATGGTGCATGATACTCACTCATTCACTTCTGGTTCTTTAATCATGGCATCTTAGAGCTTAGGGAGTTGTCTAGTGCATCTAGGAACCCAGCCATGGAGAACAGCATCAGAGCAGAGACCTGCCCCCCCGCCCCCCAGGAACCTCTCCTCCCCTGTTACATTCAGGGGCTCATCAGAAACAGGCATGAACTGACTATTCAGATATCCCAGCAACAGCCAACTTCAACCTGTCAAAACTCTAGCCCATTTTTCCTCAAATGGTGCAGCATCTATCTTTAGGAAAATGGAAACCTCAATTTTAATGGGTTCAGCCCAATAAATAGCTCATATCCATTCCTGAGTCAGGTGTCATTCTGAGCATCCCTCGGAGCTGTTGTGATCAATGACAATTTGAAAACAAAGAAAAAAGAAACAAAGAGAAAGAGAAAGAAGAATCGAGGGAGGGAAGGAGGGAGGCAGGGAGGGAGGGAAAGGGAAGGAAGGAAAGAGGAAGGAAGAATGTCCCACACATCTCTCTCCTCACCCTCCAATGTATTTTTTTGGATAAATCTCATATATCTTCTCAGTTCATTTATAAACATCTCAACATGTCTGCTCAAGTCTAATCTACATGTCGAAGGCCACTTGCAGCCAATGACAGCTATAAATGCAGCCCAACACGAAGTCATAAACTTATTTAAAATGTTAAGAGTTTTGTGCATTTTTTTGTAGCTAGATTCACAAGGTTCTCAAGTGTGAATGTTCTCTCAAAAGGTTGGGCAGTAAGGATACTACAAATTCACTCGGATATCTTCATACCTAAAAGGAATAAACAAGAAAGCCTAGTATCCTCAAGTGTCTAATTAATATACCCGTGTGTAAGTTTTCTTGATTTTCTGACACAATTCCAAGCTGTTCAAAGAAGAATTCAAATCAGGTTCACATGATGATTGACGTATAGCCTGCAAGGCCGTTTTTTAAATCTTTATTTAATAATTGTGTATATGTGCACATGTGTGCATGTACATGTGTGTGTGTGCACGCGCGCGTGCGTGCACGCATGTGTGTGTAAAACACCTGGCACTTGTAGATGCCATGGTGAGCATGGAGGCCGGAGGACACAGCAAATGCTTTTCCTGCTGTGCTGTCTCACCAGTCCAAAGGTCTGACACTTTTTAAATTATTTTGCAGGGCCTGGAATCAAACCCAGAGCCTTGTGCACCCATCCTTGGATCTATTTCTTTCTCTTCATGTCTCTTTGCCATATCCTTGAAACCTTGCTAAAGAACCTGTAGACATTCTGCACTTTGCAGATTGCCCCCTCCCCCATACCATCAGCCTGGCCTTCCTCCCCTGCTTCCTGTAATAGGGGCTGCATCTGGAGTCTCCACTGATCCAGGTCTGATTTTTTTGACACAACACTTCTTTCATTACCTTCGCCCACTGACTGAGCTGTCTCTCTTCTTGAGATATCCTCAGATGTTGATCATCACTGCCTAGACCCATTCATTCAGTGGGGTCACAAAATGTCCCTTTTCCTCGGCTGGGTCCCCGGGCGTAGAGGACAGGAGCTGGGGCTTCCTCCTTGGTGGCCCTATCCCTCACAGTCCTCCCCATCCCTCACAGTCCTCCCCATCCCTCACAGTCCTCTGAATTCCCAAACACTCTTTGATAGAGCAAAACAGTGTCTCTTTGACACTTAGTCTTCTAAGTTACCCAGGGCAGCATTCACTATAGAAACTACAGGATAAAGGGCTTCGTCTTTCCTTTGCTCGCTGATTTTCTGAGCTGAGTTCTTCTCTAGCATTCTCTAGAACTGCCCCAGGATTTCCCTGGCACCATTTGGAACTCACGGATTCAAACACAAATCATGTGCTCCAATTCACTGCAGTTACTATCTTTATTGATGTTAAAATAGTTACCCTCTGAGAGCTTTTGTTAAGTTGGCTCTTGAGGGTTTCTGACATGTCCCTTCTTGACTTTGATAGCTTCCTGGCTTTAAGTTATGACAAGCTGCCTCAGGCTAGCCTTGGCTATCTACTCCCAGATGTGGAGCCAGTCATCTTGCCAAGGAGATCGGTAGAAGCAGCCTAGGTCATTTGCTCTCTGAGTTCTGAGTGGACAGCTTGACATTCTATCATTCTCCATCCACTATGCATCTATCTGTCTTAACCTATCTGCCTATCTATCTCTTGTCTATCATTACCTACCGATCATCAATCTATCTAGACAGCAATCTACCTATTTATCTATGATCTATCTCCTCATCTCATTATGATACTCCAAATTAAAAATATTCTACCAAATATAATGTCATTTATGTGTGAAAATTCCATAGTGTAACCTATGCCCTGACATGCTGGCTTGACTTTTTAAAACACAGTTTAATTTTTCGCTTTCATGACAACAATCACACTTCTCAATGGCTGCAGTGTGATTATCCTATAGCATATTTATTACACTCTCATATGATTAAAAGATGGGGAGAGGGTGCCATTGGTATAGGGTCTGCTGCACAAGTATGAGGACCTGAGTTCAGAGTCTTAGCATCCACGTAAAAGCCAGGCATGGAAGCATGTATCTTTAATCTGAGCCGGGGAGGCAGAGATGGGAAGAAATCCCTGGAGCTCACTGATTCAGTGAGTGAGCATGTCTCAAAATATAATATGGATGGCCAGCAAGAGGGCTCAGTAGGTAAAGGAGCTTGCTGCCAAACCTGATGACCTGAGTTCGAAAACTTGAACCCACATGGTGGAAGGAGAGAATTGACTTCTGCAAGCTGTCATCTGATCTCTACACATGAGTCATGGCTAATGTATACACATTACTAATGCTAATGTGCTAATGGCATACACACACACACACACACACACACACACGCATGTTCATGTATACCTACATATACACACAAACACTCAGAACATGAACACAGATATATCAAACACATAAACAATAATGAAAAGACAAATTTTAACACCAGTAGTATTATGAGGGAAGTTCATTTAAATGTTTTTTATGCACTACTCTTTTTGCCCTGAAGTGTCTACCTGCCAGGGACATCCCACTAGAAGATGCTATTCAAAGATGGGACGGTTCCTTCCTGTCTCGCCGCTTCTGCCAACAACCCAGTCCACAGTCAGGTGTGTCTACTTCATTTTGTTTCCAGTGTTTACATGCCACCTTTTAAATTTCAACTTTATCAGTTAATTTTGGATTATGTAAAACATTTGTACTTTTTCAAAGTCAAATCTACCAAGCAACACACAATTAACAAGGCTAGCTTCCCTCTCTGTCGCTCTCTCGTGAGTCCTTCACGGCTCACAATCACATTTTAAACGCGTGGTTGACTCTTCCTTGTGTTCTTAATACAGACAAACCTATGATTTATTCTCTGTTCACATAGCACAGTCTGGAAGTCACTCCATAGCTGGACACAAGAATGGCTTTGGTTTCCCTTTAGCTGCATGGTATTCCCTCATGAGGATGCCACTCAGTTTATCCAGCCGGTTCTCTGGCAACAGACATGGCTATTTCTAGTTATTTGCTTTTATAGGGATCAATTGTTTCATATTTTTGCCAAGGTTCTTTGAAGTCTAACTGCTGGGATGTGAACCCAGCACTGATGCGATTTCTCCAGGTAGGGCCGAAGTCTCTTCCACAGGAGCTTGTCAACCACATTCCTGCAGTCACCAAAGCAGAGATCTCATATCTCATACAGCCACAAGCTTAGCCAGCAGAGCACGCTGTGAGCCTTTGCACCTCTGAATCTGTGCGAGGACCGTCCATGTTATCACTTTCTGTTCTCCGTATGAATAAAGTGGAACGTCTTCTCATATCCTTTGAAGTGATTTGGATTTCTTTTTCCAGTCATTATCTGATTATTTTTCTTATTTGTTTTTCTACAGAATTACTGGAGTATTTCTCTCTGTCTTTTGAAGCATTTTGCTTTTCCTCACACAAAAGGCTAAAACCCATGGTCTCCGCTAAAAGTTGAAAATTTACTTTTGTCTGTTTTGTGGCCTTTCTTCAGCTCTTGCTCGTGGTCTTTGTTCTCTGGTTTTTTGTTTTGTTTTGTTTTCATTTTTAATTTTGTTGGAATACTTTCTACTGCAATACAAACAAGCCCAATGGCCTTTTCCTTTATTGTGCCTAAATTTGAGTCATGGTTCAGAAAATTTCATTTTCTAATACATTAGGGAATAATACACCAATATAATCTTTTATATTTCTTTTATATTTTTATAGCACCAGTTTTTAAATTTAAATGCTTTGCTTATTTTGAATTTAATCCAATGTACGAAGTGAGGGAAAGATCCAAGTTTGATTTCCAGGAGCCATTTGTAGAGATGTCTTTTTTTTTTTTTTTTTTTTTTGCCACTGGGAGAGAGATGTCCATCCCCCACCCCCACCCACTCCCACACCCACACTAGGATATGCCTTCCCTCTCACATACAACATTACTATGTGCAAGTGGATCTGTTTCTGGATTTCTCTAGACTGCTCTGTCAGCCTATTTACCCCTGAGCTGTACAATACCGCCAGCTTCTTTGGACAGCAGATGTTTCTAGCACGTTTCACGTCAGACGGGAACTTCCCTAGCATGTCTTCTTCTGCAGAATGTTTACTTTTGCTTCCTCTTCTTTCCTCCTGGCACTGCAGATGGTACCCAGGGCCTCACACATGCCAGTGCTAGGCAGGCATTCACATGGTTGTGTTCATGGGACTCCCTGTTTTCAGGGCTTTCTTTGCTTCTTGTTCATCTCTTCTTCCAGATGAACTCTAGTTTCTATTGGATGCTTTTGGACTGTCAAACTCAGATGCCTGACTTGGTTAAGCTTAGCTGCTCTGTCACAGAGCTCAGAACAGCTCAGTAGGTGTTAACTGAAATAAACTACCCAGAAGTCCTCTGCCTGGAGGCAACCACATAGTCCCAACATCCAGTGTTAGAAATGGAAGCTGTTTGAAAAATTCTGCCAAGACTAATCCTCTAAGTTTCACTAGAACTGAAATATTATTATCATTATTAGTATTCACACAGAGAAAATTTTATAGTGTGGGACTCATCTCACTGAGGCACTAGGAGGCTTCTGTATTTATATTGCACACACATGTACGTTTTCTACTATCTGTCAGTCAAAGCTGCTGCATTTCAGTCCATTCAAGCAAGGTGGTTTTTCTCACATCATCGATAACAATGTGGATATTTGAGGAAAAGAGAACCTTGGGCTTCTGTGTTGATCATCCTTTGAGTGAGGAGGGCTGGGCTTTCATAGCCTGCTTCTTGTCCTGTTTTGTGCTTTTAAAGAAAAGCAAGGGAAGAAAGAGTGCCTTTGTCTAATATGTGATTCGTGTGTTAGATGTAGACAAAAGGAAACTCGGTATTGAGGAGCAGATTCCCCAGATAATTACTGTCTCACTAGAAAAGCCACCTGAATACCAACCTTGGTTGAGTGGACCCTGCCCTAGTTTTACCAAACTGATCGAGCACATTGACTTGGTCTAGGTCAGAGAGAGCCAAGAGTCCGAATGCAAATGGACCAAATTCCTGCCACTGAATAGACTTGCAGCTTTGCCCTTACCAACACCTGACAACCAGAACTTCTTAGCCTCTAAGACTAAGAGGATAGAGAATTCGCTTCACCTTGCCTCCTGTCAATCAATTGCTGCTTCTGTTTCTGAGAACCACAGCCACATCCTCACTAGGTGCATTCTTTAAACCACATACCTAACGCTTCAGGGGCCAAGCAGCTGAAATGTCTGTGAGGTTGCTCTCGTTTGTTCTTCTGTTCCTTAGCTCAAAAACCATGCTCGTGTCCTAAGCTGTGAAAGGAAAACCCAAGGGAGAGCTCATATTGCAGTGAACGGTGTCTTGGGGTCAGACAATCATCCTGCCACATAGGCAGATGTAATCCATAACCTTGGACATCACCATGGTCTATTATAAAATGCATCTGTACACAGCTCCATCCAAAAGATCTGCTGTGACTATCACTGTTACCGAGATGCTAAACACACGTGAGAAAAACCAAGAGCACATATCCAGATAAACACACATCTCATAGGGACAAAGTAGAAACGGAGCATAGCCTTGGGCTGAGCAAGCTTCAGGAGAAGGTAAAATATAACTAGAGCCCATATTCTGTGAGTAGGCCTGAGGGGAAAAAGAGTCACTTATGGAAACCGGCAAAAATCAAATCAAATCAGATAAAAGTTTTCAGAACAGAGTCTCAAAAGTGCTAGGACATTGAGAATGCTACAGAATCTGATGCAGTGGGGCCAGTGATATGGCTCAGTAGGTAAGGGTGCTTGCTGCCAAGGCTAAGGACATGAGTTCTGTGCCTGGGACTCATGATGGAAAGAGAGAACTGATTTCCTATAAGTTGCCCTCTGACCTCTACATGTGTGCTGTGGTATATGAACATGGGAGAAAAAAAGAAAAAAGAAATCTGCTGTATATCAGTGAAGATAATTTTAAAAAGCCAGGTAAACACCAAGGTTCGTAAGGCGTAAAGCATGGGATGTTTCAAAGCTGATGGCCTCTGGCCTGCCCGCTGCAGGGCCCACCTGACTCACCCCTATCTAGCCTCATCTCTGTCTTCTGTAACCTCCTGCAGCCTCCCTCCTCCCCACCAGCATCCCATGATAGAAAAGCCAGTGCTTCTGTGTTGTGTAACCTCACTGGAAGTTTATAATGCCCCCATGAGCTCAAGAACAGTGAGACTCACGAGGTGTGTGTGCTCCTAAGACTGTCTCTGACAAGTGACAGAGTGGAATCCAAGTAACAGGCGGTAGCAGCCTAACACCCTGTCTGGGAAGATGTCAGCATTTTTAAAGCTGTGGCACATGTGGTACATATGTGTATGTAATGCCCATGTGTATATGTGTGTGCAAACATTTGAGTGTGGGTAGGTGCATGCCATGCATAGTAAGATGACGACCTTGGGTGTTGATCCTCATCTTCTGCCTTATTTGAGACAGGGTCATTTGGTTGCCATCGCTCCTAAGAATCAAACCTGATATCTTCACACACCGTCCCAACAGCATTTAGTATCGAGGGGCTGTAGTAGCCTTCCTAAAAACACCAGGGTTGTGTAGTCTTCGTGCAACAGTTTAGGGACTTGACATTATCACGTCCATTTATGCACTGTGAGGCCTGAACATCAGAATCAGGCACTTGATGCTCTCTGATCAGCATTTCTTCCTGTCTCAATCCCAGTCTGTGTCCTAAAATCCACAGATTCACTCATGTGCTGCAGGAAAAGCCTGGGTGATGATCGCTCAGCTCAGGGAAGGAGAGTGTGCTGCTCCTAAACTGATCCCAGCTAGAGATTTAGAAACTGGTTTCTAGTTTGAGCTTCTGGAACACCCCTACATCCCCAACACTGTGCCTCTTTGTGAACAGGTCGATCTTGAAGCCAATGACTATTTTGCTCGATTTATAAGGGGAAAAAAATAATCTCCAGTAGACTGAAATATAAAGGCAGTACATCTGATTCCAATTACAGGCAGATAATCACCATTCATGACCAGTCCAAGCGGGAAGGAAAGCTTGAATTTCTCCTCAGAGACATCCCCCGGTTTAACTTTTAACAAGGGCTACAGTTGAGTGTGGCCTTTCAGTGGAAACAAAGAGGGTTCAAGAGTCATTAGGCCTTTACTGACTTCTCCAGCACACTATGAAATTAGTTCTTTGGAAGAAGATCATTTATGAGTTTAATTGAATGTAGTAAAAATAGCCCTTCCAATCCCCCAACCCCTTCAAAACCACAGCAGAGGAAGCTTTGGAGTAAGTCTCGTGTGCAACGGCACTGGCACCTTCCTCCATTTGAGAGACTTAGATCATAATGGAAACATTTGTTCCCTAAAGAATTAAATTTAAAGAGTCTTGTGATTATAGGGAGACCAGAGGTCTTTGTGACTTGTGACCATTTTGGCCATCATGAAAAGGGGGACAAAGTAAAGAACAGATCTGTGCAAGCTGGAGGATGCCTCAGGAGGCAAAAGGCTTGCTATACAAGCAGAAGAACCAAAGTGGAGTAGGGAGAACAGAGACAGATCAATCCCTGGGGCTTGGCTAAACAGGCTAATCCAGATTAACAGAGAAATTCTAGGTCCAAGTGAAGGACAGTGGATGGATCCTGAGGAGTGATGCAGGAGGTTGACCTCGGGCCTCTGCCCACATGTACACCTCCACACCCATTTGCCATACACAACACAGAAGTGGAAAGAGGGAGAGAAAGGGAGATTCCAGTGGCATATCTGTATCCTCCAGGCTCGGCGTCTTCCAGAAGCTCGCTCTGTTTATGCAAAGAGAAAGACCCCTATGGAAGAGTTAGGGGAAGGACTGAAGAGATAGCAACCCCACAGGAAGACCAACAGTGTCAACTAACCTGGACCTCTGAGAGCTTCCAGAGACTGACCACTAACCAAAGAGCATGCACGGGTTGGTCCGAGGCCCCAGCACATATGTATCAGAGGGCTGCCTTGTCTGGCCTCAGTGGAAGAAGATTCGCCTAATCCTGCCGAAACTTGATGCACCGGGGGAGGGGGGGGGAGTGTTACGGGGGGGGGGGCTGCCCTCCATGAAGCAAGGGGGGGGGGGGGTGGGGGGAGGGAACACGGGGGGGGGGGAATCGAGGGGGGGAGCTTTGGGGATATAAATAAATAAACAAGCAAGCTTTCTTGGAACATTGAGAGATTTTTGGTTGGTTGGTTTGGTTTGGTTTTTATATGTGATTTAAAAAAAAAAAACTTGATGTCATAGTTCTCAAGGATTAACTGTGTAGGTGACAACGCAGTGTCACACAGTCTCTCAGAATAAGCCTATGTATACCTTTGAAACTTGTAGGCCACCTGTTGGATACAAGCATGAGTCGGCTATATGCAAATGCTATATAGGAACTTGAACCCCAACAAGTTTAGGTAATTGGTAGGGAGCCAGAAATGAACCCTATGGATGCTACAGGATGAACGTTATTCTCTCAAAACTAGAATGGGTTTCCAGATTTCATTTAGTAGAGTCCGGTGAAAGGGCAGACACCAGAAGAACTGACAGAATAAAGACCCTGACTGTCCCCAGGAACCCAATCACGTCATAAGAGGCAATCAGCCCCATTTGTAGGGCCCGAGAGTGAGGCACCACTAGTACTCATTTCCTGGAATGGCCTCTGAAGAAAATAGCATCAGGATTCCTAGATAGGTTGGGACTTTGCCTCAGGAGAGCGTTCTTGTTCAAATGCTGTTGGAGTCACAGAAAAAGTTCCAGGCAGTAAGAAGTGATGGAGTGCCACGGAGCTGCACTCTTACAGCTGAGAACACAGAAGAATCCAGACAGCCCTCCTCCCAAAGAAGGAAGGAGTCAGGAAGTTTTGATGTGGAGGAGGTCACCGAGGATTGGGGGTGCTCCCCTACCCACTTGATGCTTCATTGCTCCCTCCCACCTCCTTCAACAAAACCTAAGACTTAGGGGACAAATGTGACCTGACAAAATGAAGAGGCTGAGTAAACTTGGGTTTATAATCTGAGATCTGGGCGCCACATTGTCATTTGATGATTATTTCTTTGATTTCTCAACCTATTTTTGAGGTGTGGGCTCCATCCACACCGTATAAGAGGTCTCAGACTCTACAGTCTTTGTGTTAGAGCCAAGGAAAATACAACGGACCAGATTCATTGTTCTAAGCGAGGGAAAGCTCACAGGAATTGACAGGAGTCAGTGGCAGTATCCGAACCTTTTCACAGGTGGCTGAAACTGGCATGTAACAAAGTTTCTAAGCCTGACCAGCCAACTCAGCAGGGGGTCTAGTTAACCAATCCTGTAGTTCTAATTACAAAATACTGAGCAGGCTTTCTGTTTCTTTTCTCTCAACAAATGTTTGACTAAACCAAATAGCTCTAACCCCTAGCTGGAGGGTTCTCTGCTCTGCCCTGCTTCTAGTCCCCATGACACCTCTCACTATAACCTTTAAAATAAAGTTACATGCTAAAACCAACAACTTTTGAAACATAGCTACAATAATTATGTGAGAGCATATGTCATACTGGGATAGCATGTGGTCCATAATCCTTTGTTATTACAAAGCCCAGCTGTGCCACGAGATCTAAGGAGTTTCATTTAACAGAAAGAAAGATTTGGTAACATTACATACCAGTTCACTGTTCAAAACATTTATTGGGATTTAACACTGTGAAGCAGATAACCAAGTGTTTCCCAGCTGCTAATTCTCACTTTATATATTTAAACAATCCATAGTAACGGTGATTCTATGAGTCAAAAGGATGTCACATCCAAGGGACATTCTGAGAGGTTATTTCTGAGGCCACATCTGCTTCATATCACTTGCTTAGAGAGTTCCATTTTCCTTCTGGATCACTTAATGATCATTATTAGGATGGATGTAAGTCAAGGGCTGCACACTTTCTGAGACATGCTCTGTAAATAGTGCACACTCACCTACCTTGAGGAGAGAGAGAGAGAGAGAGAGAGAGAGAGAGAGAGAGAGAGAGAACTGCCACACTGGAGAGCATGCTAGCCAGGCAAGGAATCGGGTGCCAATCAGCAAAGGAGAATTTATAATGTGCAATGAATTTCTCACATGAAGGGGAGGCCAGGAAGGAACTTTTAAAGCTATATTATGATGGGGTCATATGTTGAACTTTGTGCAGGGTTCCAAGCTGTTCTGAAATAACAAATCATGGCACACAGCACAGAACACACTGACGTGTGTTGAAAGAGCAGGTAACATTCCAGACTCGATGTTGAAAACATTTGGTTGGCTAGAACACAGGACGAAGCTATTTCATTGCCCCGTGCATTTTGTGCTTACAAGTCTGCCCATCCCCCCCTCCCCACAACACCTCACCCCTCCCTCAGTCCATTCCCTGCTTTGGGATCTTATGTCTTCCTCCCTAGGTTTCACATAAGCACTCATCTTGCCAGCATATTTTTACAAACAAGAGAAGAAAGGCAAACCATTCCTAAAAGTGCAGTTATCAGAAACAAGGAGTTCTCTTGCTTCACATTCCTGCTGGTCTCCCAGAACTGACTCTGTGTTTGGGTTAGCTAAATCTAGTTGGCACCACTGAAGTCTGGCAACGTGCTTACCACCAAAAAATAAATAAATAAAAAACAACTTCTGCTGGTACCCGTGGCCTTTCTCTGTGAGCAGGTATTTGTAGTAGTTACTGTTCACTTGCGATGGTCCTGTCAGCGCCCTCTCCCTAGAAAACTGGGCCACTTTGGAAGTGACAAAATGAAGGTGGTGTCAATCTATTGGAAAGAAAGGGGCCACCTGCCAAGGAGTCAGCTAATTTGACCAATGTAAACAGTGTGCTGCATAGCTCACTCTCTAAAAATAACCCAGAAAAACTACAGGCTGTGGTCACCACCCAGACGTTATGGAATGCAAGCATAAGTTCTTGAGGCTGACTTTAAACATGGCAGCTTCAAGAAGGAGTCTGAAACCCTTCAACCAGGGGTTGGATCTCTGTGTGGGTGAGAGACTTGAAACAGTTGCTCTATGGCAGTGGTTCTCAACCTTCCCAGCGCTGCAACAGTTCCTCATGCTGTGGTGACCCCCACCATAAAATCATTTTCCTTGCTACTTCATTGCTGTAATCTTGCTACTGTTATGGTTTAATCATGATGTAAATATCTGTGCTTTCCAATGGACTCAGGCAACCCCTGCGAAAGGGTTGTTCAACCCCCTGCGGGAGTCGTGACCCATGGGTTGAGAACCACTGCTCTAAAGTAACCGACGATATGGGAGAAGAGGAAGAACAGTTTCCATTAGAGAGCAGTAATAGGTCGTGTCTTAGTCACTGTTCTATGCTGTGAAGAGACACCATGACCAAGGTACTGGAAAGCATTTAACTGAAGGTTTCCTTACAGTTTCAGAGGTTTGGTCCATTATTATTACTGTGGGAATCATGGTGGCACACCTGGCAGAGAGCAGCAGCTGAGAGCTACTTCCTGATCTGCAGGCCAGAGCATGGGGGCGAGGAAGATAGAGATAGGTAGGTAGGTAGGTGGGTGGGTGGGTGGGTGGGTGGATGGATGGAAGGAAGGAAGGAAGGGAGGAAGGATGGAAGGAAGGAGAGATGGATGGATGGATGGATAGATGGATAGATAGAGAATAGAGACTGAGCCTTGCATGCACTTTTGAAACCTCAAAGTCCACTCCCAGTCACACACTTCTTCCAACGAGGCCACACCTACTCTCCAAGGCCACACCTCCTAGTTCTTGTTATTTTTTTAAACAGTCTCACTTTTTGGTGACCAAGTGTTCAAATATACGAGCCTATGGAGGCCATTCTCATCCAGACCACAGCAGAGAGTAACTGGGGAGAAATCTGCCTGCCCAGGAAAGAGACTTGAATAAGCAAACTGGTTCCCCCAAGGTTTGATTTGGCACCTCACGCTTCCACCATCTCGCCCAATTTTGTCCCTAAAGATTTACACTGGGTCAAGGAGTTTTATGGAAGAGTTGGGGGAAGGATTGAGGGACCAGAAGAGGACAGGGACTCCACAGGAAAACCAAGAGTCAACTAACCTGGACCCGTGGGGGCTCCCAGAGACTGAACCACCAACCGAAATGTGAGCTGTTGCCTGCCCGCCTGTGGATCCCATTGGCCTTGTCTGGTGCGGCAGGAGAGGATGTGCCTAGTCCTGCAGTGATGATGTGCAGGGGCTGGGGGTCAGAGTGGGGGTGGGAGTGGTTGTGGTGGTTGGGGAGAAGTGGGGGTGATACCTAGAGGGGGCCCCCCCTTCTCAAAGGAGAAGGGGAGGGAGGAATGAGGGGAGGATCTGCAGGAGGGAGTAGTGGGAAGAGAGGGGGGCTGATATTGGGATGTAAAGTGAATTAATAAATTTAATAAATATAAATAATTAATTAAATGTTTGTTTGTTCTGAGTCTCCAAAAGTTCAAGAGCTATGCTAATGCCAAAATCTTCTATGAATAGCTGCATTTTTAAAAAAGTAGAAGAGGCTTTGCCAAAGATTAGAATGTTGAAGTCAAGCTCTTTGGTACATATAGGATTGTAGTCATGTCTATTTCACCAATGGCTAAGAGCATCGGGTGTTGTTGGTTTCATTGTGAAGTGAAAGTTCATTCTTCCTTTTCTTGAATATTGGCATTCCTGGAAGCAAATTATACTCTGGATACACAGAGCAAACACACAGCCTATTTCTGGGCAACACAGTTATATGAGCCATGTGCTTGCATTCTCCCATAGTCTGACCTACACCATGTTCCTGACACCACGCAACCTGACTAGAAGGGTTGGGTATCACAGAAAGAACAGGAATGTGTGAGATGTCTCATCTATACCCTGTAAAAACTAGTGAACATGCTTGAGAAGAAAAACTAAAGTTCATGACATTTTTGGATCCAAGGGAGGCAATCCTGGACAGAAAAGAAGCTGCCATCTTTTAAGAGAATCCCTTCTTACATGTCTTATATGGAACTCAGAGTGTAAGATTCTCAAAAATGGAATTGCTGCAGTTAACCCCAGAGAAGGCTAAGGTACCACCTATCTTTCAAGTCATGGCCTTAAACTACTTTAGTTTTGCCAAAGATTTGTTTCCTTGGTAAATAACCTTGGAACTTGCTTCATGGTTGTCCAGATGATATCTAATTAGCCTTGGTAATAATTAATGTTCTAAAATCACAGTATTTAAATGCTTATGAAGCACTTAAATTTTCCACGGTACTGTGCAGCATTAGTCATCTCTAGAAAGGAGAGAGATGTGGGGAAAAGGACATGGAAGAAAGGAGGAAGAGAGAGAAACCAATTAATGCCCTGGACAGAATCGTCTCATCATCACACTAGAATTTGAAGTTGAAAATCTCCATACAAATTGGGCCATTGACCCAAAATGAAAATATTACAATAGGCAAACGTTTCTCATTTGTTCCTAGCTGGATCGACAGATCGTTGGTGCCAAGCCTTTCTCTGGTAACAATTAACACAAGTGCCTTGTGTTTCTACAAGGAAACTATAATAATTATTCTCTTCATAAGCCACACACAGGATTTCTGCTACTGAAACAGCCAAAGGAAGCCCTGACCAGTTAGTTTCTAGGGGAAAATATCCCCATGATGCTCAAGAGGCAGTCTCCATCAAGAAGTACAGTGGAAATCGTGGACCTGAACCTGCCAGGGATTACATAGACTCCCCATGCTAACTAAGAAGTGGCTGTAGAGGTCCCTAGGAACTCATAGAAGGGGTTTCTAGAAAGCATTCTGTGCAACCGTAGATGTAATTCCTCCCATGTATGTATGTACATGTGTGTACATACACGCACATGCATGTGGAGACAATGGCAACTACCTCAGGTGTTGTTTCTCAGGAACCATTCATCCTGTTTGTTTGTCTGAGACTGGGTCTCTCACTAGCCTGGAACTCAAGTAGGCTAGGCAGACTGGCCAGGAAGCCCCAGGTACCTTCCTTTCCAGGCCTCCTGAGATTACAAATACTAGTCACTACACCCAGCATTTTAACAGTTGTTCCAGGGATCAAACGCAGGACATAATGCTTGTGAGACAAGTGCTTTCCCACTGGAGCCACCTCTCCAGCCCCCTTTGTCCTTTTAGACTGCAGTACACAGGCACTTTTGGCAAACTGGAAGAAGGAAGAAAGGCTCTTTCTTCAACTAGACTCTAGGTTCAGTGAGAGACCCTGCCTTAATAAATAAGGAGGGAAGCCATCTGACACAACTATGGAAATATCTAAACATGCTCATGGAGAGGCAGCCACAAGTCAGGGTGGGTTGTGATTCCTAACAAGATGAAGGCCACATCTGGATAGCAAGAGTCTGTCCTGTTGCAGCTGAGAGGACAGATGTTGGTTGGTATCTCTGTGGGGTTTAATTCTGGGCTGCACTCTTAATAACAGAAAGAAGAGAGTACTGTTGGATGTTGGTCTGGTGAGGAGCCTGCTTCTAGTCATTAAACCATTAGTCATAGGCAGGGACTTGGGAATGAGGTTACATATACAAGCGCACACACACACATATGGGGGGGGCAGACAGACAGACAGAGATAGAGAGACAGACAGACAGACAAACAGACAGACATAGACAGACAGACAGAGAGACAGACAGAGACAGAGAAAGAGAGGAGAGACAGGGAGACAGACAGTCACAGAAAGAGAGACATAGACACACATACACACACACACACACACACACACACACACACACACCATAGAGAGACACCTGCAACAAAACAAACAACAAAATAACTTGAACTTCTTCTCCAGGGTCTAGCCATAACCCACATACCTTCCACTGCCCACAGATCACTTCTGTGTCACATCCAATCTCTCCCCACAGTCAGACATCCCACCTTCTCCAATCTACCCACACATTTTCTCTTCTGCCTCAACCTGTTCTGCCTACATTAGTCTTAGAGTTAACAAAAGAAGTGCATGTGCCAAGATCTCACTGTAAAATTACCAGCAATATGAAAAAGTAAGTCAGTATTTTCTCTCTAAAACCTACCTATCCTGTTGAAATATTTGCCAGTAAGAATTACCAAGACGAACCTCTTCAGGAAACAGCCTATTTTTAAAAAAATCATAAACTTTATCAAAGGATTCAAGGGGTTTAAAGAAGACACAAAGAAAAATCTCAATGAAATTAAAGAAAAAAGAAAGAAAGAAACTTTGGATGAACAAACATCAGGTAATGTGCAAGAAAACAGACATCTAAGGCTGATGAAATGACAAAAGACAGTTCAGAACTTGTAATAAGGACACATGCTCCACTATGTTCATAGCAGCCATATTTATAATAGCCAGAAGCTGGAAACAACCCAGACGTCCCTCAACAGAGGAATGGATACAGAAAATGTGGTACATTTACACAATGGAATACTACTCAGCTATTAAAAACAATGACTTCATGAAATTCACAGGCAAATGAATGAAATTTGAAAATATCATCCTGAATGAGGTAACTCAGTCACAAAAGAACAAACACGGTATATACTCACTGATAAGTTGTTATTAGCCCAAAAGTTCAGAATACCCAAGATTCAATTCACAGACCATATGAAGCCTAAGAAGAAGGAAGATCAAAATGTGGATGCTTCAGTGTTTCTTAGAAGAGTGAACAAAATACTCACAGGAGGAAATATTGAGACAAAATGTGGAGCAAAGACTCAAGGAAAAGCCATCCAGAGACTGCCCCACCTGGGGATACATCCCAAATACAGCCACCAAACCCAGTCATTCTTGTGGATGCTGAGAACTGCTTGCTGATGGAAGCATGATAAGCTGTCTCCAGAGAGGCTCAGGCAGAGCCTGACAAATACAGAGGCAGATGCTCATAGCCAACCATTGAAGTGAGTGTGGGGTCCTGGATGGAGAAGTTGGAGAAGGAGCTGAGGGGGTTTGCAGACCTATGGAGGGAGCAACAGTGTCAACTGGCCAGACCTCCCAGAGCTCCCAGAGACTGGACCACCAACCAAAGAATACACATGGAGGGACCCATGATGCTGGCCACATATGTTACAGAGGAGGGCCTTGTTGGCCATCAGTGAGAGGAGAGGCCCTTGGGTCTGAGGGTGTTCAGTGCCCTAGTGTAGGGGAATGCTAAGGAGGGAAGACGGGAGTGGGGGGGGAGCACCCTCATAGAGGCAGGGGGAGGGGGGATGGGATAGGGGGTTCCAAAGGGGAAAACATTTGAAATGTAAATAAAGTAAATATCCAAAAATAAAAATAAATAAATAAAATAAATTTTTAAAAAAGAAAATATTCTTAAAACACAAGAAAGAAATATACATACAGTAAATGTGGAATAAAACAAACAAACAACAAATCAAACCCTTCAAGTTACAGGCATAGATTAGGGAGAAAAATCCCAAGTCAATGGTATAGAAGAAAACTCCCCAAACTAAGGAAAGACTCACCAATACATAACTGAAGGGGGAAGGAAAAATTTCCATGACATAAACAATCTAAAAAATGTATATCCAAAAACCAAACCTAAAGAACATACAGGAATGAAAAGAACAAAGAGACGGTTGTAGAAAGAAATACAAAGTCACAGTTATCAAAACACAAAGAAACACCACCACCAAAATCTAAGAACATGGTGACTTCAATTAACACACACATTTCAATAATAACCTTAAATATCAGTGGGCTCAATCTGACAAAATAGGCTTTAAACTAAAGTTAATCAGAAGAGATAAGATGGACATTTGATTATAATAAATGGAGCAGTGAACCAAGAAAACACGGGGGGGGGGGGCGCAGCACACACACATTCTGGGGTACCTAATTTCATCTTTAAAATATACTATTGGATTTAAAGACATAGATAAACATCAATCCATTAACTATAGGTGATTTCAATACCCCACTTTCTACAACTGTAAGGTCATCTGAACAAAAAAAACATAAAGAAATGCCAGAATTAACTGACATCACGCATCAAATAGACTTAACATCTCTACAAACTATTCCACTCAAGCACCAAAGAATACACATTCTCCTCAGCAACTCACAGAGGCTTTTCTCAAACAGATCACATCCTCTGACAAAACAAAAATCATCCTTACAAATTCAGAATGACTGGAATAACTCCTTGTATCCTGTCTGGCCACAATGCAGTAAAACTTGCAATTTACAGTAAACATATCTCTAGTAAGTACGCAAATGCATGGAGATAAACAACCACTTGCCCAATGGCAAGTGGGGTAAGGAAATATGAAGTAAATAAAAGCTTCCTGCAACTAAAAGAAAACTCATCACAATGAAGCCTCTGGAACACACTGAAAAGCAGTCCCATAACTGACATTTACGGCTCTAAGTGCCTATGTTAAGAAATCAGAAAGAGCTAACATAAATTACTTAATAATGCAGTGAAAAAAATGGGAAAGCAAGAACAAAACAAACTTGAACCTGGATGACAGCAAGAAATAAAAAACAATGAAATAGACACAGAACAATACAAAGAATCAACAATATTAAAGGGTTTTTTTGTTTTGTTTTGTTTTGAGATGAAAAACAAGATTCATAGATCTTTGACCTAACTAACCAAAATAAAGATAGAGAAGACCAAAATTAACAAAATCAGAAGTAAACAGGGAAACATTATATCAGACACCAAAGAAATTCATACCATAAGGAAGTATTTTAATACCCTGTACTCCATTAAGATGGAGAGCCTAGAAGAAATAGTTTCTAGATTCAGCCAAACTACCAAAATTAAACCAAGAAAAACCTGAACAGACCCAAAACCAATGAGATGGAAATAGTAAAAAAAAAAATCCAGGGCTAGATGGACTAACAGTAGAATTCTACCACTTTCAAAGAATATCTAAAGCCAATCATCCTTAAACTATTTTAAAAAGTAGAAGCATAAGAACTCCCAAATTACTATGAAACCAGAATAATACCAAAACTAGGTAAGAACACAACAGAAAGAAATTTATAGACCAAGATCCCTCCTGAACAGAAACTCAAAAATGTTCAATAAAATACTAGCAAACAGAATATAGAAACATCTTCAACAAATGGTGCTGGTTCAACTGTCAGTCTAAATGTAGAAGAATGTGAATTGATCCATTCCTATCTCCCTGTACACAGCTCAAGTCCAAGTGGATCAAGGACCTCTACATAAAACCAGATATACTGAATCTAGTAGAAGAGAAAGTGGGGAAGAGTCTCAAACACATGGGCACAGGGGAAAAGTTCTTGAACAGAACACCATTGGCTTGTGCTCAAGATCAAGAATCAACAGATGGGACCTCATAAAATTACAAAGCTTCTGTAAGGCAAAGGACACTGTAAATAGGACAAAACAGCAACCTACAGATTGGGAAAAGATCTTTACCAATCCTACGTCAGATAGAGGGCTAAGATCCAATGTATACAAAGAACTCAAGAAGCTAGATTCCAGAGATCCAAATAACCCTATCAAAAAATGGGGAAGAGAGCTAAACAGAGAATTCTCAACTGAGGAAACTCGAATGGCAGAGAAGCACCTAAAGAAATGTTCAACATCCTTAGTCATCAGGGAAATGCAAATCGAAACAACCCTGAGATTCCACCTCACACCAGTCAGAATGGCTAAGATCAAAAACTCAGGTGACAGCAGATGTTGGCGAGCATGTGGAGAAAGAGGAACACTCCTCCATTGCTGGTGGGAATGCAAGTTGATACAACCTCTCTGGAAATCAGTTTGGCGGACCCTCAGAAAAATGAACATAATACTACCTGAGGACCCAGCTATTCCACTCCTGGGCATATACCCAGAAGATGCTCCAACATGTAATAAAGATACATGTTCCACTATGTTCATAGCAGCCATATTTATAATAGCCAGAAGCTGGAAACAACCCAGATGTCCCTCAACAGAGGAATGGATACAGAAAATGTGGTACATTTACACAATGGAATACTACTCAGGCTATTAAAAACAATGACTTCATGAAATTCGCAGACAAATGGATGGATCTTGAAAATATCATCCTGAGGGAGGTAAAGCAGTCACAAAAGAATGAACATGGTATGTTCTCACTGTTAAGTGGTTATTAGCCCAAAAGTTTGAAATACCCAAGAGTCACTTCGCAGCAACAGTAGGGCTGAGTGTGAGGTCCCAGAGAGAGGACTTAGAGAAAGGACTGAAGCAGCTGAGGGCATTTGCATCCCCAGGGAGGCAGCAAAAGTGGCAACTGGCCTGACCCCCGATACTCCTGGAGACTGATCCACCAACCAAAGAATACACATGGAGGGACCCATGGTGCTGGCCACACATGCGGCAGAAGAGGGTCTTGTTATCCATCAGGGGGAGGAGAGGTCCTTGGGCTTGAGGGTGTTAGATTCCCCAGTATAGGAGAATACCAAGGAGGGAAGATGAGAGTGGGTGGGTGGGTGGGTATGTGGGAGAATACCCCCATAGTGTCAGGGGGAGGAGGAAGGAAATGGGGAGGTTCCAAAGGGGAGATCTGGAAAGGAGGAAACATGTGAAATGTAAATAAAATATGAAAAATAAAAAAGAGAGAGAGAAAAAAAGAAATACTTCAAAAAGATTATTCATCATGACCAATTTGGCTTTATTCCTGAAATGCAGGGATGAGCAAATGAGACATGAGCAAATCAATAAATGTAATAAGTCACATAAATGGACTTAAAGACAAAATTCACAAGATTGTCTGGTGCAGTCTGCCTTCTTGAAGAGGTCTTTGGGAGCTCCAGTAACATCCAGGTTAGACCCCTCCCTCATCAATCCCTTACCTACCAGATCCACCAGGGGCATAGCCAACAAAGATGAACTACATGCTGTTCTCTGGCCCATGACTCTGCCTGCAATCCTCAGGTAGTCCATGGGGTCACAGGAACATTCAGGTCCACCTGGGATGCAGCCACCAAAGGTGAGTAGCGTGCTGTTACCTGAACTCTATTGTACGGACCATTGCTCTGCCTGCTTCTCCTAGGAGTCCTGCTAGCATCAGGAACATCCAGTCAACACCTGGAACAACCAGATAGCTAAAGGCCAGCATAAGAACAGAGTCAACAAGACCCAGTACAAAATGGCAGACACCACCAGAGCCCAGGTATCCTACTACAGCAAGGCCTGGATATCCTAGCAGAACTGAAGCTTTGGAAGATGACCTTAAATCCAACTTTATAAAGATGATAGAGGCCTTTAAAGAGGAAATAAATTAATCCCTTAAAGAAATAAATGAAAATACAAAGAGGTGAAAGAAATGAATAAAATTGTCCAAGACTTGAAAATGGAAATAGAAGCAATAAAGAAAACACAAACTGAAGGAATCCTGGAGATGTAAAATATAGGGAAGAGAACAGGAACTACAGAAACAAGCATTACCAACAGAATACAAGAGATGGAAGAAAGCATCTCAGGCATAGACGATACGATTGAAGAAATCAATATATCAGTCAAAGAAAAAGTTCAATCTAAAAAATTCCTGACATAAAACATCCAAGAAATCTGGACATCATGAAAGACCAAGTCTAAGAAAAACAGGAACACAAAAAGAAGATTCTCAGCTACAAGGCCCATGATTTTCAATAAAATCATAGAAGAAAATTTCCCCAACCTAAGGAAAGATATGCCTATAAGCATACAAGAAGCTTACAGAACACCAAATAGATTGGAATGGAAAAGAAAATCCTCCCACCACATAATAATCAAAACACTAAATATTCAGAACAAGGACAGAATATTAAAACCTGCAAGGGCAAAATGCCAAGTAACATATAAAGTCAGACCTACCAGAATATACCCGACTTCTCAACAGAGATTCTAAAAGCCAGAAGGGCCTGGATATATGGCTTACTGACCCTAAGAGACCACAGATCTCAGCCCAGATTACTATACCCAGCAAAATGTTCAATCACCATAGATGGAGAAATCAAGATATTCCATGACAAAACCAAATTTAAACAATTTCTATCCACAAATCTAGCCCTACATAAGATTCTAGAAGGAAAACTCCAACCTAAGGACACTAACTACACCTAGGAAAACACAGGAAAAGACAGGCTTGCACACCAGCAAACCAAAGGAAGGGAAGCACACATACACATGCCCATACCCGTACCTGTACCAGTACACGTACATGTACACATACACACCAACATCAAAATAACAAAAATTAACAATCATTGGTCATTAATACCTCTCAACATGGGTGGACTCAATTCCCCAATAAAAAGACACAGGCTAACAGAACGAATGTGAAAACAGGATCCATCATTCTGGAGCATACAAGAAACACACCTCAGCAACAAAGATGGACATTACCTCAGAGTAAAGGGCTGCAGAAAGCTTTTCCAAGCAAGTGGACCCAATATGCAAGCTGGAGTAGCCATTCTAATAGCTAATAAAATAGACTTTCAATTAAAATTAATCAAAAGAGATGGGGAAGGACACTTCATACTCATCAAAGGAAAAATCTACCAACATGCCATCTCAATTCTGAACATCTATGCCCCAAATACAAGAGCAACTATATTTTTAAAAGAAACATTACTAAAGCTTAAATCACACATTAGATCCTACACATTAATAGGGGGAGAGTTCAAAACCCCAGTCTTACCAATGGACAGGCTATCCAGACAGAAACTAAACAGAAATAATAAAACTAACAGAGGTCATGAATTTAATGGACCTAACAGATATCTACAGAACATTTCACCCAACCACAAAAGAGTAGCCTTCCCAGCACCTCATAGAACCTTCTCTAAAATTGACCATATGGTCAGCACAAATCAAGCCTCAGCAGATACAAGAAAAATTAAATAACCCCTTGTACCTTATCAGATCGCCATGCATTAAAGCTGGAATTCAACAACAGAAACAACAGAGAACCTAAACTCATGGAAACCAAATTAATTTCTTTTGAATGATCCCTGGGTCAGGGAAGAGATAAAGAAAGAAATTATAGACTTTCTAGACTTTAATGAAAATGAAAGCACAACATACCCAAACTTATGAGACACAATGAAAGCAGTGCTAAGAGGAAAATTCATAGCACTAAGTACCTTCATAAAGAAATTGGAGAGATTTCATAGTACCAACTTAGCAGCACACCTAAAAGTTCTAGAACAAAATGAAGCAAACACACCCAAGAGGAGTAGAAGACAGGAAATAATCAAACTTGGGGCTAAAACCAATCAATTAGAAACAAAGAGAACAAAAAGAACAACACAAAGAATCAATGAAACTAAGAACTCGGTTCTTTGAGAAAATCAAGAAGATAGATAAACTCTTAGCCAAACGAACTTAAACACAGAGAGACAGTATCCAAATTTTAAAAATCAGAATTGAAAGGGGGGACATAATAACAGACACTGGGGAAATCCAAAGAATCATTAGATCTTACTTCAAAAGCCTGTACTTCACAAAATTGGAAAATCTAAGTGAAATGGATGATTTTCTTGATAGATACCATTTACCAAAGCTAAATCAAGACCGACCAGGTAAACAATTTAAATAGTTCTATAAACCCTAAGGAAATAGAAGCAATTATTAAAATTCTCCCAACACCACCCTCCAAAAGAAAACAACAACAACAACAGAAAAGCAGAGCCAGATGGTTTTAGTGCAAAATTCTACCAGACTTTCAAAGAAAAGCTAATACCAATACTTCTCAAACTATTCCACAAAATAGAAACAGAAGGAACATTGCCAAACTCATTCTATGAGGCTAGAGTTATCCTGTTACCTAGACCACACAAAGACTTAACAAAGAGAATTTCAGACCACTAAACATTAATGAACATTATGAATATTAATGCAAAAATACTCAGTACTTGAAAACTGAATCCAAGAATATATCAAAAACATCATCCACTATGATCAAGTAAGTTTCATCCCTACAGGGGATATAGGCATGGTTCAATATACAAAACTTCATCAATGTAATCTACCATATAAACAAACTGAATGAAAACAATCACATGATCATCCCACTAGATGCTGAAAAAGCCTTTGGCAAAATCCAAAACCTCTTCATATTAAAAGTCTTGGAGAGATCGGAGATACAAAGCATATACCTAAATACAATAAAGGCAATATACATCAAGCCAATAGCAACATCAAATTAAATGGAGAGAAACTTAAAGCAATTCCACTGAAATCAGGGACAAGGCTGCCCACTCTCCGTATCTATTCAATATAGTCCTTGAAGTTCTAGCTAGAGCAATAAGACAACTAAAGGAGAAGAAAGGGATACAAATTGGAAAGGAAGAAATCAAAGTATCACTATTTGCAGACAACTTGATAGTATATATAACTCACCTCAAAAATTCCACCAGAGAACTCCTACACCTAATAAAGACTTTCAACAAAGTGGCTGGATACAAAATTAACTAAAAAATATCAGTAGTCCTTCTTTATACAAATGATAAACAGACTGGGAAAGAAATTAGGGAAACAATACCCTTTACAATAGCCACAAATAATATAAAATATTTTGGTGTAACTCTAACCAAACAAGTAAAAGACCTGTATGACAAGAACTTCAGGTCTCTGAAGAAAAATATTGAGAAAGATATCAGAAGATATAAAGATCTCCCATGCTCATGGATCAATAGGATTAACATAGTAAAAACGGCCATCTTACCAAAAGCAATCTACAGATTCAATGCAATTCCCATCAAAATTCTAACTCAATTTTTTACAGACTTTGAAAGAGCAATTTTCAACTTGATATGGAAAAACAAAAAACCCAGGAGAGCTAAAACAATTCTATACAATAGAAGAACTTCTGGAGGTATCACCATCCCTGATTTCAACTGTACTATAGAACAGTAGTAATATAAACCACATGCTTTTGGCATGAAGACAGACAGGTTGACCAACTGAATAAAATCAAAGACCAAGAAATAAACCCACAGACCTTGATTCTTGACAAAGAAGCCAAAACTATACAATGAAAACAAGAAAGCATCTTCAACAAATGGTGCTGTCTAACTGGATGTCTTCATTAAGAAGAATGCAAATAGATCCATATTTATCACCTTGCACAAAACTCAAGCCCAAGTGGATCAAAGACCTCAACATAAAACCAGATACACTAAATCTAATAGAAGAGAAAGTGGGGGAAATGCTTTGAATACACTGGCACAGGACACAACATCCTGCACAGAATATCAGTGGCTCAGGCTTTAAGATTGACAATTGATAAATGGGACCTCATGAAACTGAAAAGCTTCTGGAAGGCAAAGAACACCATCGATAGAACAAAACTGCAGCTTACAAAAGGGGAAAAGATTGTCATCAACCCTATATCTGACAGAAGACTAATATCCAAAATATATAAAGAACTCAAGAAATTAGACACCAACAAACCAAATAACCCAATTTAAAAATGGGGTACAGAGTTAAACAGAATTCTCAACAAAGGACTCTCTAACAGCTGAGGACACTTTAAAAATAGTCAACATTCTTAGTCATCAAAGAAATGCAAATCAAAATGACTCTGAGATTCCACTTCATACCAATCAGAAAGGCTAAGATCAAAAACTCAAGTGGCAGCACATGCTGGTAAGGATATAGAGCAAGGAGAACACGTGTCCATTGCTGGTGGGAGTACAAACTTGTACAACCACTTTGGAAATCAATTTGGTGATTTTTCAGGAAATTAGGAATAGTTTTACCTCAAGACCCAGCTATACCACTCCTGGGTATATACCCAAAAGATGCTCCACCATACTACAAGGACACTTGTTCAGCTATGTTCATAGGAGCTTTATTCATAACTTGTCAGAAACTGGAAACACCCTAAAAATGTACCTTAGCTGAAGAATGTATAAAGAAAATCTAGTACATTTACACAGTGAAATACTACTCAGCTATTAAAAACAAAGATATCATGAAATTTCCAGGCAAATGGATGGAAGTAGAAAATATCATCCTGAATGAGGTAACCCAAACCCAGAAAGACACACATGGTATGTACTCACTTAGAAGTAGGTATTAGCCATAAAGTACAGGATAACTATGCTACAATCCATAAACCCAAAGATGCTAAGTAACAAGGAGAACCCAAAAGAGGATGCTTGAATCTCACTCAGAAGGGAAACAAAATAGACATCAGAGGTGGATGGAGGGAGGGAACTAAGCAGGAGACAGGTAGAGAGGGGAACAACAGGGATCAGGTGTGGAGGAGGGCAGGAGAGGGATGGGACAGATAAAAAAATCAGTGGAGGGGAATCTCTGAAATGACCTGGGATAGGGGAGGCTCCCAGGAGTCTAGTGGGGTGACCCCAATTAAGACTCCTAGCATCTGGGAATATGAAGACTGAAGAGGCCACCTCCTGTAGCCAAGCAGGACTTCCAGTGGGAGGAGAGGGACACCAACCCATCCATAAACCCATTGAACCAAAAGTTGTCCTGCTTATGTGTAGGGATAAAGATGGAGCAGAGATCAAGGAAATGGCCAACCAATGACTGGCCCAACTTGAGACCCACCTGATGGGAGAGAACCAACCCTTGACACTATTAATGATACTCTGCTATACTTGTAGACAGGAACCTAGAATAACTATCTTCTGAGAGGCTTCATCGAGCAGCTGAAGGAAACAGATGCAGAGACCCATAGTCAAACATTAGGTGCAGCTCAGGGAGTCCTGTGGGAGCAGGGGTGGGAGTAGGGAGAGGATTGAAAGACCTGGGGGGGTCAAGGGCACCACAAGAAGACCTACAGAGTCAACTAACCCGGGCCCATGGGGCTCACACAGCCTAAACCACCAACCAGAGAGCATGCATGGGCTGGACCTAGGCCTCCTAAACATTTGTAGCAGATGCGCAGTGCTGTCTCTGACTTTGCCTTTGGATCCCCTTCCCTTAGCTGGGCTGCCTTGTCTGGCCTCAGTGGGAGAGGATGAGCTTAGTCTTGCTACAACTTGAAGTGCCAGGGCAGGTTAGTACCCATATGGGCTTCCCCTTCATAGGGCGAGGGGCATGTGAGGGTGGGTCTGGAAGGAGGGGAGGGATGGGGCTGTGCCCTGGATGTAAAATGAATAAATAAAGTGAATAAATAAAAATATCGTATGATCATCTCTGTAGATACAGAAAAAGTCTTTAACCAAATCCAATATGCCATCATGATAAAAGTTCTAGAGAACCGTAAGACTAGAGGGAACATGCCTCTGCATAATAAGAGCTGTATATGATAAACCCATGGCCAATGTCATCCTAAGTGAAGAAATGCTTGAAAAAAAAATACACTGAACTCATGAATGCAACAGGCCTCAGGAGTGTCCACTATCCAAACTTCTTTTCAACACTTTACTAGAAGTACTAGCTGGACCAATAATGCAAGAGAAGGAAATTAAAGGGATTCAGATTGAGAAAGACAACAAACTAAATTAACCCTAGTTACAGATGACATGATACTATATAGAAAGATTCTAAAAAATTCTACCAGTTTCAACTTGAGGAAATCGATAGCTTTTCTATACACCATCAACAAACACATGATACCAGTGAAGGAAAGGACCTTCTGAATAGAACTCCATTTACCTAAGAATTAAGGCCAACAATTGACAGATGGGACTTCACAAAGCTAAAGAGCTTCTGATTAGTTAAAGAAACAATCAATCAGGTAAAGAGGAAGCCCACAGAGTGAGAGAGAGTATTTGCCAGCTATACTTCTAACAGAGGATTAATACCATATATATGATATATTAATATCACATATGTCAACGAATCAAAGAAAAAATGGTCTATTCAAAAAAAAAATGGGCCTCCTACCTGAACAGAGAATTCTTAAAAGAAAAAAAAAATGACTAAAAAGTATCTTTTAAAAATGTGCATCAGCCCTATCAATCAAGGAAATGCAAATTAAAATAATAAAATCTCCATTATCAGACATTTAAAAACCCTCATATGAGCTATTGGTCAGGGCTATTCAAGGATTCCCCAAATGCACAAGCTATCAGTGCTGTCGTTGGCTTGCAGCCAGAGGTTGAAGATAAGCCCCTATTTCTGAAGCCACCATGCACTTCAAAAGCAGGGCACAGAAATGCCCCTTCACTGAGGACTAGCTTTCACAGTACCAGAAGGAGCATGCAAGTGTCCAAAAGAAGGAAACAACCAACAGTCTCACCTGGGTATGATGCCTATGAACCACACCAACAACCAGCATGACATGATGACCCTAAATGTACAGTAGTGGTACACATGCCTTGGCAATAACCAACAGCTCTCTAATTGGATTTCCATGCCTGGTACTGGAGGAGAATTTACAGCTACTAATTGACTAAGCCAGCATAATGCCTAACAACAATCTATAAACATTTGTTCTTAAGACTCACAGATAAGTGTAGTCCTCACCCTTCATCAAGGATGCTTCTCTTTGCAACAGAGACCGCTGCAGAAAACCACAGCTAATCAAAATATAGAGCAGTGGAGCCCAATCCCAATGGATACATCTCCAAAACAGTCACAGCTAAGGCTCAGGGAAGGAACTTTTCAGAAAAGGAGGTGAAAGACGGCAAGCGCTGGAGGATCAGGGAGTTGGCTGTGATACTGCGTCTCCAAAGTAATGTCAGAAGCTACACTCATAAAGTCTAACCAACATGACTGCCTAAACATGAGCTGAAGAAGAAAAACAGACAGACAGACATGCCAGAGTAGAGGGAGGTAAATCCCAGGAAGCCTTAAGCTACACACACACACACACACACACACACACACACACACAACTACAGGCAACTGTAAAATGATCAGAATGGAAATAGGAGAAATGGTCTTCCCCAGGGAAGAGCATAGCAATGGTTATCCAATACCAAAATATCAGCCCTTAAAACATATATATATGTAACATTATAGAGACAGAACAGGTTATATAGAAGAATATACATGTCTATACATATATGCATGCAATAGTAGTGGATTAAAAAAAGCTATAAATTTAACAAGAGAAAGGAAGGGTATAATAGGAGGGTTTGGAGGAAGGAAGGGGATGAGAAAAACTATGCAATTATATTGTACTCTCAAATATATATGTTTTAAAAAACCTGAACAAGAAGAGAGGCAGTGTCTGCCTTTGATATCCACAGATCTATGAAAGCATTTCCTCTTTCATTCTTTCATTCATTCTTCCTTTGCTTTTGATTTTAGGGATGTTGGGTTTTTTGTTTGTTGGGGGGGGGAGGTGGTTTTGTTTATAAAATGCTGTGTGTCTGTCTCGTTTAACAGCTGTATGATCCTAAGGAAAAAGGTTACTTCAACATCTAGCATGCTTGTCAGTGTATGCTAGGATTCCGTTTGCATTTATGGAGAAAGTAATGGCTTTAGTCAACATTGAAAGACTGTACGATGTATAAAGTTCATTCCCAGTCATCATGTTTAGCAACAGAAGGCTGGAGAGCACGATAGGACTTATTCTGCCCATGATTCTCAAAATCAAGGCTGTATAAATAAAAGCAAATCTGGCTGAATTCAGTCACAAAATTGGGTCACTAAGTTCTACTTAGAGTTCCGATCATCCTGTCTGGCCACATAAAGACTTGAGTGTGGCATTTTAGACTCAAGTGTGTTTTTAGGGTAGCTTTGGGGAACTGCAGTGGCATTTTTGAGTGTATTTTTTCCCTTGAAGGTTATGGAATCTTTATCACAGGACTCTTTAAAATCAGAGCGCAGACCTAGGGAGATGCTCAAATTTATTGATAAGATGCTTGCTGTGCTTGTACAAGCTCAGCACTTTGAGTTGCCTGGATTCCATCCTCATTACTCACACAAAGAGTGGAAGAAGAGGACGGGGACGAAGAGGAAGAGGAAGAGGAGGAAGAGGAGGAGGAGGAGGAGGAGGACAAGGAGGAGGACGAGGAGGAGGACGAGGAGGAGGAGGACGACGACGACGACGATGACGATGATGAGAAGGAGGAGGACGAGGAGGAGGAGGAGGACGAGGAGGAGAAGGAGGAGGAGGAGGAGGAGGAGGGGTGTGAGTAAGGCAGAGTTTGGGAGGAGATAATAAGCCTGAATGTGGTGGCATGTGTTTTTAACCCTACCACTGGGGAGGCAGGGATGGCCAGATAGAAGGATCTCTGGAGCTTTCAGGCTAGCCAGTCTTGATGTTAATAAGATACCCTGTCTCAAAAACAAAGTGGACAGGATCCTGAGGAACTATACCCAAGGTTAATCTCTGGCTTCCACATGTATGACAGCATGTGTACCTGTCCACACAGGCAGTCCCTTACACACACACACACACACACACACACACACACACACACACGTCCCCAGCATGCTTACATACTCATCAGCATCCTCTATCTCTGAAGGACAATGCCTGAGAGATCCTCCCAGGCCCCAGGGGCACCAGAGCTCACTCTGCTAAAGATCAATCTAGAATTCGAGGTTTAGACAGGTGAATCTGCAGTGCTGCTGCTTAGGCAGCTTCCAGGAAGCAGTTCCCTGTTTGCTTTCCTGCACCAGGGCCATTTGTGTCCCTGTCTGTCCTGTGGCTCTGTTTCTCCTCAGCTTGTTCTTGGCTCATGCATGCCAACTCCTATTTACCCCATTGTTGTGGTCTGTTTAGAGTGTCTTTAGTTTATTTGTTTTTCTTTCTCTCTTTTTTTTTAACCTATGAAGAAAGACAAGCTTTGGCTTTGTGCGTCATGGCAGAGCCAAGGGCCGCTGCTGATGCCAGGCCACAGAATATTAAAGTCTGGCCATCCAGAGAGCTCCATCCAAACCACAGACAGGACTAGGCTTAGCTATGGTCTTCACTTAAGTGGTCAAAGCAGGCTAGGAATGGTAGCTAGACCTAACGTTCAGCCTTCTACAGATGGCCTCTAGTCATTCACCTTTAGACCTGACTACCCTAGTGTACTAGGACGTGTAGGCCAGACAGCTAAGGAAGCCAGAGAGGCTACTCAGCAAACTCAGTTCCTAGGCCAGGAACAAGCTCTCCAGTCTGTATTGTGGAGAAAGGATCAACTGTGGACTTCTGCTGAGGTGACTGAACTGAGAAGTTTAAGAACTGTTTGTGGAAATGACCTGAAGCTTGCACTCAAGTCCAGGCTACAGAAGGAGGAACACAAGAACAGCAGGTACCCGGGGACAGGCTTGTGCTCAGTGTACAAATGGGAGTCTGGGAGAGACAAAGCCCAGGGCCCAGGCTTCTGTGTGTGTTAGCTTCGAGCAGCCCTGGGCTGGGACTTACCCCAGATGCGGCAATAAAATAAACTTATATTCAAACTGCATTGGATCGACCTCAAGTGTTGTCTCCAGGCTCACTACCACATCTTCTGGATCAATACATCCTTGTGACCCAGCTGGATTCATTTAAACATAACAACAGTGGCTTCCTGGAGCCAGTTTTCCAGGTCAAAAGTGATTTTCAAGACGTTTGGGGTACATTGTCATTGGAATACAGTTTTACAGGCTCAAATTAGCAGCTACCAGAGTCTATGAAAAAGAGTTTCTCTTTAAGTAAACTTCCTTTCCTTTAAGACCTCAGGGAAAAGTAACAACTCAAAAGACATGTTTTTTCTTTTGTTTCTACTGTAAAGGTTTTTATTGCAAAACCTACTTGCCGTGTGCACTCTTGCTAAGAGTGCCGGGCACCTTTTCACAATCCTATCTGGCAGGCTGGTTGCTACGGAAGAAAAGACCGTTTTCCATTTCGATCAGAGTTTGTCCAGCCCATGTTCTAGGCGATAAAGCCTGGAGACAATGGAACTCGCCCTGCTTCTGGGAGTAAGATAAGAGCCAAACACCCTAGCAGTTTTCCCAGATCCCCAGTGACACATGCCAAGCCTGGACATTTGACAACCCCAAGTTCAAAATCCATGCTACCTATAAGGATCTTCTATCCCCTTTAAATGTCTCGTGGCTTGCTGCCTCGTGGGCCCACTTCTCCTTTCTTGGCTCACTCGAGCGAGCGTTCTCCATCCTTCCAGGATTCCTGGTTTGAATGCAGCCCGAGCACTGATAGGGGGAAGGGGCAAGGGCCCTTGGGTGACTTGATCTGGAATTTACTTGTAAATGTGCCCAACTCAGGCCTAGTCAGGAATGCTAAGGCCAGTGCGAAGGAGAACGTCACAGTGCTCTGATGCCTCTGGCAGGCCACAACCATTCAGATGTCATCCTCAAACCCAATGTCTGCACTATACTTAACACAAACTTGGTGGCTTCCTCTGTGTAGACACTCTTTCTGGGTCAGAGGGTAGGGAGATGCCAAGTAGTTTGTTATTTCTACAGCAAGCTTTTGGGTGAGTCACAGAACGTACTACAGAGCATGAACAAGCTGATAAATTGTACTCTGCATAAAATCATAGGCGGGAAATCATCGCCCTGACCTATTTTTCTTTTCTTCTTTCCCTGCTTTTCCCTTCTCTGCCCTTCCCTCTCTTCCTCTTCTCTTTGTCTTTCCTTTTAGTTTCAGAGACAGCACCCCTTATACCTCAGTCGGCCCTCGGTTCCTCACAAGCTGGGAATACAGCTGTGTACCTCTATGCCCCACTGCATTATCTCACTTATACATAGAATATCACTATTATTAAATCAGGGTAACTGTGATCCAAGCCAGTCTCCTCCCTGCTAATTCGGGAAATCACTGAACAGACCTCCTTAACAATCGAAGACAAGAAAATCACCTAGGAGGCAGATGCACTCTCAGCAAGCTGGAAGAAGGAGCTATAAATAGAAACCACGAAGAAGATCCCGGGAGGAAAGGAAGCAGCTTTAAATGGTCCTCTTTGTTATCTAATGCTATGAAAGCCAGGTATAGAGGAAAGCAAGCTGTGGCTACCAGACAGCCTTGCCAGGGAAAGAAGCTATGCCTCAGACATGCTCGGTCCAGACTAAGAAATTAAAATCATTCCACAATCTACATCCTGCTTACCCCCAGATAATCTACTCTCTTTGTGGGAATAGCATTTCGGTCCTGCCTTTACTCTTTTTTGAGCCAAATGTCCTCAGATGTGAATATCTATACACACTGCCTTTCCTGGGGCATGGTACACACAGAGAGACAGAACCCCAATCCAACTGTTACTAGATCATGTGATTCACTCACAGAAAACAATGCTTTTTGCCCTGTAAGAAGTCAACAAATAATTGTTTTCAACAATCTTTTATAATAAAAGTATAATAATTGTTGAGATACCAATGCCTGTAACCTCAACATTCAAGAGATGTTGACAGACGAATCATAAGTTTGAGGGCTTATCTCCCAAAAGAACCAATAAGCAAACAAACAGATAAGTAAAGAAATACAATTAACAAGCAAAAATAGACCTGAGGATACACTGTTACTATGTAATGGTGAAGATTTTCTAAATCATTGATTTTTTTTTTTTAAGTAGAAATAAATTATTCCAGTGGAAAGAGAATGAAGACCACAGTGTCAATGCTGGGTCTGTGGAGTGAGTACCTCACGAGCTAGGGATTACCTCTGTCAAGTGTCTTCCAGTACAGGTTACTACCCCTGTGACAGGAGCCCAAGTGCCACCCTCCGGACCCATATAATGACTGAAGAAGCCAGTGCCAGTGGCTCCGGAAGTGACAACATGCCAGCATGCTGGGTAGGAGAGGACATGTTCTGTAAGTCAGGTCCCAGGAGCAGTGAGGCCACGACTGACCTGAGAACTCAGAATGAGTGTGTCTGTCTAGGAAAGGGGGGAGAATGGACCGTTTTCAGCACTGAAAATTCCCAGTACATTCAGTAATGTCTCCAGTCAATCACTGGATGGCTGCAAGTTGATTGACTGGAAAGAAGAGCCCTGCACTGTGAGCACTGCTGCCGAGTGCTCCAGCTCCCTCCTCCTTCATTGTCAGGAGCACTCTGTTTGCCCATCCATCTTCCCACACTTGCACTGTAAAACCGAAGACGCTCGTGAGGACAGAGATCTCCCCAGGCTTGGGCAGGGGCTAAAGTTCTAGATGCTGGTCCCCTCCCAAGATACAGCAGTGACAAGCCACAGGAGGCCATCCCAGCACACTATACCTACTAGTCTGTGAGGCCTGTGGGCATGGGAAGTGGGGGAGGGGCAACCCAAAGCAGGCTCCCAGTCCTGCTGTATTGGAGCAGATGGTTTCTCATCCTCTCTGCCATTTGCCTACAAGTTCGAAAGCCTATTTATTTTTCAAGATCTCCCCTAGATGATTACTTAAGAATAAAAGAGTAGGGAGGGATCTGGAGAGACAGACCAGAGGTCAAAAGCATGCACTGCTCTCATAGAGGACCAGAGTTCAATTCCTTGCTCCCATGTCAGATGACTCACAATCCACCAAGAACTTCAGCTCCAGGGGATCTGGTGCTCCCCTCCCTTACTACCCTTGTGGCCACCTTACTCCAGTGCACACACCCACACATGGACATAGACATGATCAAATACTATTAAAAATAAGCACTAAGAATCAGAGGTGAGGGTCTGGAATGACGGCTCAGTCAGTAAAGTATTTGCCATACAAGCATGTCGCGCTGAGACCTAGTCCCCAGCACACAGGTAAAATAAAACTCATACATGGTAACATGCGCCTGTAATTCTAGTACATCAGAGGAAGAGACAGCAGGATCCCCAGAGCTCAATGGCCAGCCCAGCCCACATGAATCAGTGAGCTTTAGATTCAGTGACAGGCAGAGGAAACAGGTAGAAAGAGATTTAAAGAAGACAACCAGTGTCAACCTACGGCATTTACACACATGCACATATACATATACATCTACACCTGCACACCACACATGCACACGTGCGCGCGCACACACACACACACACACACACACACACACACACACACACACTATTAGAAAGGATGGAGTCATGTGACATGTTCTAACTCATCACCTTGTCAAAGCGTTTCTTATTCTGCTTCTTCAGTGGTGTTTGTCCTAAGTACATACAAATGTGAACTCAGACTACAGATTAAAAACCTTTAAAAGAAACAAAGTATGTCAGCAAATATATTTTATCTTGGGTACACAATCCTATCAAGGCAGTTCCCATGCAGTCAGTGCTGGCAGGGAAGAGAGAGATGACTGAATCTGAACAATTTCCATAAGGACCGTGATACTCAGAAGTAGGGCATCATCTGTCTGAGCTTGTCTACAAATTTGACTTTCAAAAGTGAGATATCCAGCCAATGGACTGCCAAAATTATGCCCTACAAAAAAGAACTAGGCTGAATTTATGTTCTTTGAAGATCTGGCAGCTTAGTGTAGGAGTGGGGCTCCGTGTTGTTAGATTTGCTGACGGGCCCACCTTCCAGGGCATTCGGGAGTAACTCTGTGTTGTATGCGGGAGTCAGAACTTGGGGAAATGTTTTCAAAAGTGGGTTCCAAACAGGAAGATAGCTGGAGAAAGGCATACAGGTAAACCAAGTATGCCCTGCCTGTCCTGGTTCCTTCAGCAGCTTGCCTTAGACAGAGCTACTATAAATCTTGGGAGTGAGTAGACAGGCAGGACATGAATAGTGGTTCCTGTGTTCCCATGCATGGGAAGAAAGCTCATTGGAGGTCACGTGGGAGAAAAGCTTGAGAGCTCTGACTCCAGTGGGAAGGTGGCCTGTGAGGTGGCCAGGAGACCTGAGTTTTCAATGCTCTGTTTCAATTTCTTCAACTTTTCAGTTGCTCAGCTCTTTCTGGCTGATCCTCACCTGCCATTTCTCCAGAGGACTCACCCTTATGCAATTTAGATGAAGAGCCCCAAATCCATTCCCAGGCTTTATTCCAGCCCGTCTCTCTGCACCGTGATACCTGAAACCACCAAGTTGCTTTTTTCAACTTTCTTCAGTCTGCTTAGGGACATTATTAATCCCTCATCCTATGCCTGCTCAGGGATTTTGAGGCTAGCAATGCTTTTCAAGATCCAGGAGACGGAGACTGGAAGCATGGACTACTACTTCTCCTCTGATCCCTGATTCCCAGTAACTAGGTAACCTTCTTACCTCCCACCGTGAATCTCCACTCTTTACCTTTCCACATAACTGTCACCTATCTAATGGGCACTTCACTTGCTGAGACTGCCAGCCCCCTCTCCAGAGTTCCTTACCTTGGGGTAATACCCAAGGTTCTAGCCCTCTGGTCTCAGCACCAGAGGAATCTGTCCATTTTCATTTCTTTTTTCTAAACCTTCAGTGGTCCAAAGAGTGAGCTTCACCTCCCAAGCTTACTTACAAGATTCTTTACGTCTGATAGAATCCCCTCAAATCAGACCTGCTTGGACCAGTTTCCTAACTGTCCTGAAATGGAGTCCTGTGTTCTAGTGTTTGTGTATTTTTCTGTGTTTTCTGAACTTGACTCCTCCCTGGCAGAGCCACCATGCGGCACATAGTTGGGTGTGAGTGCTTCCTCACACTCACACATCTGGAGCACCACACCAGTCCCACTCTTTAGCCCAGGTTCCCCTTCTTACAGTCTTCCCAGGACTTAGAATATCTTCAGTTTCTAAAACACTTTCTTGGCCCCTCCTCGTAAGTCATTAGCTTCTCCTCCCAAACCTGAGCAGCTTTGAACTGTAGCCACTGCCCGTTCTACTTATTCTAAATTACTCATTTTAAAATTACACTTTGTTTTGCATTACATTCTGTGTGTGGGCAGGTATGTGCACGTGAGTGCAGGTGCCCCTTTGGGGGTCAGAAGAAGACACCAATCGGACACCTCGGAGCTGGGGAGCTGGAGTTACAGCCAGTTGTGAACAGCTCAGCATGGATACTGGGAACCAAACTCAGGTCCTCAGCAAGAGCAGTGCATACTCTTAAACACTGAGCCATCTCTCCAATCCCTTAGCCTATATATTTATTTATTCATTTTGTGTGTATGTGTGTGTATTTGTGTGGGTGTCTGTGGAGATCAGAGGACAATTTAAAGAGGTTAATTTTCTCCTCTTTAAATTTAAATCTCCCTTTTCATGAAGAGATCCAACTCAAGTCCTAAGACTTAGCAGCAGGCATCTTTACCCACTGAGTTCTCCATTCAGCCCCCATTCTACTGCATTGACGACCTTCTTTCTGACTGTCCTGCCCATTAGTCTGGGAACACAGACCTGGGTTATTCACTTTTGTCTTAGACCCCAATGTCCAGCACACATAAACATCATTCATTAAATGTCTCCAGAATAAATGAGCCACTTCTCTAAGTTTAGAACAAGTCTGCACAAAGGTCTTTTAAGACAAACTCTGTCGCCTGCAGCTTTTGGGAGATTCTAGAAGCTGGCCACATCCATTTACTTATGCTGAGCATCCCCATGTTCCAGTCACTGTGCTTGGCTGAGGACAGATTAAAAAATATCGTGAAACCAAACATTGCTGAGTTCTAGTCCAGAGAGGTGACAACATACAGACAGACTAAAATCTAGAATATCAGTTGGTGGACTTGGTGGTGTGTGATAAGAAGAAAATGTATATCTGGTGGAGGTACCTGGATGGGTAGAGACAGCAGGTTGCTATTTTCAATATGGCTGACAGGGAAGCTTCAGAGACTACCAAAGCAAAACAGGATGAAGTTCAATATTTAAGGAATATCTTCAACATCATATCTGTGCTTGGCATTGCCAAATATTTTCTTTTCTCCCTCAAAATAGCTTTGTTTTCACCTGGTCTCCCTATTCCCAGAGAGTCATGGCTGTGACCCCAAGAGACATAGAGGAAGGTACTTCTGGGAGGGCTCGAAAGTAACCAACCCAGCTATGATTTCTCATGGAAAGAAAAAGGAGAGAACTGGTTTCCTTTTGGTTTATGGTTTAGAGTATCTTATTGGGGGAGGGGCAAATGTGATGCAATGGGAGGTAGCAAGATGCTCACAGCCCTTCTCATGCGTCTGGGTGTTTCCTTACTTGTGCAATGGATATCTTTAACACTGGCTCTCCTCCCATCCCTGCGCATGCCTGCCAAGTATAAAACAAGGTTCAACCTGCACTCAAAAACAAGGCACATGGTATCAGTCCCTGTCTTCACAAGAGGTGGGGTAGAGTCTTGTTCCCTCCTGACTGCCATACTTCTTGCAAAGGATCTTTCTTATTTCCACTGATTTTCCAATGTTAAATGTCACCATCTCTTCTATTGCTTGATTTAATCCACTTGCCATTGAAGGGAGGTGGGCCTATTTTAAGGGTGAGGGCCAAGACCCAGACAAAGGGAATGACAAAGTTAATGAGTTATCTGCCCATCAGGTGAAAATGAAGTTCCATGCTTTTTGATCCTTCTTTCCCTCCATAGCTACTTTTCACAACAAGGATCAACCTGCATTATGCAGACACAAAGATGGTACCTTCCACAGGGCTCCGAGCTCAGGTCTGCCAAGAAATGTACAAACTACAAGCTTCCTAGTTACCTTTGATGAGTCTGTTCTCATTGGTGAGTTTGGGTCAGTGAATATAATATTTGTGTTTGAGCTGCAATCTAGGCTTAGCTTGTCAGTTAAACAAAGGGCATTTTAAGGCTTAAATACTTGCCTAACATACAGCTGAATGCTAGGAGACAGGAGGAGGAGGAGGAGGGGGGGGAGGAGGAGGAGGAGGGGGAGGCGGAGGAGGAGGAGGAGGAGG